>JAQQAC010018689.1:32152257-32259758 GCA_029783875.1 Phataginus tricuspis | reverse complement strand
ACCACTCAGTTTTATTTCTGGTAATTCTTCTGTTCAGATTTTCTGTTTCTTTCTGGGTCAGCCTTGGAAGGTTGTAGTTTTTGAGAAAGTTGTTCATTTCTTCTAGGATATCCAGTTTGTTATTATATAATTTTTCATGGTATTCTCTGATAATTCTTTGTATTTCTGTGGTGTCTGTAGTGATTTTTCCTTTCTCATTTCTGATTCTGTTTATGTGAGTAGACTCTCTTTTTTTCTTGATAAGTCTGGCTAGGGGGTTATCTATTTTGATTATTTTCTCAAAGAACCAGCTCCAGGTTTCATTGATTCTTTCTATTGTTTTATTCTTCTCGATTTTATTATTTCTGCTCTAGTCTTTATTATGTCCCTCCTTCTACTGACTTTGGGTGTCATTTGTTCTTCTTTTTCTAGTTTCATTAATTGTGAGTTTAGAGTGCTCATATGGGATTGTTCTTCTTTCCTGAGGTAGGCCTGTATTGCAATATACTTTCCTCTTAGCACGGCCTTCACTGCATCCCACAGATTTTGCGGTGTTGAATTATTGTTGTCATTTGTCTCCATATATTGCTTGATCTCTGTTTTTATTTGGTCATCAGTCCATTGGTTATTTAGGAGCATGTTGTGAAGCCTCCATGTGGGATTTTTCATTTTCTTTGTGTAATTTATTTCTAGTTTCATACCTTTGTGGTCTGAGATACTGGCTGGTACCATTTTAATCTTTTTGAATTTACCAAAGCTCTTTTTGTGGCCTAATATATGATCTATTCTTGAAAATGTTCCATGCACACTTGAGGAGAATGTGCATTCTGCTACTTTTGGGGGTAGAGTTCTGTAGATGTCTGTTAGGTCCGTCTGTTAATGTGTTGTTCAGTGCTGCTGTATCCTTACTAATTTTCTGTCTGGTTGATCTTCAGAGTAAGTGGAGTGTTGAAGTCTCCTAGAATGAATGTGTTGCATTCTATATCCCCTTTAATCCTGTTGCTATTTGTTTCACATATATAGGCGCTGCTGTGTTGGACGCATAGATATTTATAATGGTTATACCTTCTTGTTGGATTGAGCCTTTTATCATTATGTAATGTCCTTCTTTGTCTCTTGTGATTTTCTTTGTTTAGAAGTCTATTTTGTCTGATATAAGTACTGCAATGCCTGCTTTTTTCTCTCTATTAGCTGTATGAAATATCTTTTTCCATCCCTTCACAATTAGTCTGTGTATGTCTTTGGGCTTAAAGTGAGTCTCTTGTAGGCAGCATATAGATGGGTCTTGTTTTTTTATCCATTCAGTGACTCTATGTCTTTTGATTGGTGCATTCCGTCCATTTATATTTAGGGTGATTATGGATAGGTATGTACTTATTGCCATTGTAGGCTTTAGATTCGTGGTTACAAAGGTTCAAAGTTAACTTCCTTACTATCTAAGAGTCTAACTTAACTCACTTTATATGCTATTACAAACACAATCTAAAAGTTCTCTTTTTTTTCTCCTTTTTCTTCCTCCTCCATTCTTTATATATTAGGTATCATATTCTGTACTCTTTGTCTATCCCTTGATTGACTTTCAGGATAGGTAATTTAATTTTACATTTGCTTAATAATTAGCTGTTCTATGTTCTTTCCTGTGGTTTTATTACCTCTGGTGACAGCTATTAAGCCTTTGGAACAGTTCCATCTATAGGAGTCCCTCCAAAATACACTGTAGAGATTGTTTGTGGGAGGTAAAATTTCTCAGCTTTTGCTTATCTGAAAATTGTTTAATCCCTCCTTAAAATGTAGATAATAATCTTTTAATTTGCTTATCTGAAAATCTAATAATCCCTCCTTCAAATTTAGATAAAGTAATCTTGGTTGAGGCCTTTCTACTTCATTGCATTAAATACATCATGCCACTCCCTTCTGGCCTGTAAGGTTTCTGCTCAGAAGTCTGATGATAGCCTGATGGGCTTTCCTTTGTATGTCATCTTATTTCTCTCTCTGGCTGCTTTTTAATAGTCTGTCCTTACCCTTGATCTTTGCCATTTTAATTACTATATGTCTTGGTGTTGTCTTCCTTGGGTCCCTTGTGTTGGGAGATCTGTGCATCTCCATGGCCTGAGAGACTATCTCCTTCCCCAGATTGGGGAAGTTTTCGGCAATTACCTCGCCAAAGACACTTTCTATCCCTTTTTCTCTCTCTTCTTCTTCTGGTACCCCTATAATGCAAATATTATTCTGTTTGGATTGGTCACACAGTTCTCTCAATATTCTTTCACTCTTAGAGATCCTTTTTTCTCTCTGTGCTTCAGCTTCTTTGTATTCCTCTTCTCTAGTTTCTGTTTCATTTATCGTGTCCTCCACCATATCTAATCTGCTTCTAATACCCTCCATTGTGCTCTTCAATGATTGGATCTCCAACCAGAATTCATTCCTGAGTTCTTGAATATCTTTCCATACTTTCATAAGCATGTTAATGATTTTTATTTTGAAGTCCCTTTCAGGAAGATTCATGAGATTGATGTCATTTTAATATTTTTCAGGAGTTGTATTAATAATTTTAGTTTGAACCTGGTTCTTTTGGCATTTCATATTTGTATATGGCATCCTATAGAGCCCAGAAGTTCTACTCTCTGGATCTGCTCATCCCTTGAAGCAATGTCAGAGTTGCAGGGTGTGGTATTGGTGCCTGGGGGGAGGAAAGAGCTGTTTCCTGCTTCCTGGCTGCTATGCCTGACTCCACTGCCTGAACCAGTGGGCTGAGCACACAGGTATAAGCCTCCAAGTCTTGCGTTTGTAGTTGCTGTAGACAAATCTTCCCTCTGGCTGGCCTAACATCAGGGTAGGTTTGCCAGTTTGTGAGCCCGGTGGGGCTGGCCAGGAGAAAGGTGCAGTTTAATCCCTCCTTAAATCTGAGTATCACAGAGGGGGTCCTTGGAGCTGTGTAGCCAGCCAGGGAGCTGGAGCACCTGAAGATTGTGAAATCTCCCAACCTGCCGGGCAGAGTGCACCTGGACAATTTTGTCTACCTGTCCTTTCTCCTCAGCAGTAATCTCTGTGTAATCCTTGCCCTTTTAGCAGCCCTCTTGCTAAGGGCTTCCTTGTTAGGAAGGCTCTCAGACTGCCCGCCTTTCTTTTGTCCCAGAACAGCCGGATATGGATCCCTGCTTTCCACAATTGGCTGGAATCTCAGTGACTCCAGGAATTCTGCCTGTCTTAGCTTTCCAACCTCCTACTCACAAGAGTACCATGCAAGCACCATGAAATGTAGGTTTGTGCTCCCAGACCAGATCTCCGGAGTTAAGTATTCAGCAGTCACAGGCCTCCATTCCCTGTCCCATTTTTCTTCCTCCCGCAGGTGAGCTGGTGTGGGGGAAGGGCTTGGGTCCTGCCAGGCCACAGCTTTGGTATGTTACCCTTTTCTGTGAGGTCTGCTCTTGTCTCCAGGTGTATGCAGTCTGGGGCAGTCCTCTTTCCTGTTGCTCTTTCAGGAGTAGTTGTATTAATTATATTTTTGTATTACATGAGGTTTTAAGAGGAAGCCTCTGTCTCACTTCTCACGCCACCATCTTTAATCCTTCTCCCCGATGTATGACGTTTTATTAGATGCTTCAGAATAGTGTTTCTCAAAGAGGGGTCTACAATTCCCTTGAAGTACTTGTTAGAAGTACAGATTGATGAGCTGCATCCCAGGCCCATAGAAGAAGAAATTATGGCTGTGGGAGCAGGAAGCTGCATTTTCTTTTTATTTTTTTTTAAATCAAGGTATCATTGATATACAATCTTATGTTGGCTTCAAATACACAGTGCAGTTCTCCAACATTTACCCATATTATCAATCCTCACTCCCTCCAGTGTGGTCACTGTCCCTCAATGTAGTAAGATATTACAGAGTCATTAACTGTATTCTCTGTGCTGTGCTACCATCCCCATGACCAGCCTATATTGTGGTTGTGAAGTATTGTGCCCCTGAATCCTTTTCCCCTCTTCCCAACCCCTCCTCTTTGGTAACCATTAGTCTCTTTTCACAGTGTCTATGAGTCTACTGGTATTTTGGGGAAGCTGAATTTTCAGTGACCTCCTCAAGTGGTTTTTATGCACCTTACCTTAAAAAAACCCTTGTGGCTGAAAACCCTGCTAAAAACTAGAATGAGCATGTCATACAGAGCTTTAAAAAAGAGAAGGTGAATGTGTTTGGATTTACCATCATTGAGCGGCATGGCTAACCTCGCAAGCTGTGGTGAATAAACTGGTGGTGAGCATGACGAAGCAGATCAGCTGCAACTCAGCTCAGTCATGGTTTGTCTAGGCTTAATTTTGACCATTTCTAGAAATTCCTTTAGATCACTGATTTTTCCAACAGTGCTGAAGAGGAAGTTGACAGGCTGGAACTGTCTTTCTCAGCTTCAAGCTGAGCAGGTGCATTTTTATCTGTTACATGTTTCTGGGTTGTGATCAATATTTCAAGAATAAACATTTGGGAACAAGTGACTTATACCCCTTAGCAACATCTTAATTTTACCATAGAGTTTGATTGTTTTGTGTCAGTACATATGATTAAAACAAAAAGGCTTGATTTGAGCAAGTTGATCATAGTCTCTTTTATGTTTTCCTTACTTTATATATTTGTCCCCAAAAATGAAATCTCTTCTATATCAGAAACCATGAAATTGCACATAATGTGTAAATGCTTTGAGGACATTCTGTGGCTGTTTATTATTATTATTATTAATCAGAAATTCTCTAAAACTTGTATTTTAAAAGTTTTGGAAAGGGAGAAAAATGCCCAGTGAGATAAATAAGGGATAATATGTAGACTCTGCAGAGTGAACTGGGCCCAGAGCTCAGACAGGAGCCAGAGATTCTGGCTGGAGCACTCAGATTACCTTCTGTTTGTTTTGGTGAACGTCCTTGCTTCCCTCTGGGTCTTCAGTTCCTTCTTTAATAGACTGAAGATGCTAGAGACTCCGTTTTCCAAGATTCCTTCCAGCTCTAAAAGTTGATGACTTAACATGTCAAAGAATTCAATACACACAATTAGGGCACACTTCAGGCTCTCTGTCATAAACAAGGAAAACTTCCTAGCTAATTATCTGGCATAAATAATGGCCTACACTGGTATACATTAACGCTAATTTTTTCTAGACTTACTCAATTTAGCACAATAAGTGTTTACTTAGAGTATTAATTAAGAGCAAATTATTTTAAGGGACCCTAAGCTAATCATTACGTCTGTTTGTTTTTACACATAAGCACAGTAAGTTAAACTTTTTATGCGCCATTAAGATGACCAGTTCACTGTAGAAAGGATGCCATATTAAGTTCAACCCAGGATCTCATTTCTCTACTTTAGGCTGGAGTTCTCTTTATATTTGTTTCTCAAGACAAGTTTTATTTTTCCAGGAAGGACTTTCCTCTCCTCCCACCGCTTCTGCAGAGATGAAATCTTAAATGCTTTCTTTTTAGTTGTGCTCCACAATTTCTCACCAGTGCCTACTGCTTATAACAAAAATGAGTTGAGTCACGAGCTTTTCCTCCATTTAGCAAATACCCTCAGAGCACATTCTGAGTCCTAGCAGTGTCCTAGGACACTGGAAGCAAAGACGGAGAGGGGATGGCCATCACCTTGAGAAGCTCACCGCCGCCCTGATGCAATGGAGATAAAGGGAACCGTATCTAGCCTGTCAATGCCATGATAAGGATGGTCCTTACCGAATGATCATTTTTACCTTTGAAACAAAATTCCATAGCAACAGTTGCTTGTGAAATAATACATTTGACATTTCAACAATATGATATCAGCCTGAAGCAGAGCCCTAGCAATACCTTGTGGTCATCAAAACATACTCAAAGACAAGGTAACAAGTGGGCTGGAGTAATTAATCAAAGTTTGGTATACACACCACTAACAAAGCAGTTAAGGCAAGAATAGGAAAATGACAGCTGCTATACAAAATCATGTTTTCCTCCCCCTCCCCCAAATCCTATCACACTATTTTATAAAAAAAGAACTATTGGAGATAAAAAGAATATGCAGATAGACCTACAAAAGGGATTCATCTGTCTTACCTTTCCCTTCCTCCCAGTTTACTCTTTGCCTGGAGATTGCAGCACAGACACTACTCCCATGAGGTTGGCTCCCGCAGGGTTGGGTAAAATAACACACCTTCAACAGTTCCTCATTTGGATTCACCTCAGCAGACTCTCGCCTTGCCCCTGGGTGTGCACACACTACGTCAGCCCATCCTCACATGTATGGCTCCCTTTGCCTCACTGTTTCCCTGGCTGAGGAAGTACTTTGGTAGGGTCTCGTCGGGTGGTGCTTATTTTCCCATCACCTCACCGCTCCCTCACTTTTGTGAATTAAAGGCAGACACTGCTGTAAGGTTCTTTGGCTCCTACTTTGTCAGAAAAGCTTTCAGTGGCACTATCTGTGATCACTGGTGTTTTAAATGTCTGCCCTGAGCTGACTGACCGTAAACTAGGGACTAATCCTCTACTTCTCATCCCACACAAGGAAACTCTCCCTTCAGATTCAACACATACAAGGCGAAAATGCTCAGACTAAGCTCCAGTGTGTCTCTCACTCTACTCCCCCGACCGTCCCCCCAAAAAATCGAATTCACAGAACCTAGTCTAAATACTACCATTAAAAGGAAATTGCATTCACCACATTTCCGGGAGAGTGGTGAAGAAAACCAAGATAAATGCCAGGACACATCTTGCATCTTTTCTTACTCTTCAGTTTGTGGCAGTACTTCGAAGAGCAAGAAAAGATGTGACCTCTACCCTTTGGGATCAAATTTAAAATTTTTTTTCAAAATTATTTTTAAAATGTTATTTGGCTATTTTTGTGCATTAAAACTGAAAGTAAAGAATCCAGAGGACTTGGATATTTTCCTATGTGTTAAAATTTTCAGTCTCCCTAATGGAATCATCTAGGGGTCATTTTTATATTGTAATTCCTTACAATTCACAATTTTTTCATGCGATCTCTGGAATAAAAAAAATATAAGTATCAGTGTTCTTAAGTATAAAGTGGCATTTGAAACTACAATTAAATGTGCAATATGCTAGGCAGTGCGGGCCAGCTGGTAATGCTTGAGAGTTGTGTTTTTCAAAATATATGTAATTAAACTATCTGTGAAAATGATACCCGAATCTGCACACGCTTATTCAGGAATACAGAATAGGAGAATGGCAGATGCCCATGGTGCTTGGGTTTTCAGACTAAGGATTATAAATATGAATGGGGTTAAGGAAATTATGAGGCAAGCAGCGTGCGCTACTGGCCCTGCGCTCCCGGCCCTGCGCTCCCTGGGGAACGCCAGGGCTCGGTGGCACCCAGGAGACAGGCACAAATCTACTTGCCAACCGCTGTAGACACAGGCGGCTCTGCAGCTGGGGGCGCAAGTCCACATGCACACCCACACCTGCGCCCGCCCTCATAGCCACGTGCACACGCACACCCACGTGCACCCGTCCACCCTCCCACACCCGACACATAAGCCCGCATCACGCGTGGGGTTCTGCAGAGCCGGTGAGCTTGTCAGAACCCAGCTCCCTTCCCCTTGAGATCTCAGAACCACCAGGATTCCTGATTCCACCGTCAGGGCCCAGCTAGCCTATGAATGTAGCCTTTTCTTAAACACAGTGACAGCATATTTTAAAGGCATGGTGTGTGTGAACACAAATTCACTTCCTAGATGAGGGCAAAAAGGATACTCTGTGAGTATCCGAAAGTCTAAAGGACTGTCTGCTCTGAAGTTTTCACATGTCATACGGACAAGTCCTCAGGGAGATAATGGTTTTATAACTTGGGGTGGGGAGCGGTCTGCATTTGCTCCTGGGACTGTTCTACCGCACCCACCATTAGAGGTGTTCTGTTTGTCGTATGTCTAATGACTTGTTGGCCTGTTTGGTATTTGCTCATTTTGGAAAAAAAGTATAAATATTAAAAGTACAAACTATCTTTAAATTGATAGTTACATAAGGTTTGATCAGATTCAGATTAGATTTTTTTGGCATAAATAGTTCATAGACTGCACATTTCCTACTGGGTCACATCAAGGGCACATAATACCTGGTGACCTTTCTTTTTGTGATGACAGTGAATGACCTTTTTGTGTTGACAGATATTATCACCTGATAATGTCGGTTGTGAAGTTCACCACCAAATCTTCACCTGTGGCTTTTAGCTCTTAGGAGTTGCAGAACAGCAATATTTTAACTGTGTCATTCTTCTTCATTTATTAGCAGGATTATCTCTTATCAGTTATTTGATTACTCTGAGACAATTCGTACAGGAAAAGCAGAATAAATGTTTGATTCTTTATTTTTATTTACTCTTTTTCAGAATAAAGTGGTGTTTCCTTAATGCCCTTTAAAGGGGACCAATGAATCTATTTTGGGAGCATTACTAAGAACTTTTGGATATGATCATATTTTATGCATATCATTCCACTGGCTTTAGTCATTTGTTTATTTGATGCTCAAAATACCCCACTTTCAGCCAGTGTTCCTGTGTCCTTCTGACATGACCCCGAGGTCTTGGACAGCTTTCTTGCTTCTGGTGCAAAAAGATGTTCAGAGGCATGTATGGAATGACATCATGGGGAAGCAATCAACAAAATTTGGCATGTGAGAAACTCTACAGGACAAACTATTCAGCGTCTTCAACAATAAGTTCATTTGGGGGAAAGGGAAGGTGTGAAACCTATGATTGGAAAAGTCTAGAGAGACATCAGACAAATGGAGTGTCCGGATCTTGGACCCTGATGTTTAAAAAAAAGGAAAAAATAATGTATGAGATAATCAAGGAGATTTTAATGCTGGTTGGCTTTCTGATGATATTAAGGAATCATCATTAAAATTTTCAGATGTGGTAATATAGTTGTGGTTATATTTAAAAAGACTCTATATTTTAGGGATACATTACCAAAGTATTTACAGATGAAATTATAGTATCTGAAGTTTCTTTCAAATAGCCTAGTTAGGGTGGAGAGAGAAAGGAGGCGTAGATGGAGTGAGACTGGCTGCGTGTTGATAATTATTGTCTCTGGTGATGGGTGCCTGGAGGTTCCCTGTCTTAATCTCTCTGGTTTAATATTTGTTTGAAAATTGCATAATAAAAAACTTAAATTTTATTTAAAAAATTGAAATCACCCTAGAAGGAAGCTGAAGAGGAAGTGATTATGGTAGAATTCACCAATTCCATAAATAAAATCATGCCTATTTCAGAAATGTGCTGGCTGCCTGCCAGCTGCAGGAGCAGAGTAAGGGGACAGACCTGGAGGCTAAGCAGGGTGGATGGTACGCCAGTATTATGAGGTGTGCCATGGGCCATGTGAGATGCTCTGCACAATGACTTTATGAGATGGGTATGATTATTATAATACCCATTTTACAAGTAGAAGAACAAATTCAGAGACTTGATCAGCCTCAGAGATAGGCTCAAACCACTTGGTCTGGCTCTGAAGCCAAGTGTTAAAAAGTGTATCACAAATAGCTCTTAGATGCTAGCCCTGTTCTAAGTGCTTCATGTCTATTAATTCATTTCATGTTCACAATGATAAACTTTGGGGAGGACACTCTCAATAGGCCCTTTTCACAGATGAGAAAATCAAGATGTAGACTGGTGAGGTAACCGCAGGGCCACATGGCTAGCAAGCAGCAGAGCCAGACGTCAAGACAGGCCTGCGCCTCTGCGCCTCTCCCCGGGGCAGCTGTGCAGCTGCACTGCGGGCTGTCTGTGCAAGGTCCCCGTTCTGGGCCCAGTAAACACCACCAAGCACATGCAGGTGGCAGTCACTGTCGGCGTGCTGGGTGTGGTGGGGAACGGAGGTTCTTCGCTTTCCTCTGCGTCTCTGGGGAGCTGCCTAGGAGATGATGGGCCTAAAGCTTCAAAGCTGGTGCCACCTATTGGCCCTTCCTTGTTCGAAGTTGAACTGGAAAGAGGCCTGAGGCAGCAGCCCCAGGTGGCTCCTCTGCAGCGTTGGCTCTGCGGGAAGTCACCGCGCATCCCACTGTATCACACTGCGAACCTGCACTGCTGGGCACTGGGTGTCTGTTCCCCAGGACGCTGTACTCATTCCTGTCCTGGAGTCTTCCCTGTCTCCGCTGGGTTCCCTTCACTCCTCCCCTCATCTCCGCCGTGGCTCTCAGCCAGCTCCCTTCTCTGAAATCCCTTTTCAGTCACACTAATCAATTCAGTACAAATTATATACAAACCTCAATGGGTACTTAACAGTTTTACTGTGTATATCTTGCCTCTTCATTTAAATTGTAAATATTTGGAAGAAGAGAGTAGGTCTTATACTTCACTGATATCTACCCAACAAGCCCCAGACCATGGACTAGGTGTCCCCTACCTATTATTTAAATGAATACATTAAGTTTACAACAGTACAATGTGTGTTAGATGGCCATACTAGAATGATTAAGGGCACGAGAGCTTTCTCTTACTCGTTGCATGCATACCCCAAGGTAAATTATTTACATCCTTTATGCCTTAGTTTTCTGATCTGTTAGGTGGAGAAAACAGTTTCTACCTCATGCTTATAGAGTCCTTGGCGTGGTGCCTGGTACACAACAATGTCCAATATATGTTAGAGCTACTATTTTTATTATTATTACTAACTGCCTAGCAAAGTAGGGTTTCACTGACTAGCTAGAGCATTTTTCCTATACGTGAAGTCAAATTAAATCAGGAGGTTGCTTGATATGCATGATTAGTTGGTTTGGGAGGCTGTAGGGTGTAGTGGGGCAGGAACAGTCACTAAGTCTGGAGTGGCGTTCCCGTCTCGCCTCTGACACTGGCTGTAAAACCGTGGATTTCATGCCTCAGTCTGTTCATTCGAAAAATGGAAATAATGATAGGAATCCCATCGGGCTGTTGCATGGTTCAGAAATAATGAATATAAGTACCTAGTCCAGAGCTTAACACAAAATGGAAACAGATAAACCATTCTCCTAGCATCATCAAGCCTGTGGCGTTCCTCTCTGCAGCCTACAACTGTTTAGCAGATGAGACATCTGTGGTTGCGAGCGTTCTCTTCTCTAGAAAGTTCTAGCTCTCAGACTAACTGTCCCTCTGAATTCTTGGTATTTAACTGTACCACTTGCTGGTGTATACTCCCAGGGTACTTGCTATATGGCAGGCCCTTAATGAACCTATATTGAGTGACTCAGGAACTTACTTTTCGTAAGACCATCCTCATTCTGTTAACACATTCTTTCTTTGCATATAAAACCCTCAATCTATTGATGACTTGTCCACACCCATTACATTTTGATGCTTCCTAACGTTGTTCTCAGAGATAATCTACTCTCTAGTGCCTCTTTGTTCCACCCACTGGTAAGATTTTAGATCAGATGGGAGAGAGAACGTCCCAGGCTGGGTGAATTCATTATGTGTTTGAAGGGGTGGAGGAAGGCCAGGTGAATAGTACTGACTAGAACCAAGACTACAAGAAGGAAAAAATTCAGAGATAAGAGGGAGGGTGGAGGCAGATTGTGGAGGAGAGAGACTTTCTGGTCAGACTGAGTGAAGCATCTGACTTGACCCATTAGGCACCTGGAAAAGCAAAGGACATTGTTTACATAAGTTATAATGATTTCCAGATTTAAGCTTTATACATTAATTTAAAGAGTCAAAAGTGCTATTAGATTCTAATGAAAACGGTAGTCTTCTGCCCCATTTTCCCCAATCCCTGATTCCCACTCCCCCAGAGGTAATCACATTTGATTCCTTTAACTGTTTCTGATTATTTGAATTTACTTTTCTTTTATGATGGATGACTCTCAACTCTTGTTTGCTCACCTGCCCTTCATCTTCCTAATATAGTCATAAGTTTTGTTAAATCAATATTTACCATTTATATAATTATGACTGCATAAACATAGTTCACAGCTAATTCAAGTTTCTTTCCTGTACAGTTTTTTTGCTTTTCCTAGCATTAATTCTTCACTGTTTCATCTTAGTTTTCTGTGTACTTAGCACTAATCCAACCCCAAAGTTACCAATAAAGATATAAACCCATCTGATACATTAAATAACCTATTGTTTTTTTTTCAACTTGCCATGTGGTATTCAGATTCCAGAAGATATATGGTAATGGTTCTCATAGTATTTTGTCAAGGTCGTCTTCTTCCAACAGTGAAAAAATAACCAGAAGGTGAAATGGTTTAATGAATCATCACTAAGGGATATTGGTTAGGGCAAATACTCAGCTAATTACGTTGTTGAACAAGGTGGGGTGGTGAGAGCAGGAACATAAGAGAGAAGGCAATACCACATTAATTGGTATTGGATTGGTTAAAAAAAATATTGTATACATCCATACAATCTTGCAAAGAATAACATCTCTCTATATAGATAACAAGGAGAGATAGCCATGGTTTATTGCTGAATGAAGAAAGCAAGTCAGAGAACATACCATATAAAATAAATATGCAAGAATATTACACCAACACTTTTAATAGCAGTTATCTTTTGGGTGTTCAAGTGGGGGAAAGCATGGGCTTCCACCTGCATCAATATACATTTCTTTACTGTTTGTGGCTTGTTCAAATATATATATGCCATATTTTTAGTTTTTAAAGGTATCTTTAACTTTAAAAGAATATCAAAACAGTAAAGAGATGAGAAAATGTCTTAACAGCAGAAAATCCAGGCTCATCAAAAAACAACAATTCCCAGCAATGCTTTGTAGGAAACAATGGAAGCACTGATGGCACGGTCATCTTACTCTGTCCTCTGAAGCAGAAGCCTTTTGCACCCTGCTTTAGTGACATGTCCATACTAAACTTATCTTATCAGATTCAATTTCTAATGCCTTCTCTCTGACTCACATAAAAAAATCTCTGAGATAAACTATCCGACTCAGTTGACCAATCACTACTCAATCTGGATTACTCTTTTTGTGTAAGATTTTACACCAGAACACTTCAAGGGCCTATATTCTCCCTTTATCCTCTAGCTCACTGGTTTTCACTAGAGCTGTTTCATGTTTATTGTGCCCCAGGCTACAGGGTTATATGATACAAAGCAAGGTGACATACACAGAGAACACCCACATCTCAGAACTAGAATATGGGCAGGACATACACATAGCATTACATGGACCATCTGCCATATTCTGATTTTTATACAACTAATCAGAGAGGTTAAGCAGAATCAACAGTTGTCTATGTTGCTAGGTTGTTAAGAAAGCCAGCCAAGAACTTCTTCTAAAGATGTCCTTGCCAGTGGAGAGGAGGTTTGTCTTCATCCTGTTTTCCAGGTGGGTCCATTTGTGTTCCCTGGACAGCCAGTTTGCATGGTGCAGGCTTATGATCAACAGAGTAGATTCGCAACCTTTCTGCACTACTTGAAGTTTCCTCTTCATTCAAAAATTAATTGATTGATGAAAGGTAAGAAAAAAAATCAGTGTTACTGTCTTTGAAGGGATGACAAAAGTCACAGTGTTTGTAGGGATGAAAAGGCAGCTAAAATTTTTATAGGATCTGGGATTCCTGTAATGCTCTATTCTTGAAAAATTTCAAAGCCCAGTCTGGGCACCTATTTTTAAACCTTAAAAGGCAGGTCATTCAAACACCCCAGAATAAGAGAAAGAAAGTGAAAGGATAGCTCATCCCAAAGGACTGAAGGAACAAACACTTCCTCTGTTATATTTAATTTAAAAGCAGACATCTTCAGGCCACTAGGAATACTGTTAGCCTTTTCTTGGCAGCCAAAGGGCCATCTGTCTTTGGAAACCTGTACAAGATGTATATGTATTTACAATATTCCCAAGCCGGGAAAGGTCTACTTCCTACAACCAATGACATCATTCATTTTCCTATGTCCCAAAGCTGGAGACCAGTTTGCCAAAGTATATCTGGTTGAACTGCTGGGTTGATGAAGTTTTATTATTATGCAAAGTCTATCATGTTTTTTTAATTCTCAATATACCCCTCATAGAATTGAATATGACCTTGTTCAAGGATTTCATTTTATATTAAGCAAATGGATATTGAACATCTATCTTGTGCCAAGCACAGTGTTAGGTACTGGGATGCCCAATAAGTAAGATATATTTCCTATCCTAAAGTTACTCAGAGCTAGGAGCGAGAGCAAGTCCTGTTGACAACCAGTGTGGGTTTTTTAGCTATATGCACAGCCTGCCACCTAAACCCAGTTAAGGGAATGGTTAGCTTATTTCACTGATTCTAAGGGGGACATGAACACCTCTGAAACTCAGGTGCACCTTACAACTGATTGTGTCTTGCAATTATTATTTTCAGGTTTTTTTCCCCTTCATGACGCACATAACAATCGTGCATCTTACGATCAATGGCATCTTCAGTGAAATACATTGCTTTTGTCTTAGGGTCACAGAGATGAGACGAGATTCCCAAGATGGGCTCCTAAAGAATTAGTAGGATTTTTGCTAGATGGAAAAGGAGTGTGCTTTGGCAAAATCCACTGACTATAAGCTTTGGAGTCAGAAGTCCTAACTTCAGAGACTTTGAGGAGTTTGGGGCTTAACAGCAGGAGTGTTGGGAGGGCAATAAATAACAGCTAACCGTCATTTAGTGTGCGCTATGTGTCTGGAAGTGTTCTAAAGGCTTTAAATGTATTAATTCACTTAGTCCTCAAAACAAGCTTGGGAGATAAGATACTATTATTATCTCCTTTTAAGAGATGAGGAACCTGTAGAGATTAAATAAAATGCCCGTGGTTGCATGGCAAATAAGCGGTGAATTAAAACCCAGGAGTCTGGCTCCAGCTCTCAGTCACTGACATGAAGCTCTCAAATGAGTGTTATCAGAATGTCTCTGTGAACTGCAATGGGTTGCACAAATGTTAGCTATTATTTAATGCAAGGAAGAGAGCTTTTCAGGTTAGGGGCTAGCATGAGCAAAAGCCACAAGATTTTAAAGTATTCAGGAATTCCTTTTGGGTAAAGATTTTGTGGGGAGGAAGAGTTGAGGCAGGGCAGGACGGGCGCTGGAGCATCATAGGCAGGAAGCTAGAAAGTTGTACTGATGTCAGATTATAAAGTGCATTATAGAGCATTTTGGCTTTTGGACTTTATCTGTAAGCTGTAGAGGCTGTTAAATATTTTGAGCTGGGGAGTGACTCAGTCCTATCTGTGATTTCATATAGGAAAGGGACTTAACGTACTTGTGCAACCGGGTAAACCTGGCTTGTTCACCAGGGTGTCCCATAGGGATTGTTTTGTGTTTGGTTTGGTTTCGGTTTTGTTCTTCACCTGACATGAAGAGCCATGCTCTAATCACGACCACACGTTGCCTATGTCTTTCACAAGCTTGCCAGAATGGTTGTGGTGATCTTGTGGCTGTCAGGTGACCTGGAAGTTAGGGAGTGGAGTGGCCTATGTTGGTGGCAAAGACCTCAATTTCCAGGAGTCATAAGAAGAGAGTCCACTGACAGTCAGTAGTAACTGAGCATCCAGTGGGCCCAGAACACTGGGCAAGAGACTAAAGATCTAAGGTTGAAGGTAAGCTCCTTGGTCAGCAGCGAGGCTGGAAAAGGACTTTGAATGGCATATCAAACAATGAACCATGCAGGGCAAACCAAGTGCAGAAAAGCAGCTACATCTGCCACATGGGGCCACAGTAGCTGGATGAGGCTGGGTGGCCTTGGGAGAAGCACTGAGTGCCCTGGGCAGGCAGCCGGCAGAGAGGACAGGGGCTGAAGCAGGTTCCCAACAGCTGCCTCAAGGTCAGGTTCAATCCTCATATTCCCAAAACTCTATGGTCAACACGAAAGAAAAAGAATCTCACCAAGAAGCTCTGAATTTAGGAGTGTATATTTATGCCCTTACTCTATTGATTAAGTTCGGCTTCACCACTCCAGGAGCCATGGCTGGTCCCTCATTAGAACAAGATCCCTTCTACCATCTGATCACCTGGGGCAGTGAGACGGTGTCATTCTGGGTCAATGCCCTGGGACTGCCCTCAGGAAGCTAAGGGATGATCTGTGGATGCCCCATCTGTGATGTGCCATGTACCCCCCAGGGAAGGCACCAGTCAGGTAGGGTGGGAGCCGGGTGGCACCAGGACTCCAGGTAGTGCTGGCAGACTCCCAGGAAGGGGACTGACCTGTCAGTGCCCCTGGAAGCTAGGCAGGCAGGTTCCCCCTCACCACACCTCAGTTTTCCAAGTAGTTCTAAGAGCTTCCTGAAGCTACCAGAGTGGAGGGGAGGAAGGGTGTGGTGTATTCTGGGAAACTGGGTCTGCCTAGACCAATGCTGTCTAGACAAATACAGTGTGAGCTGCATATGTCATTACACAAAATTTAGTAGCCACATTATAAAAAGTTAAAAGAAACAGGTGAAAATGTTTCAACATGTAACCAATATAAAAATTTATTAATGAGGTATTTTTAGTTCTTTTGTACCAGCCTTCAAATTCCAGTGTGTTACTTACATTTACATCTCCATTTGGAATAGCTATATTCTAAATGTTCAAAAGCTATCTGTGGACATGCGCAGGGCCCAGATGGCTACACCTGGGGCAGCCAAATGAATTCACTGGACACTTTTCTCTGGTTTCCCAGGACTCAGGCTGGAATTTCTCTTCCTTACACCTCACTCCACACAGGGGGTTTCAAAGCCCCTCATCTCAACGGGGCAAGGCCCTGTATCCCTCTCCTGTAACTCCCTTTCACTCAATGTTCACTAAATTAGGAAAACTCCTGAAAGACTGAATGGGAGGAAATGCTTTTGCATTTCCAGATTTGTGATTTCCACACCCTTCAGCACAGGGTTTAGGGCAGATGCCCTTATTGCTCTGGTCTAAGGCTAGTATTGGAGCTTGGTTAACATTATTTCAACTCCTAGATCAAGCAAAGCCAAAATCCAGTTTGACTTATGGACATTTCAGTTTTGTGTGTCCTCTTTTCATTCAAGGCACTTTATGAAGGGCTTTCTGACAAGTACAATTAAGAGTCCTACCTGATACAAGAGCCTAATAATTTCCTTTCAAAGAACTGGGGCTGGATAATCACAAAGGACCCTGTCAAAACCCTCTGCTGTTGATGCTATGCAAACAAGTTACTTTCTAAATTGTCAATTACCAGGTAGTAATGAGACAAACTGGACTACATCAGACAGGTACTCACAAGTTTGTTCAGTCTTTTAGGCACATGTGCATGTTAACTGACATTGTGATTTCTACTGCATTCTTCACTCATCCCAAACGCATGTCAAGCCCATAAAACAATTCCCTTGGAGCATCAGTGAAGAATAAATCTCAGGAATATGAAAATTTCTGAACAGAGAGGGTATATTACTATTTTCAAATATGGGATGTTTCTATACACTAACAACAAACAATCACAAAAGGAAATTAAGAAAATTCTTTTTGCAAAAGCATCAAAGAGATTAAAATACTTAGGAGTAAACCTAACCAAGGAAGTGAAAGACTTACACACTGAACACTATAAAACATTGCTGAAGAAATTAGAGAAGATGCAAATAAATGGAAATACATCCTATGTTCATGGATTGGAAGAATTAGTATTGAAAAGATGTCATTTTTACCCTAAACAATCTACAGATTCAACACGATCCCTGTTAAAATCCCAATGGCAGTTTTTTTTCAGAAATAGAAAAAAAAATCCTAAAATTTGTAGGATTTGAATCCTATGAGACCCTTGAGACCCTGAATAGTCAAAACAATTTTGGAAAAAACAGAATTGGAGGACTCACACTTATTTTAAAAGATATTGCAAAGCTACACTTTACAAATCAACACTATGGTACTGGCATAAAGATGAACATACAGACTAATGAAATGGACTAGAAAGCCCAGAAATAAATGTTTGCATATATGGTCAAATGATCTTCAACAAGGATGCCAAGACCACTCACTGGTAAAAGAATGGTGTTGGGAAAACTGATCTTCATTTGCAAAAGAATGAACCTTATTGCATACCATATATACAATTAAATCAAAATGGAATAAAGACCCAAAACTAAACTCTTCCAGGAGAAAATGGGAAAACGTCATGACATTGGATATGACAAAAGCATAGGCAACAGAACCGCAAATACACAAATTGGACTACATCAAACTTAAAAGCTTTTGTGCATCAAAGGACACAGTCAATGGAGTAAAAAGGCAACGTACAGAATAGGAGGAAATATCTGCTAATCATCTATCAGAGAAGGAGTTACTATCCAGAATATATACGTAGAACTCTATATAGCTCAACAATAAAAGAAAATCAAGTAACTCAATTTAAAAATGGGCAAAAAACTTGGTGGATAAAATGAGAGTTCCTGTGGCCAGGATTCTCACCTGGCCCTGGTTGACTAGCTCACTGCACACGTGTGAGCAATACATGGCTGTTGACTCTATATTAAGGAGCTCTGCCCAGTGCTCTGGGGGACATGGTGGCACAGCTTCAAGGCTGCAGGAGAGCAGAGGCTGGAGTGGTGACAGCGTCAAGGACAGAGGCCCAGAGGATGGCTATGTGGACAGAGAGGCCCAGAGAACGGCTGTGCGGGCAGAGGGGCCCAGAGGCAGAGACTGGCTTGCTGCATGCAGACTCTCTCTGGGTGAATGGTATTTTAGTGATTGACCTGCCACCGTGGGAATAAAGTTGGGTATAATCCTTTCACCCCAAGAACGTTTTATTGTCATTTTCTTTGGTCACATTGAATCCATAGCGAACATGCCCAGGGCTGAAACCCACTGGCAAGACAGACTTGCACAGACATTTCTCCAAAGATGATATACAAATGGTCAACAAGCATATGAACAGATGGTCAACATCACTAATCATTAGAGAAATGCAAATCAAAACCACAATGAGATACCACCTACACCATGACTACTATCAAAAAAATCAGAAACTTATAAATGTTGGGGGGATGTGAAAAAGTTAGGTCCTCATGGAGTGTTGGTGGATTGTAAACTGGTGCAACTACCATAGGAAACAGTATGACAGTTCCTCAAAAAATTATAAATAAAACTACCAGCAACGCCACTTCTGACCATGCACTCAAAATAACTGAAAGCTGGGTCTCAAAGAGATGTTTCCACACCCATTTTCATAGCAACATTATTCATAATAACCAAGAGGTAGAAGCACCCACATACCCACTGATGGATGACTGGATAAAAAAGATGTAGTATATACATACACAAAATATTACTCAGCCTTAAAAAGGAAGGGAATCCTGTTACTTGCTATAACATGGATGAACCTTAAGAGTATTACACTAAGTGAAATAAGATGGCCACAAAAAGACAAATACTACCTGACCCACTTTAAGGAGGTATCTAAAGTACTTAAGTTCATAGAAACAGAAAGTGAAATGGTGTTTGCCAGGGGCTGGAGGGAGAGATGGGGGGCTTGTTTAATGGACATAGGGTTTCACTTCTGCGAGATGAAGTTCTGGAGATAGGTTTCACAACAGTGTGAATATACTTAACACTACTGAGCTGTACAATTAAAACTGGTTAAGATGGTAATTTTTTTTTTAAAGGGATGTAGTCTGGTCTCCTTTCTTAATGCACTTGTGGCTCATTAGAACAGGCATTCTTCCATGGACAATGTTACTTCTTATTGTCTTGCCAATGGGTTTCAGCCCCGGACAAGTTCACTATGGATTCAGTGTGACCAAAGAAATTGACAGCAAAACGTTCTTGGGGTGAAAGGGTTATACCAACTTTATTTCCAGGTGGCAGGTTAGTCACTAAAATCCCATTCATTCAGAGCAAGTCTGCATGCAGCAAGCTGGTCTCTGCCTCTGGGCCCTCTGTCTACACAGTCGTCCCGCACAGCCATCCTCTGGGCCTCTGTCCTTGGCACTGCCACCACTCCAGCCTCTGCTCTGCTCTCCTGCAGCCTTGCAGACCTGCCACCCTGTCGCACCCAGAGCGCTGGGCAGAGCTCTTTATATAGAGTCAACAGCCATGTATTGCCCACAGGTGTGCAGTGAGCTAGTCAACCAGGGCCAGGTGAGAATCCTGGCCACAGGAACTCTCATTTTATCCACACTATTCAAGCAGTGGAGGCACACAGAATCATCAATTCATGGTCATAATCTGAGGTTTTTTAGTCAAAATCTGTTGGAAAGCAGGAGGATGTAGAGAAAATGAAAGTTCTTGGCCAAATGAAAGTTCCTATGGCCAGGATTCTCACCTGACCCTGGTCAGCTGGCTCACTACACATGTGTGCAATACATTATTACTAACTCTATATATAAAGAGCTCCGTGCAGTGTTTGGGGCTGCATGGCTGCAGGAGGGCAAAAGCTGGAGTGGTGGCAGCACTGAGGGCAGACTGAGAGGCTGTGGGGTCAGAGAGGCCTGAGGCAGAGACCGGCTTGCTGAACGCAGACTTACCTGAGGTGGATGGGATTCTAGCACTTGACCTGCCATGTGAGAATAAAGCTGGGTATAAGCCCTTTCAGCCCATGTTCTATTGTCATTTTTTGGTCTCACCAAATCAAGAGTGGACTTGCCCGAGGCTGAAACCCACTGGCAAGACAGAGGAACTGCTGGGGCCTTTTTTTTTCTCATCCATTATACACCTGATGTCTTTTTTTTTTTGGTAACCTAATCTCTGAAATGCCATCACATTCGAAGGGAGGGTCTCCCACAGGGTGTGAATAACAGGAGGGGATCACTGAGGGACACCTGTGAACACACACTGGCTGATGGTTTCACAGTTGCAGCTCCACAGCTCTCTTGGGCTTACCATGCTGTTCGCTACAGCTTTCATTAGGCACTTTAGCTATTTCACGAGGTTCTTCCCATTTTACGGCTGAGTGTATTATGTAATTTGTTCAGGGTCATAGAGCAATAACCATAATTAGGTCTCATAAGTCTTGAGCTGTTAGGTGTTCTATCCCACAAGGTTTCTTTTTTTTACTGTTACATGCAACTCATTTAACATTTATAGAAAAAGATGTGCTTTATGGCATTATACAAATACTGAGTTTTGGAGAAATTGCTGTCTTTTTTATTTTTACCTGTAAATGTATGCTTCTTCATATGTCACAGTTGGCTTGTTTGAATCAGAATCCAAACAAAATGGACATATTACATTTGGCTGTTATGTCTCTTAAGTTCTTTTGGTCTAGAGTGATCATACCTTCTCTATACTTACTGTTTTAATGGCATTGACTGATGGAAGACACTGGTTTAGTTGTCCCATACAATATCCCATGCAGGGTATTCTAGACTCCGGAAGAAAATGCCTGAAATGCTGAATCATTGTTAAGATGGCACCTGCCAGATGCACAAAGGGCGGTGTTCTGCCTGCTTTCAAAAGGGAGGTGATTTTCTGCTTAGGCCTGCCTCCCGCTCCTGATTGGCGACTCAAGTCTTCCGTGAACGTGATCAGCTTGTGGACACCATTTGCCTGTATGATGTGCCTTCCTGCGTGAAGGGCCTGTGACTGCCTGACCTTTGTGCTGATTGGCCCATGAGTACTATATATGCCTTGCTGTTTCTGCAGTAAACGAGTTCCTGTTTTGACTGAGCTCCCTGTCGCGTCTGTTTGTCCTCGGGAACGAGGGCTGGTGATTGGGCGGACAGCCGGCACTTGCCTCTCCGGACCTCGCCTTGCCGGGGCGTGCTCTCCCCTCACTCCTCTGCAGGTTCAGGGGGGGTTCCGTGGAGGGCTAAAAACCCCGACAATCCCACATTTTGAGTTTGCCAGTTTGCTTCCTCCTGGTACCATGTGACTCATTCTTCCATTGTCTCCCCCACACGCCCTCTCCATTTCCTGTAGATGAACATCAGCTCTAGAAGCCTGATTAGATTCAGGTTCGGTTCCTTTGGGGGAATATTTCGTAGATGGTATAGCCATCAGTGATTTAATAGAGGGTCCTACAAAACCAAGCAATGTTGGCTTATTCCACGAAGTATTTGGGACCTCTCCTAAAGATCCACTGTGAAAGTGCTTTGGAAGCCCCAAGGTCCAGTCACTAGCTTCCACTTTTCTTTCTGTTCCTTGCTACTATTGGCCAGCCTTGATTACCTATTTTTGTCATTACCTAAAGCAGAGATAATAATCTGAAGGCCTAACTGAATATGGAACGTGGAAAGAGTGAGTAGGCAGGTACTCTTCTGGTTCTTGGTTGCAATCAACAGAAATGAGCTCTGCCAAGCTTATTTAAAGTCCTGTCTTGAAAGGATATTGAATGGCTTAGAGAACCTGTGGGTAGCTGGAGAGCCAGGCTCATGTAAGGGACAGAAACTCAGGAAGACAGGCAGAAGCATGCACAGCCCAGGCCACCCCGTGGGAACCTCCTGGGTGGGAAGCTGTGGCTCTGCTCCCACCATCAGCTCCAGCCCCTCCTGCCATCAGCTGCCCCTAAACCCTGCTCAGTGGATGAATTCCAAACCATCCCTTTGTCTCTGTAGCACTTGCTCATGATTCAGTGTTCTGGGCAGGCATGACTAATTTGCCATCCTGGCTCGCATGTCAACTCCCTGCTCCTAAAGGGTTGGGAGAGGGAGCATCTGGACCCTTTGGCATCCCCAGTGGGACACTCAGTCTCTCCTTAACACTCATAAAATGGGAGAACAATCCTAGCAGGAACGGGGTTCGGAGTCTGCAAAAAACTTGACAGATATTCATTGCACGGGATGAATTGGATTAATGGTCTGATCTGTTCAAAGGATGGGTGAATAGCAGTCACGGAGAAGAGAGGTTTTCAAACTAGTGTTTTAGGTTAAACACCTACACCTGATGATCTTTAACAGTTCTCAAATTTTAGCATGCATCAGAATCGCCTGGAGGGCTTGTTCAACCTCAAAATGCTGGGCCCCACCTCCGGTTTCTATTCTGTAGATCTGGGATGAGGTCTGAGTGGTTTGTATTTTTGACAAGATAGCCCACAGGGCTGCTGCTGCTGGGCTCAAGTCCCCACTCTGAGAACCGCTGGTTTAGCTTCCAGATCAACGACTGTCGTGCTCTCGCTGAGATCTGTGTGAAAGTTGTAACCCGTGATTCAAGCTGCAGATGGGTAGGTGAGGGAGACAACCTCCGAGAGTTGCTCTGTGAACCTATGGTCCAGTGATACCTTGTAAATACACTTTCTTCTCTAAATACTATTCCGGTTCTCAAAGACGGCTTAATCATGCTTACCCCAATTATTTTTCTCCGGACTAAAATCCCTAATTCCACCGCAGTTCTTCATGTGTCACAGATTTAATTCTGCTCACTATCCTGGTCGCTTTCCTATGGATGCTTTTCAGATTGCTATTGTTTCTGTAAACACAAGGACCCAGAGTGTGGAATATAGTCCAGATGGAGTCTGACAATTGTAGAGCAAATACAAGAAATACCCTCCCTCATTTTGTTCCCTAATTGTCTATTAATGTCATTCAGTGGCTGTATCATATTAGCTTCATTTTCAGGTTCTTACCCATGAAAGTCTAAACCTCCCCCATCTGTCCCTCCCTCCTCCCTTCTTTTTTTTTTCTTCTTTTCTTTCACACTTCAAGCCTTAATGCCCATATTGTCTCATTGTAAAATTGATTGTGGAAGCCTAAGTTTAGGATTTAACATTTATTTTTATTCAATTCATTGTTTTGGCCTTGACCTATCACATTTGTCTATTATATTTCAGTCCTAAATTTCCTGTTTGATGTAATTATTGTGACTTGAAACTTTGTAACAGCTAAAAATATGATCACAATACAAATATCCTTAATTCATTTACAATATTTATATCTTACCATATTATATGTAGTCACTGCTCTGCTCCCAAGCATTAATAAAATGTTGACCAGAACAGGGCCAAGCCCTACTGCACCTATTTCTAGGAACACATTGGCTGTTAATCAACATTTTGAAGGATATGGTTATTTTATCCATTATCACTTCACTTAAATCTATTTTCACCTGGTTTCCCTGACTGTATTCTATTTACAAATGTGTCTTCAAGCTTCTGGCACATGCCTTGATAAAAGGAGATTCACACTGTCAAGCATCCCTTTTTCTAGACTAGAATATTGTGTGTTTCAAACAAGAACATGGGCCATGCCCGGGTTGTTACAGCAGCGGTGCATCCCACCTCCACACTTAACAGTTGTGAACCTGTAGCATGTTGCTTCCATTCTCAGAGCCTCAGTTTCCTCATCTCCAAAAAGAGTAACAAACCCATCTTGCAAATTTTTAATGAGGGTTTGACATAATATATTTAAAGTGCTCAGTATATACTTTTTGAACTTGGCATATAAAAAACAATAGGAAGAGAAAGATTTTCAATAGGGGAAAATTAGATTTTTTTCAAATCCTATTTAAATTCATGAAAAGCTTTGATTCAGGGACTTGCAAATCAGAGAATTGAACAATATATATAAAAATGATTATCAAATAATTTTAAAATATTTTATTATGATGTTTAACTTCAATAAAACTAGTTTTCTATTTAGTTAAAATATACATAGTGGTCATTTGGTTATTTATAATCTGTAGCAGTGTTTACTACCATGATTGTATTCATATGCAATAGAAGACTTTTCCAATGCTTGGAGAGAAACAGTAAATTTTATTTTCTCTTGTAAAATAAGGACTTTGTAACTTTGTATAGAATTCTGGAAGAATTATATGCTATGATGTTTTTCTGGTTATTCTAAAAGGAAGGTAGCAAGACATTAATTAAATAATATAAATATTTGCATCTAGTTTTTGAAAAGTAGAAAAGAACCTGGTAACTATCTAGGGAGTGATATTGTGTGGAAGACAGGGAGGGAGGGAGACTAATTTTTCAGTACTCAGCCTTTGTTCCTTTTGAATTTTATAACATGTATACATATTACCAATTCAAGACAGAGTTAATATTTTTAAATAGTGGAAAAAATTTAAATAACATTATTCTTTTTGTTGAGAGCTTATTTTTATAAAATCTCAAAGCTTTGAATACAAAAAAGCCAAACTAAATTCCCTGAAAAGTCCCATTCAAGTCTGATAATATGCATATGAGTTAAACCAGTTAAATGAACCACATTATAATAGATTTACTTTGTAACAACTATAAACTCTGCCTGCTGGGCATTCAAATGGACAATAATTGTTTCCATAAAGATGCCTGATCCATTGCAAAAACTTTACTGAGAACATGGAATTTTTAAAACATGGAACTTAAAAAATATAATGTACAGAATGCTCAATTTAGATGTTAAAATATCAAAATCAACTTTCTGAAAATATTTTTGACAACTTGTGTAACTTTTACTTATGAAACATTTTTATGGTTCTGTATTTGATTTTTGCTGACAAATGTTCTGTGTGAAAAATCAACAATTTATATAAATCCTGACTGCCCATTTAAGGCAAATTAAACTAGTTTTCCAAACAAGATTGTACACAAAAGACAGACAAATATCAAATATCTCCAAGAACTACTTAGATCACTTAGTTTTTCTTTTAATCAAATGTACATCACAGTGGTTTAACAGTCCCCTTCCCCCTCCCCCTTGCCCCAATCCACTCTTCTCCCCCTTGGTAATTACTATAGTCACTTTTCAGTGTCTATGAGTCTAATGCTGTTTTGCTTTGTTTTATATCCACAAATAAGTGAAATCACATGGTATTTGTCTTTCTCCACCTGGCTTATTTCACTGAGCATAATACCCTCTAGATCCATCCATGTTGTTGGGAAAAGCAGGATTTCTTTTCTCTTTATGGCTGAATAATATTCCATTGTATATACGTTTCACATCTTCTTTATCCATTCATCTACTGACGGACACTTAAGTTGCTTCCGTATCTCAGCTATTGCAAACAATGTGGCAATAAACATAGGGGTGCATATATCTTTTTGAATCAGAGATTTTGTTTTCTTCAGGTAAATTCCTAGGAGTGGACTTACTGGGTCAAACGGTATTTCTATTTTTATCTTTTTGAGGAAACTCCATACTGCTTTCCACAGTGGTTGCACTAATTTGCAATCCCACCAACAATGTAGGAGGGTTCATATTTTAGCATATACTCACCAACATTTGTTGTTTCTTGTCTTTGGATAGTGGCCATTCTAACTGGTGTGGATCACTTAGTTTTATGATAGGAAATGAGAGTCCTTCAATTTATAAAATTTCATTCAAAAGTATTTGTTTAGGAAGTATTTAAATCTTGAGGTATTAACATCATTGAAATTTCATTGCTGCAGGAACTGCTAAGAAGTAGACATGATGAGAGATCTGTATTAGGTGATTTGGAAAATGCCAGAAAAATGAAAGCCAAAATCCTTGTGTTTGAGGAGTGAGTTAATACCTGAGGATACCATAACTGCTTGAAAAAGTCCGTTAAGAACCTGCAAAGCACCAGGACCAGATGACCAAAATTACATTTTGCAAATATTTCTTGTAAGAGTATTGTATAGTAGAAAACATGGATGACCAGTGGCTATTCAGTACAATCTGACCCACAATTTTTTTCTGTTCATTCAAGTAACCAGAAGAAAATGATTTGTTCCTTGTAGCAGTCATATAAAAGAGTTTGCTCTTTTTAAACCACATGTGAGATTTAATACTAAGCAGACTGTTGGCAGGGCGTCTAAACAGGTCCTGGAGCAATGGTGTTATCTCCCTGTGAAACTCCTGGGAATGTAAGACCTCTTGCCTTCTTCTCCCCCAGCCTCAGCAGCCTAGCTCTCCCAACTAAAGGGACTACATCAGTGTCTCCTAGTAGGGCAGTCCTAGAACACACAGGTAGAGAAGACCACACTTCAGCAGGAGCAGGCAAACCAAGCCTGCCATCTCTGTTGGCATTTAGGGACAGCTCCAAGTCACCAGGTGTAACCACAGACAGGACCTTGATCCAGAAGGCATCTAGTTGGTCTCTCAGAGGACATTACAGGGATTCTGAAATATTCACCAAGTGATTTTAGCCCAGACCTCGTTGGATGTAGACTCGAAGGTAAAGGATTTCCCCTGTGGGAGTGCATATACATTTCTGTTGCTTCATAATCTGTATCAAGACCAAGCAGGCAAAGATCCACCCCGTCTAAGCTAATATTCTGTTAAACAATTACCAGGACTCAGTCATGAGGTTCCAGCAGATATCTGAGGACTCCCAGGGGCAAAAGGCCCCAACCGAAAGGTCTGGCAGTTGTTCAAATGCCAAATTAGGTTATTGCAGCACCATCCAGCTACTCAAATTGAAATCGCCCAGGTCAAAGAGTTCTAGGGGCAGTGTAGAAATCCTTTAACTGTCTTCCAAGGCCTTTGATCTTTTCTTTCTCAGGACACGAAGAAACTCAGAATAAAAAATAACAGTAACTATCTTTTACCATGTTGCCGCTCTGTGCCAGTCACTGTGGAAGGGCCTAGTGCACTACACCAACCCAGTATTTCCTCACACAAACTGCAAGGAAGTCTCATTGTTCTCATTTTGCAAATGAAAAAGCTGAGACTCAGAAAGGCTGGGTAATTTGCCCAAATTCACATAGCTAACAAGTGGCAAAGATAGGATTTGAATTCAGAATGGACTGCCATTGAGACCCATGCTCTTTCCCCTTGGTATGTAGCTTACAATTATATGTAGAGTTATAATGTGCTTGGTAAGGCAAGAAGACTAGCAATCCAGGATCATTTTTAAGTATTAAATGAGAAAACATGAGAACACACAGCCTGTTGCCTGGCATACAAAGTAAAAAAAATTTTTTTTTAAATCATTATCTTAACATCCTGGAACATATGCAGCAGAGTGGAATAGGCACACAGTGGTCTTCTTTAAGCTTTAAATGGGTCCTAGGGACAACTATTATATATTTAAAAATAGCACCACTCACATGGCTCCATAGTAAGTCAGTTGGCCAAGATAAAAATAGATTCTAAACATAGCAAGAGCAGAAATTCAATCTAAGATACCAAGTCATGGAAAGCAGTGATAGCGGCTGCAACAGAAAAAGAGCATGCATAAATTGATTATGAATTTGTATAAAATTATCCACCTCCATTTCAGATTCAGTCTATTTTTTCTCTGAAGCAGAAAATACATATATACAAGCATACTTGCATACATATATGTATGCAAATAAATCAAGATGACATATTTCTATTTATCTATAATGACATCATTTATAAACCTATTAATTTTGAGGCTTTGGTACTTATTAACACATACTAGATGTGCTACAACAATATGCATTTCCTTAAAATCTTTAGGTGGAGGAGAGAGGGTAGTTCATGTTTGAAATGTATAGAGTACAGATGCACACACGCCTAGACTAGTAGATAACTAGAAAGGATGGGGACAGAAGTCACATTCATAATGATTCCTTGTGTTGTGTGCCCAGTAAATTTACAGTGACAGACTTAGAAAGTTGGGTTACCACTCTGTCATTCTGTCATTTGAAACCCTGGGAGCTGGTATGGAAGATAAAAACTAAAGTCACTTGTCAAGCAAGGACTCATTTCCTGGCTTATTTCACTTTCAGAAGAGACAGAGCTTCAGTGCCTTTAGTACTTTAAAAATGTTGTTTGGAGCACACAATCATTTTTCTCTGTTGCTATTGTGCCCAGCTGTGGGCATGATTATTTAGGGAGGAAACCATGAAATGTATGTCCTCAAGTCATATAGTCTTATTCCAAGAACATTAAGAATGACAGATGGGTATCAGAATTTGAACTCAGAATGGACTGCCATTGAGACCCATGCTCTTTCCACTTGGTACACAGCTTATAATTATATGTAGAGTTACTATGTGCTTGGTAAGGCAAGAAGACTCTAGCAATCCAGAATTTTCTTTTAGTATTTCATGAGAAAACATGAGAACACACAGCCTGTGGCCTGGCATACAGTAGGAACTCAGTAAATGTATTATAATTTCTGTCTGTGTGTTATAACTTGAAGTAATGGCACATCACAAAGCAGATACATTTGAGGAATGAATTTTTTGGTCCATAAAAAGGCTTAAAAAAAACTTATAAAAGGATTCACCATAAAAGTGATGCAAATTAAGGGGCAATAAACCCTTCTCCTTAGAACAAAGCTTGAAAAAAAAATTATTTGTAAAACATGATGCAAAATAGGAGAATTAGGGACAGAAACATAGGAGAGTGGTTAATAGTGCAGGTTTTGAGTCAGGCTACCTGAGTTCATAACTCCATCTGGACTGTGGGTCTGGACAAGCATCTCCCTTCTCTAGGCCATGGTTCTCAGAATGTCAAATGGGAATAATCAGAATAAACCTCACAGGGCCATTATGAGCACTGAAGTCTTATGGTTAGTTATGGACCTAGAACATAATAGTCTAATATAGTTACTACCATTTTATAAAAGAGGCAATAGATATTATCTCTGAGATAACTGATTACTACAATCAAGGGCTGATTTTTCCCAAGAGCTAAAGGAATAAAAAAAGGTTTTACTTTCTGGCAAATAAATAATAAATATTCATTAATGAAAACTGTCTAAACTTAAATTGGAGGTTATTAAATGAACCTTTGAATATAGGACATTGCATGGAATAGCAGATCTCTTCAATGGCAAACTATGTACAACACAGAAATCATTGTTCGAGCATGATGCCTCTATCCTCTCTAAAAGAGCCGAGGGGTACAGTACTATATTATAACTCATGACAGGGAACTGAGACATGCTGCAAATTCTTTGCCTTCTAACATATATGGGGTAGGACATGGAAAACCCAAAAAATGGACAGATGAAAAAATTTCAAATGACTGATATCTTAAGTGTTATATGAGAATTGTGCATTGGTTTATTCATAATTAACTTATCTATAGATTTTTGGTTCCATGAGTATTTGTTTCAGGCATTGGGTAAAGGTATCTTGGTTTTGAAGATAAATACAGCACCTTATTCTTTGGCCTTACATGTTCCACATATGGATTAAAGAAAAAGCCACAAGCTTTGAACACTTGAGGGGAGGAAAGGACACCTTATATAAAAATGAGTCAAATGTCCCCTCTGCCCCCAAATAGAAGGCTACTTCAGCTGGTGCCATGGGAAATGGGGTTGCCTGCACACAGAATTATGATAGCATTTTACTTGAGAAATAGCTACAAATTAACTCACATACTAGGAAAGATTCACAGTATATCAGTAACATGACATATAATATGAGCATATAATAGATTGGTAAAGCTTGAAACACTTTAAGATAGGTTTAATCAGCCCTTCTCTTTATTCACAAATTGACCCTGTAGACTTTGTCTACTTTCAGAAATAATGAAAGTGTTTTGGAATTAGATTTATTTGCTTTGCTCTGTGCTCTCTAATCTCTGGGCATTTCTCTAACATAGTACCTGTCTTATTGTACTGTCTTCCCCTGTAAATGCTGGGTAACTGTTTATTAATTAGGCCAAATTACTTAGGGAGTATAGATTAAAAAGAAGAGTTCTAGGACTCAGCACTACTTGACACAGTATCTTGAATGGATTTGTACATTGATTAATCCAGTATTCCCACGCTTTATTCAGTCACCCTTTACTTCTGTTTTTTGTCATATCCATGTTACTTATATGATTAGATACTTATATTTTCTTTAAATTGACATATTTAATTGATTGTTAAAATTTAGTATCTTCTTAAGCAATCTTTGGGAAATCATGGGTTCAAGTGCTAGATTTTTTTACAACATACATTAAAATAAAAACAACTAAGTTGAAAAAAAATGATGAGGCACCTAAAATAGTCTCCCACCCTCTTTGGGAAGAAGGGATTAAAGAATCAATGAAATCTTGAACTTGAAAGCCTCTTCTAGCTTTTCCAATCCAGCTCAGAGTTCACAGAAACTCAGCCAAAGTTACCAGCCCAGGGAAGGGTTTAGGAGTAGCACCTTGGCCTATAGTTCAATGTCACAAGTCAAGTGGTTTTTTAATTTTTTTTTTTAACTATGTTTGGTTGCAAATTGTGCCCCCAGCTAGCTGAAGAGCAATTTCAATATGGGAATTCCTACCAAATGAAATAATTTTAGTCTAGGTATGAGTGGTGCCAAAGTACTTCTGTTAGTAGCTAAAAGGGCCAACTGGATATGATCACCAGACTATGTATTTTATTTGCCAAAGCAATAGCTATCTCCAATTATTTAAATATGATAGAATAAAAAGAATAGGATTACATTAGAGCAAGATGTTAATAATAGGGGAAACTGGGAGTTGATGCTGAGAAGAGGCATAGGGAAACTCTTTTTTGCTTAATTTTTCTGTAAACTTAGAACTGTCCTCAAAAACACAATAATTAATAAAAATGAGCAATGTTGAGGCATAGTCCTGTTTAAAATTAGGATACATTTAGCTGATGTCTTTCTTGTTCATTTTATTAAAAAATACCTTCCATTTATTACTCCTGGTGAGGAAGGGTTGTGACTATGTATGCAAAAGTGAGAAGGACTAGAATACTAGCAATCCCTGCACCAGTTAGCCAGTCACCCCTGCCCCATGCCGGTGTGCAGTAGTGTTTTGTCATGGACTATGAACAAGCCTTAATTGCCAGGATAACTCAAGGCTCTTATGTTCTGGAGAAAGACACCACTGGTCTGACTGATGACATGCTATAGACACAAACCATTGTTTGTTTAGGGTATAGCACACATTATATATCCCTTGAAGGAGAAAGTAGCTTTGGCGGGTGGGCATTTCAATTTTGTGGGACAATAATTTAGTAAACTTTGGGACAGAAAAGGATGGGTGACAAAGAAAAACCAAAACCCAAACCAAAAAAACTACAAGCTTAAAACTGCCATCTCTAAAAGTATCTCCGCCAGCAGAGAGCTGTCAGCTATCATGTTTGCAAGCTCCCTGTGGTGCCTAACAGACTGTCCTGCACACGGTGGGCACTTCATACTTTCTGAACACAGAGTGAGTCTTCCTCCCCCAGGAATGGGGGCAGGGATAACACAGTACCTCCTCCAGGTGTCTACAGCTGCCTTCCATTTATTACTCCTGGTGAGGAAGGGTTGTGACTATGTAGGCAGAAGTGAGAGGGACTAGAGCACTGGGCAATCCCTTCCCCAGTTAGCCAGTCACCCCTGCCCCCACACTGGCGTGCAGCTGACTTTCCCTTTCAGTCCAAGCCTTCCTAAAAATAACTTCCCTTCAACCTCTCCCATCACCACTGTTCACTTCCAATGTCACACCTTCTCTTCTTGAAAATACAGCTGACCTAAAAAAAAGTATAGAGAAAAACCCAGCAAACCTGTGAAGATTTTTTTGTCTTTATATGTTTGCATTATTACTTAGTGATATTCTCTGCTGGGGATGAGTTGCAGATCCCTGTTCTCCGGCAGTTACTAGGTAATGGGGAACTTTATTAAGGAGTCAGCTTCCAATTCACAAGAATGTTTAATTTCAACTGATTGTTATTCACAGGCATTTTATTACATGTAAGTGACCATAATCATCGTCCAGGCCTACACAGTCAAGGTGAGGTAGAGCACTGAGTTATTTTCTGCTCAGTTCTAAGGCTGCAAACAGTATTGGAATTGTCTATAACACAACACAATAGTACAGATTTACTTTTTAGTATCTGGCAATTAAAAAATCCATATATATATATATATCTATAACGATTTATTTATCCTTTAGGCTATTTTTCCATTGTCCTATAAGAGTCATGAGGACAAGCATTAACCTGTGTAAACTCTGGGAAGAACAATTAACTATGGTACTGGCAGTATTGGACTGGTCATAGGGACCAGACACCCTCTTACTATCTTGGAGAGTCAAGAACCATGTCAATAAATATTTTCTAAGATTCTAGGACATGTGTAACATCCCCATGTTAATTTTACTATCCTATATTTTTCCCCCCCAAGTCAGCAGTAAAAACCTCAAAGTTAAAAAAAAATGCTCACATGGTTATGCTCAAAGGTAGAAAGAAAGGAGGAGCTGGAGAGAATGGGCTGCTCTGGCCCCCTCCACAGCCCCCTCCTCACCTCACTGATGACAAAGCCTTCTTGGAGAGGAAGGAGAGCCCTGGAGCTTGACAGAGGGAGGAGGCGAACACTTCAGAGTAAGATTACGAGGCAGAACCTCAGGAGAGGCTTTGGAGCTCAGCGGTTAGAAAAGCCACTTTTCCTCTCAGAGAAGCAATTTTTGGATCTTCACTCTTGGTTTCTTTATCTTTAATATGAGACCATATTAACATCCTTACAGCATTATGTTGATGATTAAGTAAGATAGTCCATGTAAAATGCTTGGTGTAGTTGCTGGCCAAACTAAATGCTCCAATAGTATCATTACTGGCCCAGAGTCATTGCAGAGTCACATGGCCATAGTCCCAAGAACTACATCAGGCCAGAGGTCAAGGGACAAGTGCAGGTAGCCTTTAAGTCGAAAAGGGTGAGTCATCTTATCTCCAAGTAACCTCAGATGGGGAAACTGAGGATACAAAGGAAAGACTGTCCAGTCACATAGCTAATGAGCAATGAATGGACTGAATTCAATCCTGGCTCCATTTATCTCTTATTTGCTCAATTCTTCTATATAGCATTATCTTCTAATGTAAATGTTAACATAAATGAAATTTAATTGAAAGATTTATTTCTGGAGCTGGAATTAAAAAAACATTCCAGAGTTAATTACCAGTGTAATTGTATACTTTTTCTCTATTTTCACACTTGAGGGGGAAGAGGTATGTGAAAAGTCGTAAACATTTATTGAATCTCTGGGTCAGCTACTGCCCTTTACCATTCCAGTGAATGAAGAACGGAGATTCACCAGAAGTTATTCAGTTTCTACATGTCCCTGAAAAGTGCTGCTTAAAACAGGAAATGTTTACATAATGAATTAAACAGCGATTTGCTGTGTCAGTGTGTGTTTTTAAGGGAGACAGAAAGAAACATGTTCTTTGAGAGACATAAGGCCAGGAATGCGATTTTTCTAAATGCTTTGAGAGTTGTTTCACATAAGGTTTACGTGCAAGCTGCCCACAAGGGCTGCAGCCTCAGCTTCCTGCTCTGGGTCTCCCTGAAAGCCCAAAGGAGCTCTGGCATCGCACGTGCCTTGTACAGGGCCAAGAATTTCACACAATTCTCCCTCATTACTGAGGGGCCTGAAGGAAGGTGGGAAGCAAAGAGAAGGGGACAGGGGCAAGGGAGAGCGAGTTAGTTTGAAGCCAGGCTTTTTAGCTTAACTCTTTGTCCAGATAAGGACAACGTGCATGCCCTTCTGTGGTTCCCTTAAGTCCCTAAGAGTCTCTGCCAGTGGCCTTGGTTGATGTTTTGAAGCAGTAAAAAAAAAAAAAGTGCAGGAGGAAGGTGACTAACTCTGCTCAGTATTTTTGCTCTTAACATTCTTCTCTAAATACTCACATTACTAAGTAGTAGATAACAATGACAGATTTATAAAGAAGCACCACAGTGGCTCTGGTATGGGAACTAGACTCCTAGCCAGTTCTTTGACTGGCTAGCTGTGAGACCTTAAGCAGGCCATTAATGTGAAGGTGTAGCTTTTTCATCTGTAAAATGGGATACTAGTAACTGCCTCATAAGGATTAAAAGAGAAAATGTATACAAATGATTTAGAAGAGTTATTATTATAACTGTAATGCAACTATACCCTTATTGTGTTGTATTCTGAGAAGGTTTTCTTTTTGACATGGAAGGGTAGGGCTACTCCCCAACGGTAGGGTAGGTGTATCTTCTTTGAAGGGCTCAGATATTTTTGATGCTAATCATCCAGGGAAGGGCTGTATCCTTGGTTAGAAAACTTGAATTAGACTAGAGAAGTAACTCCCTTCCTCTCCTTTTCCTGGGTCTAGAGAGCAAGGAATCTAGATATGCTTAAATCCACTCCTCCTTGGTAAGGTTTAAATGTGGCAAGTTGGAAACTAGGAAGGGGCCACAAACTTAAGATAAGCTCTATCATGTAGGGTAGATCACATCATGGTCATGCAGGCAACAGATTCTAGTAGTGAAGAGTGAAGGCCTGGAGTCAGACCACCTCCTGCTGTGCAGCTTGAAGCATTGGAAAAGCAAACTCTCCAAGCAGAAGCCGCATCTCAGGACACAAGCTTGGGTTTGACCTCTGAGTGCTCTTTCCTATGTGGAAGTGGGGGTTTATCTCACTTAAAAAGAGTGGATTTCCTTGCAAGTTCTTTAAACTTTTCAGTTACATTTACTGGGTCTCATGAAAATTGTAAGACAGGAAGTTTGGACATTGCTATTTCTCTTTTTTGGAGTAGGTTTTAAAGAGATTACATGACTTGGCTCAGATCCTCTCAGTAGATGGCAATGCTCAAGGAAAATTCAGTTTTTGTTTTTTAAGTTATTCCTAGTCTAAGGAGATTTTAATTATCTCCAGAATAGGAAAGTAGAAATGGCGTGAAGATTTTCTGGACTATCATTTTGTATTATACCACTTACCTTTCCACTTCACCTAATTCTTTGGTAACTGAGTCAACTGTATTCAGAAGAAACATTTTCTGTAGCCCTCATGGGTACAAACTAACACCTGTGTGAAAAATTTTAAATCACTATAAATTCAGTACAGAAAGGGACATAACCTGTATATATCCACCTGGCCCCACTGAATAATTAATCAAATTATAAGTGTCATTGTTTAGAACTATGCCCTTGTTTTTCTGATTTAGCCCTAAGGTTGTATAATATCTATGAGTGGGACCACAAATAATTTTCCAATTCAATTTCAGAAAAAAAAACCTCACTGTGAGATTCTCAGCGAAAGGATGCCTTAGCAGCATTCAAAGTTATTCAAGCCTTCGAATGGTATTGGAGGGGAAGGGGTTAAGAAACATACATTGTGTTTTTTTACTCACCCAAACTTGGGTAAACAGTATTAAGTATGTTGTAGGAGTTGAGAGAAGTAGAGATTAATGAGGTTTGGAATCTAATAAAAAGCTTTGCTTCTTAGTAAGTTACTGAAAAGAATAACGTCTTAATTTTTAAAATACGTTTTGTTTCAAACACAAAAATAGAAAGATTATTCTAGACACTGGGAATATATCAACTAATAAAGAGATTGCAGTTCGGTAGGAGGAAATAAGTAAAGTCATTGCAAATCAACGTGAGAGGCTTTTTAATACTAGTTCTGGGCCTCGGAGGAAGAGGTTGACAGGGATACTACCTTCAAGGAGTAGGTGACCTTCAGGGAGGTCACTGACAACCGGGAGGGAACAAACGCAAGGGTGGGGTGGTGGTGGTAAATGTTGGGGCAGGGAGAAGCATTCCAGAATAAGCAAACTGTAAACAACACATGAAAAGGCAGAGTGAATAAGCAGTAAACCTGCGACCGAAGCTAAGGTTTCCTCCATTTATTTCAAAGCCCTTCATTATCTGTATTGAAAAGAGGGAGTTTTTAAAAACGAGTAACTCTACTATAGTGACTATAAAACTTAAATACGTGTGAACGCTAATAATTACTTTCCCATATTTTGGGGTGTTTAGAATTTACACAATTTTATTATTAACTGTGAGTGCCTATCTTCTAGTATGAGCCATTCTGTGATGATTCAATTGCTTATATCAAATTGAAAGAGAATTTTGGTTACAGCACCAGATGAAAAGCTTCATAGAAAAAACGTATTTTAGTAAAGAATAATAGTTTGCTTTAGGGTTTCCTGATTATAGAACCAGAATTAATAAAAGTAGCATAGAAACTGTAAGAAAATCATTAAATACTTACGCATTTTATTTTGAAGGCCTCTTAAAATTTAGTTGTTTATAGCTTTTACGTTAACACCAAATCATTTCCATTAGTCCACATACACTTAAAAATCACCTAAGATTCCTTTTAAAAATATGTATTCGCTTGAACCCCAACTAGGCATTATTCAAAAATAATTTAAAAGGCATTCTAGTATACTGCACTTATCCTTAGAATGAGACGAAAATGTAACATCCTGCTACTGCTTCAAAGTTTCGGAAAAGCGGAATTTCAAACTTTCCGCAAGCAACCCTAACTGCAGGTCAAGTCAAATCCCCAGCCGATCACCCTGTAGCGTTCCGGTAACAGGGAGCACACGGGCCTCTTCTGTTGCCAGGAGAACCTTCTATTTTGGGTCAGAAAGCGCAACCCTGACGGCGCAGCGCGTGCGCCCACCGAGCACGTGCGCCGCGGGCCCGGCTCCTCTCGGACGAGCTAATGGCTCCGGGGTCCTCCCGCGCGCCGGTCTTCAGGGCCAGCCGGCCGGCCGGAAGCGGGGCTCGGGGGCTGCGGGTCGCCTCCCTAGCCCCCGAGACAGACTGCTTCCGCCGCCCCTGCTCCCCAGCTGCGTTTTAAAAACCGCAGTAAAAATGTCGAGCAACGCCACGTCGCACAAACGAGAGTGGGGGGCGGGGGGGACAGTGTGTGTAATGGGTCAGAAACGCGGGAGTCGGGGGCTCGGCATCTCCCTCGTTCATCCCCAGTTTAGGCCAGAGAGACCCAGCCGGGGGGAGGCCGCAGGCGGCGGGGGCGCACGCGGGGCCTCCCCTCCCCCGCCCTCGGGCTTCCTAGCCGCCACCCCCAGGCCGACGCGCCGCGGGGGCTGGAGGCGGCAAGGACGCGGCGACCGGGCTAAGACGGGCTCTCCTAGGAGACAGGCCCCGCAACAAGATGGCGGACGATAAGGAAAGGGAAGGCACAGGTAAGACCGCCGAGGGAGCGGCGCCCTCGCCACCCGCCGCGACCGGGCCGCCCGCCTTGAGAGCACCGGCCCGCAGCGCGGCGGCTGACTGAGAGGGCCGCCTGCCGGCCTCCTGCGCCCTTCCGCGCCGGCGCCCGGCCCCGCCCCGTCCCCTTCCTCCCCGGGGCCCCGCCCCTCCGCCCCTCCGCTCCTCTCCCCTCCTCCCGGCGGCCCGCTCCTCCTTCCCCGGGTTCCCGCGCGGCTGCCGCCCGGGCACCGGCAGGCCTGGGCGGTAATGGCGTCCTTGCTCACGGGCGCGGGCACCCCTCCCCCGGGCCCTCGCCCGGTCTCGGGGCCGCGGGCGCCACGCGGGCGGTTATCCAGGCTGTGGGTGCCCGGGAAGGGGGTCCTGGGCGAGGACCCGGCTGGCCGCCAGGACCTGCCGGGACCCTGGCTGGCGCGCCGAGAGCCCGCCTAGCCGGCCGATGGCGTCTGCGGCCACCATTTTGCCTCCTTGGCGGGGACGTGGGAAGACGGCCGCGGGGCCCAGCCCTCCGTTCGCCCCCCAGCGTCCGAAGCGCCTGCTCGCCGCCGCGCCCCCCGTCGGGTGACTTGTGTTAAAACGCGAAAACAAACAATAAAGACGGAGGAGCCGAGGGGAGCGTGGAGGCCAGCGGGGCTCCGGGCGCCAGATCCGAGGGGTGGTTGGGGTGGCGAGACGAAAACCTACTGTCCGTGTTTACTTGCGAGACCATATGTTGTTGCCAGTCAGCGGTGTGATTCAAAAGCCGACCCTTGATTACCGTGCTGTTAGTTGCTCAGTAATAGTCCATGTTTGGTAATAGGCAGACTCGTTGCAAAAACATGAAGAAAAAGCGTAACACTACAGAGATAAAACGTCACAGAAGTGAAAATAATCCACCCTTGGTTCTTGAGTGTTTAAAACACCCTATCAACATACCACTTTTCTCAGCATGGAACAAAGTGTAAGGTTGCCAACTAATACAGTTGAAGAAATCAGCCTTGAGGTATTTAGTTGCCTGTCCTGCTGATGACAGGAAATCGGCGGAGAAACACGAAACTGCCACAGATCTGCCTATTGATAACGCTGTTTGTTAAATGGTACGGTTAGTTTGAAAAGGCCGAATTATTTTATAACCGATACCTTTCCTGAGATGTACTTGTTTTTTATCACGCTGCATGGAAAGTACAAGGTACGTTCTAAGAAAATGATTACCTTTTTAAGGCTAATTAAAAATTTTACCTGGAAAACCAAATGCCGTAGTTGTTTTTATTAAATTCTCATTTACAAAAAATGGGAAAACCATTAGATATTTGTGGTGTTTTAAAGATTTAATTAGGTCAGCATGATATGCAAAATGCACTGGATTTGACTACAAATAAAATTTTTTCTTTAAAAAAACAGATGGAGAACTTTCCTGATTCTTCAGTTTCCAAAAATACTTTTCAATTTAGATTAATTCAGAGGAAGAAACAATTCTGCCTATAGCGATAGAAGAAGTAGTGACTGTTAAAGCTGACGCCATTCATTCAGATGGCATTGTGATTAGGTTAGAATTTTGGAGGCTACAAAGATGAAAGAACCATTATTTTTTTTCTCCCAGGAAAGGTGATGTCAGTCAGGCAGGTAAGACATCCACAAGTGGGAGGGACAGTTACCTGGGCTGAGCAGCCTGTGAGCCAGACATGGTGTCAGGTTGTGATATATCCCTTCCTGGTCCGTGGGCAGCGCCTGGGCATCCTGGTTGCTTATCGGAAACGGAAAATCTCAGTGCCTGCCCCTGACCTTTTAACATAGAGTGTGCGTTTTCAAAGATCGGCAGGTGACCCATGTGCACATTAAAGTTTGAGAAGCACTGTTATATGGTGTATCTCATTTATTCTTAGTGGTTTCATGAGTTAGCTAAAATTGCAGTTTGAAGGGCACGATGAAATAAAGTTGTTTTGTCTGAGGATAAGCTAAAGACTCGTTTGGTGATACCATCTTTGTATGGACATATTCCACCCCTCTATTTGATCTTCACTTCTGAAGTTTCAGAAATTACATCTAACCAGTTAATTAGAATTTATCAGGCTTTGGGGATTCACTCAAGCTAACTAAACTCAGGAAGAGTAATGTGCAAACTGGAATAATGATTTTTTAATTCAAATCGGGGTATGTTGATACACTGTCCAGAAAACTGATCTCTGCAAGGTAATGCATTGTTTTATGGGTATTAAGCTTTTGGGGACAGAATGAAGTTATATTTCAAAAGTTGCTTCATATGCGTGGAATCACACAAAGAAAAGATAACTTTGGAGGATATATCCATTACCCTATAAGCTCCGAGAGGGTGGGGACCATTTTCTGATCTGTTATAATCAGTGTCTTTCAGAATTCTCAGCACAGGGTAGGAACTCAGTATTTGTTGAATTCAGGTCATGTGAATTAAAGATGTTTAAGTTTTAACCAATGCTTTACTTGTCATTTCCCAAAAATCTGTTCTATACTTAGAAGTACATAAAACTGTTTTTAGGTTTTTTTTTTTCACTTCCTTGCAGGTAATTTGCTTCTATTACATCTGGCTTAATGAACATTTTGAGATCCAAGGTATTCATTGGCCTGTCTTTAAAAAAAACTACAAAATTCCTCTTTGTAGAAATATACATGTTTTATTTATTTTCTTCCTTTTAAAATTGAAGTACAGTTGATGTACAACATACATATGTTCTAAATAGCTCATCTTTAATCTTGCAATTTTTTTTTAAGTTGTAAAGGAAGATTAACTTACTGGATATCCATCATATCCAGCTCTTCTTCAACATTTAAGGATTTATCTTGATACAAGTATTGGTAATATTGGTAAGAAAAATGACATAAATCTATGATAGGAGCTATTATGTTCTCTACTATTTATAAAATTTTTCTATAAGATTATGTGCATTGAAGTTGTACTTATTTGTGGCATTTTTTTGCTCTAACATGGAATAATTTATTTTTTCTAGATTAGAAAAATGTAGATAGTTATGTTAGGTAAAAGAGGAAAGAATTTATATTTTAGAATCAAGTTAATTTCTAAAATCACTTAATTTTGTTTGTTTTAATGAAAGGAGAATGTTTTAAATGGGGTAGCAAAAACTTTTTTGAAGTTCTATCATTTTTCTAAAGTGTCCTCAGCCAGAACATTATTTTCTTTCTTTTCCTTCTGTTTTGTTTTGTTAGTTTAAATGGAGAGTCAATGGAATTGTTGATTCTTTGGATCTTTAAATCTTATTTTATCGTTTCTGTCTCCTTGACAATTTCATATAGGACTGGAAGGATCTTCTGCCTGTGAATCTAGGAAACTGACTGCTTAGGAATAAAATTCTAACTCTTGGCAGGCCAGTGAGCTTTGGATGGTATATCAGATTTTTTAGTGAGCCTCAGATGCTCAAAACTTGCTCTACGATTTACTATTACTGTTTGTACTAAAATAGTCTCTTTTTTTTTTTGCACTCTTTGATAACTTTGCTTGGTAAAGTGCCTCCAATTCAATTTTCAACTCCTAGATGGAAGAAGTTTTACAAGTTTTCTATGATTTTTGTCTTTTTGTTTTTCCTGTATTGTGCCATTCCTCTCAAAGCCCAACATTTGGAAATCTAAAGGGAAAAATGAACTAAGGTGGATATTACTTTTTAGAAGGGGAACTGTTGGTAGTACAGAGTATAGTATGGAATAGTAGAAAAGGTGAACTTTAGAGTAAGACCTGAATTTGAATTCCAGCTTCTGCAAGCTCTGTCAGATTCTAGCGAAGATGCTAAACCTAAGGAGCCTCAGGTTCCTCAAACGTAAAGTGGGAATAATTGCACTTATTTCATAATGATGTTGTAATTGGGGTAGCATCTTCTTATTAATCTTTATATCTCCAGCACCCACCACAATGCCTGGCATTGGAGGGATGCTGAATAAATAGGAAGCAAAATGTTTGATACATTCTAGGCCATAAGTAGCTATTAGTACTGTGTGACATGGAATTTAAGGGTTAAGAAAAACTTAAGTCTGAGTCTTACTAATTGTTGATTACACATGATGCATTTGGGCATATTTTGGGGCCATTTAGTAAGTCTTCTTCCTATTTTGGATTGATAAACATATAGGTAGAGACTAAATGAAGAAGAAAACTAACTTATTGAAACTTAATTTGCTTCCTCTAGTTCAGAATTATTAATTTTAGAGCAAAACTGGACTGAAATTGATCTTTATTTGAATGTATAAAAATCTGTCAAGAAAATTCATAATTTAAAAAATCTAATGGACAGTGAGATACCACTTTGCACCCATAAGGATGGCTATTAATAATAATAGCATTAAGAGTTGGTGAGGATATGGAGACATTGGAACCCTTGTGTGCTGTTGATGGGAAAGTAAAATAGTGCAGCTGTCTTGGAAAAGAGTATGGCAGTTCCTCAGAAAATTAGATATTGAATTACTGTATGACCTGGCAATTTCACATCTTGGTTAACACCCAAAATAATTGAAAGCAGGAACTCAAATAGATATTTGCATGTCCATATTCATAGCAGCATTATTCACAATAGCTAAAAGGAAGAAACTCAAGTGTCCATCAGTGGATGAGAGGATAGACAAAGTGCTGTATATACATACAATGAAATATTATTCAGCCTTAAAAAAGAAGGAAAGTTTCACATATACTACCAGAGATGAACCTTGAAGACCTTACACTAATTGAATTTAGCCAGTCACAAAAAGGCAAATACAGTATGATTCCACTTACATAAAGTCCCTAGAGTAGTCAAATTCATAGTAACAAAAAGCAGGATGGTGGTTGCCAGGGGGAGGGGAAAAGGGAAGTTGTTACTTAATAGGTACAGAGTTTCAGTTTTGCAAGATGGGAAGAGTCCTGGAGATTGGTTGCACAACTATGTGAAGGTACTTAACACTTCTGAACTGTACATTAAAAAATGTTAAGATGGTTAATTTTTTTATGTCTGTTTTACCTACAGTTTAAAAAAGTCAAACGGAAATGTCGAGTACATCCAAAATGAAAAAAGTGGTACATTGTTTTTGGAAGGCAATTTGGAAATTTGTAGTAAAGAAAAAAATAATATCCACGTGCTTTGATTCTTTAATATACTCCTGGGTGTTTATCCTTAGAAATACATTCTGAAAAGAAGAAAAAAGTGATAAGCATCGAAATGATTTTTTTTAAGTTATTTATAAATTTGAAAATATGGATAAAATCTACTTGTCCAACAAATAGGGGATGCAAAGTAAGCCATTATGTTTTAACTTGCTGGATTGCAGCCATTTAAGTATATAAAAATCATATGTGTGTATGGGTAAGGAATACAGGGAAACAGAAGATGATATCAGGGATTTTAAGGAGCATTCATATAAAAAGCCTCATGATTTTAATGTTATTTCTACAAAAGTTTTAAAACCCACTTAGTTATCATTTTTATATTTTAAAATGTGTATGCTAATTATAAATTATTCTTACCCACTTATGAAAATGTATTTACCATATCCTGTACTTGACAATGCTTTGTAAGCCTTTAGTGTGGATTTTATAGCTATTATGAATATAATAACATAATTTATTTTTCAAATGTAGCAATAAATTTAGAGTCTGAAGACCTGGGCTTGAATTTGGACTTTTTTTTTCAGGTTTTACTTGGGCATGTCACTTAATTTCTCTGAACTTCAGTTCATAGGGTTCCCAAGCACTTATTCTGAAGTAGTCACTGGAGTTAAATGTTTTACATGAATTTTGTCATTTATTCCTTCCAGTAAACCTGTGTGATAGACACCTCTATTAATCCCTTTCTACAGATGAGGAAATGGGCTTAGATAGGTAAAGCAGACTTCCAATTTCAGCTCCAACAGGTAAGATCTTAGAAATCACTTCTGTCACTATAAACTAGAAGAAACACTTGATAATTTTGGCAAATGGATGCAGGCTTTCAGGACCACCATAAATGTGAGAAACTTCCTAGGAGCCTGAGGTCTTAGGACGTGCCTCACATTTCATTGGGTTTTACAGAAACCCACCAGGTTTGGGTTTTACTTTTAGGAAAACCACCAGGTTATCTGGTAAAGAGCTGAGAAAGACCCCCTTTTTGGTGCAGCAGGGGAGAGGGGAATTAACCAGTTTGGAATCTCTTCGGAGCATTCTCTGTAACAAAGGCCTACTCTCCCTGGAGAAAGTCTTTACCAGAGCCTTATTCTACCTGTCTACATTTTCCAACTCCAGTTCCCTGTAGCATTCCTATCTTATCTAAGGTGATGGGGGGAAGCTAAAAAACAATGTGAAGGTCAGACAGAGTCCAGAGACACAGGCCCACTAGAAGAATGAAATTTAATCATGAGATTGTAGAGAGCTCTTCACCCACACCTTACCACCACATCACAGGGCTTCAGTACAACAGTGGATCACAGCTGAAGGATGTGTGAAGTGTGGACTTTATTTAAAGAGTAGTTCTTAGAGGAATCTGGCACCTACAGCTACTGCAAACATTAAACATAGCCACTCTCTTAGCCAAATGGGCATCAAGCCTCACATTAATGACCTTCTCTCTCAGTTCCTATTACCTGATGCACCGTGTCTGGCTTTCAGCCAAAATTACAAGGCATGCTGGAAGACAAGAAAAACAATCTAAAGATAGAGCATTCTCTTTTTTGAGAATGAAGAAAACAACATCCAAGAACTGTGGGACAATTTTAAAAGGTGTAAAATACACAGAATACCAGAAGGAAAAAAAGAATGGCGCAGAAGTAATAATGGCCTAGAATTTTCCCAAGTGAATGACAGATACCAAAGCTGATCCAGGAAGCTAATAGAACATAAGCAAGATAAATACCAAAAAGTCTATAGACATATCCAAACTGAAGAAAACCAAAGACAACTAAATCTCAAAAAGAAGCCAAAGGGGAAAAAAACACCTTACCTAGACTTCTAGTCAGGAACCATGTACACCAGGAGAGAGTGGAGTGCAGTATTTAAAGTATTGAAAGATAGGTAAAGCAGTGTGACCAAGGCCACATAGCTAAGTGGTACAGCAAGGCCCACATTCAAGTCTGGCTCCAAAGCCAATAGTGTTCCTAGCCTCTATGCCTCACATGGACAAGCCAACTGAATATTTATATAAGGAAGAAAATAAATTAACCCATGATCTCATTATCTAGAGCAGTAGCTTTCAAACTTCATTACGTATCAATCACCTTGTTAAAACATGGACTGCTTGACCTCATGCCCAGAGTTTCTGAGCCAGTAAAGTTGGGCTTGGGGATATGAGAATTTGCATTTCTAACAAGTTATCGTAAGATGGGGATGCTATTAAAAACCACTGATCTAGAATCTATCAGTGGCCATTTTAATGTATTTTCTTCTAGGTTTCTTCTAGGCAGATTTGTATTTTATTTGTTTTATAGACTTGAGGTGATATTGTGTGTAGTTTTATACCCAGATTTTCACTTATTATTATAAGCACTTTTTCATGTCATAAGCATACCTCAAAAACATTCATAATAGCTGCATTCATTATATTTACGGAATATATTTATTTAAGCTTGACTTTTTTCTAAGAACATATCTCTGGAATAGGTATTGGCATTACTTAGGTCAAACTGAACAATAACATTATTTGTACTTCCAGTTAATTAATCTTGAGGGCATTTCGTACCTTCTTTGCTGTGTGTTTTAAATAGTTCTTATGGTAAGGAGTCCTCCTGGGACTTATTATTTTATCTTAATTTCTGCAGGTAGGGTTTTGAGCACCTAGTTAAATATTTAAATATGTATACAGAGATTTTAGCTTCAGAAAAAAATCTTAGCTTCACTATTTGTTTAAAAACCTATTTATAACTTTAGGTGATTTGATTTGTGTTTTGGTTATGACAGCTTCTCTATTATCAATTTCTCCTTTTGAAATTAAATGTAACTTTTTCTATGGCTTGATTTTAACTAGGCATAATAGCTAGTTTTTAGCCTTAGCATTTCCATTGCTGAAAAACAGATATGCCAGATTACTGGCTTTGGTAGTGCCAAATAGGACAATTAAAAGGCTTTTCATTATTATATTGGTATATTAATTTAGTTATATTTACTTTATAATAAACACATCTGTTCTATGTTTTGTGCCATTGTAGAGTAGGAAGAACTAAAAAAATATAAAGAATTATTTTTCAAGGAGGATGAAATATAAGCTTTTATTTAATATTTTAAGATGGTTTATATATATTTAACCTGATACAAGAATTATGTAGTTACCAGTTCATAAAGTATTGGTGCAATATCAACAGATTCTAGTAAGGGTTATCACTTCATGAAAACTAATGCTAGTAATCCTGAGTGTGAAATTAGATTTTTGCCTATTTTCTCTTTCCATATAAGTTTCAGGGAACAAGTAATGAAAACTTAATTTCTTGCAATCAAATTTCTGTTGGCTTACTTTCCTGAGATACTAAGCAACTTCCCCAAACTAGAAAAAATTAGTAATGATAATGGGTAACTTTTATTGAGTATGACTATAATTTAGGCAGTATCTTTCAAAACAACTTTGTGAGATCAATATTCTTGATGTTGTCCTTTTACAGATGGGAAAAAAATATCTGAGCAGTTCAGTGACTTGTCCAAAGGGTTACAGTGCTTATTAGTAGCAGGTCTGATCTTTAAACCCAGTCTGGCTCTGGAGTTTGTGATCTTAAGCATTACTCTGTGCTGCAACCTAGAAATGGTGGCAACATTTATTCAAAGTAAGATGTTAATATTAAGTAAGCCTTCTATTAACTAAAGGTCATACGTCATTCAGAGTTCCTTAATTTTTACCTAATGTTCTTTTCCTGTACCAGGATCCGCATTACATTCAGTTGTCATGGCTCCTTTGGCTCCTCCTAGCCGTGACGGTTTCTTGGACCTCCCTTGTTTTTGGTGACCACTTTGACAGTAGTGAGGATTACTGGTCAGCTATTTTGTAGAATGCCCCTCTATTGGAATAGGTATGGTATTTTTCTCATGATTAAACCAGTTATGGGATTTTTGTGAGGAAAATCACAGAGATAAAGTGCCATTTTCCTCACGTCACAAATGGATATATATTATCAATATAGTTAATATCACTACTGATGTTTACCTGGATCACCTGGCTGAGGTAGTGTTTGTCAGGTTTGTCAGGTTTCTCCACTATGAAGTTACTCTTTTCCTCTTTTCCATACTGTCCTTTTTGGAGGGAAGTCACTGTGCACAGCCTATAGTTAACAGTCAGGGGGTTAAGCTCTGCCTCCTTGAGGGCAGAGAATCTACATAAATTATGTGAAATTATTCTGCACAGGAGATTTGTCTCTTTATTGGTTTATTCAATTGTTCATTTATGTCAGTATAGTGTCATGGACTTTATGCTTTGGGTTATAATCCAATACTACTGTATTTTTTTGTTGTTGCTCATATTGTTTCAGCTTTTGCCATTGGGAGCTCTTTCAGTTGGCTTTGTGCCCCTTTGATAGAGCCTCATCAATTTGTGAGTTAAAAAAATTCTTTTTAAAGCACTTTCTTACTTATGGCAACAAGATACTCTGGGCTCATCCTTTATGTTGTTTGCCCTAGTCCTAGCATAAGCCATTTCACCATAGAGGCCTAGTTGCTTTGATTGGAGAATGGTACCAGAAACCATGATGTGGGTGCTAGGTATGCTCGCTGCTGTGGTGGTCCCAACTGACCGAGCAAGGAAATACACGTGTTCACACTAAGCTGTGTGTGTACGCATACCTATAAAGATTTATACATGTAACTGTCAGTATTTATGTTCAGCTGAACATGCATTCATACTGATATTTCTAACTACTTCATTATTATATGGATCATTAACTTCCTACCATTGCTTATCAGTGAATTTGCACTCTGATTGTGAGACACCTGGCTCCCACCATATACTATCCATTAACTTCATCATTCAGTTCTGGTATACATGTATAGCAGTGTCAGAATTGTTAACTCATACCCTGTGGGAAACAACTGTATCAGCTAGAGCACAGTGTCTATGTGTGAGTCCTTTTGCCTTTCATCTTTCAGATCCCTATCATTTCCAAAGCTACTTTGGTCAGCATCTTTGCTCTTCCATTTCCTTCAGTGAGATTGCTTCATACGTTTGTGATGCAGCTAGCTTCTTTTGTCACACTCTACATCTCATCTTGGAATCGCTTCAACCTCCTAAATGATTTTCTTTTTAATTGGCATGCCTTATGGGTGACTCTTTGTAATACAAAATGTTCTATGGGTTTTGACAAATAGAGGGTCATGTTTATAGTATCATACAGTTTTATGACTCTAAAAAATTCCATCACATATGCAGCCATCTCCCCTTACCTTCAAATCCCTGATAACTACTAATCTTTTCCTTACTTCTGCAGTTTTTATTTTCCAGAATGTCAAATTATTGGAATCACACAGTATACAGCCTTTTAAGACCAGCTTCTTAGCAAAATGTGATGTCCCGACATGTCTTTTTGCAGTTTAATAGCACATTTCTTTTTTATCAATGAATAATATTTCAGTGTATGAATGTGCCACAGTTTGTTTATTCATTCACCTACTGAAGGACGTCTTGGTTGCTTCCAATTTTTGGCAATTATGAGTAAAACTTCTATAAATATTCAAGTATAGGTTTTTGTTTATATTTTTCAGGGTCATTTGGGTAAATGTCAAGGAGTGTGATGATGGAGCAGTCATATGTGGTAACCAGTACATTTACCTTTGTAAGGAACTGCCAAACTGTCTTCCAAATTGGCTATACCATTTTGCATTTCCACTAATAACAAGACTACCAGTTGTTCCATATCTTTTCAGGATTTGGTATTGTCAGTTTTTCTCAGTTTTTTTTTTTATAATTTATTTTGGTATCATTAATCTACAATTACATGTGCAATATTATGGTGATTAAACTACCCCCTTCATCAGGTCCCCCCGTCAACCCCATTGGAGTCACTGTCCATCAGCCTAGTGAGATGCTATAGAATCACTACGTGTCTTCTCTGAGTCATATAGCCTTCCCCATGTCCCCGCAACATTACGTCTGCTAATCATAATGCCCCTTTTAACCTCTTATCCCTCCCTTCCCACCCATCTTCCCCAGTCCCTTTCCCTTTGGTAACTATTAGTCCATTCTTGGGTTCTGTGAGTCTGCTGCTGTTTTGTTCCTTCAGTTTTTTTTTCTTTGTTCTTATACTGCACATAAGAGTGAAATCATTTGAAACTTGTCTTTTTCAGCTTGGCTTATTTCACTGAGCATGATACCCTCTAGCTCCATCCATGTTGTTGTAAATGGTAGGATTTGTTTTCTTCTTATGGCTGAATACTATTCCATTGTGTATATGTACCACATCTTCTTAATCTGTTCATCTACTGATGGACACTTAGGTTGCTTCCATTTCTTGGCTATTGTAAATAGTGCTGCGATAAACATAGGGGTGCATCTGTCTATTTGAAACTGGGCTGCTGCAATCTTAGGGTAAATTCCTAGGAGTGGAATTCCTGGGTCAAATGGTATTTCTATTTTGAGTTTTTTGAGGAACCTCCATACTGCTTTCCACAATGGTTGACTAATTTGCATTCCCACCAGCAGTGTAGGAGGGTTCCCTTTTCTCCACATTCTCGCCAACATTTGTTGTTGTTTGTGTTTTGGATGTTGGCCATCCTCACTGGTGTGAGGTGATATCTCATTGTGGTTTTAATCAGCATTTCTCTGATGATTAGCGATGTGGAGCATCTTTTCATGTGCCTGTTGGCCATCTGAATTTATTCTTCGAGAAGTGTCTATTCGTGTTCTCTGCCCATTTCTTAATTGGATTATTTGCTTTTTGTTTGTTAAGGTGCATGAGTTCTTTATATATTTTGGATGTCAACCCCTTATCAGATACATCATTTATGAATATATTTTCCCATACTGTAGGATGTCTTTTTGTTCTACTGATGGTGTCCTTTGCTGTACAGAAGCTTTTCAGCTTGATATAGTCCCATTTGTTCATTTTTGCTTTTGTTTTCCTTCCCGGGGAGATATGATCATGAAGAAGTCGCTCATGTTTATGTCCAAGAGATTTTTGCCTATGCTTTTTTCTAAGAGTTTCATGGTTTCATGACTTACACTCAGGTCTTTGATCTACCTTGAGTTTACCTTTGTGTATGGGGCTAGACAGTAGTCCAGTTTCATTCTCTTACATGTAGCTGTCCAGTTTTTCCAATACCAGCTGCTGAAGAGGCTGTCATCTCCCCATTGTATATCCAAGGCTCCTTTATCAAATATTAATTGACTGTATATGTTTGGGTTAATGTTTGGATTTTCTATTCTATACCCCAGATCTGTGGGTCCATTTTTGTGCCAATACCAAATTGTCTTGATTACTGTGGCTTTGTAGTAGAGCTTTAAGTCAGGGAGCATAATTCCCCCTGTTTGATTCCTCCTTCTCAGGATTGCTTTGGCTATTCGGGGTCTTTTGTGGTTCCATAAGAATGTTAGAATTATTTGTTCCAGTTCATTGAAGAAAGCTGTTGGTAGTTTGATAGGGATTGCGTTGAATCTGTAGATTGCTTTAGGTAGTATAGCCATTTTGACAAAATTTATTCTACCTAGCCAAGAGCATGGGATGCATTTCCATTTGTTAGTGTCCTCTGTAATTTCTCTTAGGAGTGTCTTGTAATTTTCAGAGTACAGGTCTTTCACTTGTTCGTTAGGTTTATTCCTAAGTATTTTATTCTTTTTGATGCAATTGTGAATGGAATTGTTTTTCTGATTCCTCTATATGTTAGTTCATCGTTAGTGTATAGGAAAGCAACAGATTTCTGTGTGTTAATTTTGTATCCTGCAACTTTACTGAATTCAGATATTAGTTCTAGTAGTTTTGGAGTGGAGTCTTTAGGGTTTTTTATGTACAGTATCATGTCATCTGCAAATAGTCATAATTTGACTTCTTCTTTACGAAACTGGATGCCTTGTATGTCTTTGTGTTGTCTGATTGCCGTGGCTAGGACCTCCAGTACTATGTTGAATAACAGTGGAGACAGTGGGCATCCCTGTCTTGTTCCCGATCTTAGATGAAAAGCTTTCAGCTTCTCGCTGTTACGTATGATGTTAGCTGTGGGTTTGTCATATATAGCCTTTATGATGTTGCGGTACTTGCCGTCTATACCCATTTTGTTGAGAGTTTTAATCATGAATGGATGCTGAATTTTGTCAAATGCTTTTTCAGCATATATGGAGATGATCATTTGGTTTTTGTTCTTTTTGTTGATGTGGTGGATGATGTTGATGGATTTTGGAATGTTGTACCATCCTTGCATCCCTGGGATGAATCCCACTTGATCATGGTGTATGATCCTCTTGATGTATTTTTGAATTCAGTTTGCTAATATTTTGTTGAGTATTTTTGCATCTACGTTCATCAGGGATATTTATTGGTCTGTAATTTTCTTTTTTGGTGAGGTCTTTGCCCGGTTTTGGTATTAGAGTGATGCTGGCTTCACAGAATGAGTTTGGAAGTATTCCCTCCTCTTCTATTTTTTGGAAAACTTTAAGGAGAATGGGTGTTATTTCTTCTCTATATGTCTGGTAGAATTCAGAGGTGAATCCATCAGGTCCGGGGGTTTTATTCTTGGGTAGTTTTTTGATTACTGATTCATTTTGTTGCTGGTGATTGGTTTGTTTAGTTTTTCTGTTTCTTGCTTGGTCAGTCTTGGAAGGGTGTATTTTTCTAAGAAGTTGTCCATTTCTTCTATGTTTTGCAGCTTGTTATCATATAGGTGCTCATAATATTCTCTTATAATTCTTTGTATTTCTGTGGGGTCCGTCGTTATTTTTCCTTTCTCATTTCTGATTCTGTTTTTGTGTGTAGATTCTCTTTTTCTCTTAATGAGTCTGGCTAGGGGTTTATCTATTTTGTTTATTTTTTCAAGGAAACAGCTCTTGGTTTCATTGATTTTTTTCTATTGTTTTATTCTTGTCAAATTTATTTATTTATTTAATATTTATTATGTCCCTCCTTCTGGGGACTTTGGGCCTCATTTGTTCTTCTTTTTCCAATTTCAGTAATTGTGTCTTTAGACTGTTCATTTAGGAATGTTCTTCCTTCTTTAAATAGGCTTGGATTGCAATATACTTTCCTCTTAGAACTGCCTTTGCTGCGTCCCACAGAAGTTGTGGCTTTGTGTTGTTGTTGTCATTAGTCTCCATATATTCTTTGATTTCTGTTTTGATTTGGTCGTTAACCCATTGATTAATTAGGAGAATGTTGTGAAGTCTCCATGTATTTGTGAGCATTTTTGATTTCTTTCTAAAATTTATTTCTAGTTTTATACCTTTGTGATCTGAGAAGTTGGATGGTAGGATTTCAATATTTTTTGAATTTACTGAGGTTTTTTTTGTGGCCCAGTATGTGGTCTATTCTGGAAAATGTTCCATGGGCACTTGAGAAGAATGTGTATCCTGCTGCTTTTGGGTGCAGAGTTCTGTAGATATCTGCTGTCTAGTGTGTTGTTCAGTGCCTCTGTGTCTTTACTTATTCTCTGTCTGGTTGATCTGTCCTTTGCAGTGAGTGGTGTGTTGAAGTCTCCTAAAATGAATGCATTGCTGTCTATTTCCTCCTTCAATTCTGTTAGTATTTGTTTCACATATGCTGGCGCTCCTGTGTAGGGTGCATATATATTTATAATGGTTATATCTTCTTGTTGGACTGACCCCTTTATCATTATGTAATGTCCTTCTTTATCTCTTGCTACTTTCTTCGTTTTGAAGTCTATTTTGTCTGATACAAGTACTGCAACACCTGCTTTTTTCTCTTTGTTGTTTGCATGAAATATCTTTTTCCATCCCTTCACTTTTAGTCTGTGTATATCTTTGGGTTTGAGGTGAGTCTCTTGTAAGCAGCATATAGATGGGTCTTGCTTTTTTATCCATTCTGTTACTCTGTGTCTTTTGATTGGTGCATTCAGTCCATTTATATTTAGGGTGATCATTGATAGATATGTACTTATTGCCATTGCTGGCTTTAGGTTTGTGTTTACCAAAGGTTCAAGGGTTGCTTCTTTGCTATCTAAGAATCTAACTTAACTTTCTTGTTAAGTTATTGTGAACACCATCTGTTGTTTCTTTATCTCTCCCTTCCTATTCTTCCTCCTCCATTCTTTATATATTAGGTGTTTTATTCTTTGCCTGTAGTTAGTATTTGGATGGTCTGCTTTCTTTGCTATCATTTTATTTTCTCTGGTGACATCTTTTTAGCCTTAGGGGTGCTTACCTCTAGAACAGTCCGTTTAAGATATCGTGTAGTGGTGGTTTATGAGAGGCAAACTCTCTTAACTTTCGTTTGTCTGGAAATTGTTTAATCCCTCCATCATATTTAATTGATAATCGTGCTGGATACAATATTCTTGGTTCGAGGCCCTTCTGTTTCATTACATTAAATATATCATGCCATTCTCTTCTGGCCTGTAAGGTTTCTGTTGAGAAGTCTGATGGGTTTTCCTTTGTAGGTGATCTTTTTTCTCTCTCTAGCTGCCTTTAATACTCTGTCTTTATCTTTGATCTTTGCCATTTTAATTATTATGTGTCTTGGTATTGTCTTCCTTGGGTCCCTTGTGTTGGGAGATCTGTGGGCTTCCATGGTCCACGAGACTATTTCCTTCCCCCGCGTGGGAAAGTTTTCAGGAATTATTTCTTCAAAGACACTTTCTATCCCTTTTTCTCTCTCTTCTTCCTCTGGTACTCCTATAATGCGAATATTGCTCCATTTGGATTGGTCACACAGTTCTCTTAATATTCTTTCATTCCTAGAGATCCTTTTATCTCTCTCTGCCTCAGCTTCTCTGTATTCCTGTTCTCTGATTTCTATTCCATTAACAGTCTCTTGCATCTCATCCAGTCTGCTGTTAAGCCCGTCGATGGCTTGTCTCATTTCTGCTTTGTCTTTCCTCATTTCCTCCCTCAGCTCTTACACATTTTTCTGTAGATCCGTCAGCATGGCTATGACTTTTATTCTGAATTCTTTTTCAGGAAGACTGCATGTCCATCCCTTCAGGCTCCCTCTCTGGGGTTGTCTGGTGGTTGATTTTAGTGTGGATCATATTCCTCTGTCTTTTCATGGCTATTGAAGTGGTTGCTGGTAGTTGCAACGTATGTCAGCTGGGCTCTTTATGACTTTAAAAGGAAAAAAAAGAAGAAAGAAAGAAAGAGAGAAAAAAAAAGAAAAGAAAAAAGAAAGAGAGGAAAAAATAATAACAACAACAACAAAACAAAACAAAACAAAAGCCCACCGGGAGTGGATTCTGTGAGATGCTGTAGGTGGCGCTTTTGCCCCACTATTCCAGAGCCACTGCTGCGCCGCTCCACAGGGCCCTTTATAGTTCTGGCCGGGGTGGGAACGAATGGCACGCTGTTGATCTCTGTCAGAAGTAAGTGCGGCCACCTTTTCCCAGTCGCCAGCTAAGGTGTCTGAAACTCCCCAGGACTACCAGCCTGCTGGGCTGAGTGTGCCGGGGCGATCCAGTCCTCCGCTGGGCTCCTGACTCTTTAAGACCGGTGAAAAAAGCACACGCTTTTCTTTTTTTTTTTTTCCTTCCCGGAGCCGGCTGCTAGCACCCTGGCGTGTTCCCCGCTCAGACCCTGCACACACTGTCTCTCCAATCTCTGCTACACTGAGTGATGTGTGTCAGCGCTCCCCACGCAGATCACTGGGACTGGTTATTTCGCGGGCCTGTACTTCCACTCCCTCCTGTGTCTGAATCCTCTACTCCCGCCAGTGCGCTGGGGTGAGGGAATGCTCGGGTCCCGCCAGGTCGCGGCTCCATATCTTACCCACCTTGCGGGGTGCTGATTCCTCTCAGGTGTAGCTGCACGCTGTGCGCTCTCCTGTGTATTCTGGTCTCTCTTTTAGGAATAGTTGTATTTGCTGTATTTTCATAGATAAATATAGTGTTGGGAGGAGATTTCTGCCGCCCTGCTCACGTCGCCATCTTCCTGGAAGTCTTCCAGCATCCCATTGTTTTAATTTTCAATTACCTAATGACACATGATGTTAAGCATCTTTTCCTATGCTTATTTGCCATCTGTACATCAGCTTTGGTGAAGTATTTGTTTAGACCTGTTCTCTCCCACACCCCCACCCCACCCAGCTTTACTGAGGTATAATCGACAAGTTAAAGTGCATATTGAAATAATTTAATGTATGTATACATTGTGAAAGGATTCCTCTCATCTAGTCAATGTACACACACATCACCTTACATACATACATACATATATATATATATATATATATATATATACACACACACGTGTATTTGTGTGTATGTGTGTGTGTATGTGTGGTGAGAATGCCCATTTTTAAACTTGGATTGTTTTCTTCTTGTTAATAAAATAGTTTTTAATGGCCAGTTTCTTTTTCGGTCTTAGTCTTCCTGATTATCATTCTGATTAATTTATTGACAGGTTGTTTACTGTGAACCAACTTTATGGTAATTCCTTTATATACATTATTGCATTATTATGCTTAATCTTCATAACAACTCTATGAGGTATTATTCTCACTTTACAGATGAAGAAATGGCTAGTAGGAGATAGGACCTGTTTGTTTAAATATATAGTTATTAAATGGCAGGGCCAGTTTGGTCAGCATATGCTCTTGCTTCCTATTTAAACACATTAACACTTCAAATTTCTGGAAAACTTTGTAGATGCCTTGTCATTTATTTAAAATCAGTAAACAGGTATCCATAAAGAAACTATGTTTTTTTTTTTTTTGACATTCAGTACCTTTCAAGTCATTTTCACATGGTTTAAGCCTTTTAAAAAGGAGATACCCTCCCCCCCCTTGCTCTCATAGTATAGAAAGTAAAGTCAAAACTGACTTTCTGGAGTGATTAATTCAAGAAGAAATCAGTTTTGGTTTTTATAGATTTTTTTTACATTTTGTTACTTGTGTTTTAAGCCACGCCAAAAAACAGTTACAGAAATAGCTGATGGGGAGCTGAAAACTGCACTAAGTTTTCTTCTAAACTATAAAATGCAGTTGACAGACGTTTTTTTATAGACATGTCTGTGATTGCATGCTGTTTTTAGGCTTGAAAATTTTTTTGTCAAGGAAAACCTTTCCTTAAAATTTACAAAAGCTGTTTATGGTAAAATAGCAAACTATGGCAAGACCGAGGTCTACTCCGCTCAGTTTAAAGCTAAGTTGGACCACATTTCCCTTAAAATGTTGACGACAGCAGCAGTGGAACAAATATGTGTTTAGTGAGGAAAAAATAATTTATACTATTTTCAAAATAATTTTTCAAACCTTGAATTAAAAAATTTTTATTATTTTTTATTAAGGTATCATTGATATACAATCTTATGAAGGTTTCACATGAGCAACATTGTGGTTACTACATTCCCCCCTATTATCAAGTCCCCTCCACGTACCCCATTTACAGTCACTGTCCATCAGTGTAGTAAGATGCTATAGAATCACTACTTGTCTTCTCTGTGCTATACTCCCTACCCCGTGCCGGCCCCCTCCCCCCACATTATGTGTGCTAATTGCAATGCCCTTTTTTCCCCTTATCCCTCCCTTCCCACCCATCCTCCCCAGTCCCTTTCCCTTTGGTAAATGCTAGTCCACTCTTGGGTTCTGTGAATCTGCTGCTATCTTTTTCCTTCAGTTTTTTTTTGTCAAACCTTGAATTCTTTATAAAACTGAGAAAGTGACAAATACAGATGAGGGAGGGAAGGGAAAGGAAACCCAGTTTGATTTAGCAGTTAGTTAGAATTATAGAAATAGAGAGATTTGACATCATCACTTTATTAGTTAGCTACTGCTGTGCATCAAGCACCCCCAGCCCTAACAGCTTAAAACAACAAATGCTTATTCTCTCTCTCAGTTTTCAAATGTAGCTTTCCTGGGGGATTCTGGCTCAGAGTCTTGCACAAGTCTGGGGCTCACTTACACGGCTGTTGGCAGGAGGCCTAAGGTCCTTACTGATTGTTGGTTGGCCAAAGGCCTCAGTTTCTTGCCATTTGAGTGTACCCATAACATGGCAAATGGAGTCCCCCAGAGTGAGTCATCCAAGAGACAGAGACACAGTGATCAGGACAGTAGCTACAATATCTAGTATAATTAATTTCAGAAGTGACGTATCATTATTTTTGCTATATGCTATTGGTTACATAAACTAACACTGGTATAATATTGGAGGCAATTACACACTGGTGCCAGTGCCAACAGGTGGGAGTTATTGGGAAACGTCTTGGAGGCAGGTGACCACAGTCTCGCCTCTGGCCCCTGATGATTCACATCTCTCCAATGTGTAGAATACACTCACCTTCTTCCTAGGCCCACCAAAGTCTCATCCTAGTGTAGAATCAGCTGAAAGTCTAGAATGTCATATCTAAATTAAGCCTAGGTACAGATGAGGTTCCTTATCTGTAGTTACTTGAGTACAGTTGCTCTTTATAGACCTGTGAACTAAAGAGACAATACCTGGCACTTACCACCCAACATGCAATGTTTGGATAGGCAAAGGATAACTTCTGTAGACACTTATATTAAAAATGGTGGTGGCTGGGGGATAGGAGGCCTACAGGAGTCACTGATCTATAAAATCTAGCTGGGCAAATGTTGGAAGGTTCTTGATTAGGACTTGGTCCTACCATCCATAAATGATTATAGGTGCCATTTAGCTTTGCCCTCTGGGCTCTTGGTTCTACCCTCTGTGTCATTCTCCTTTTTATGAAAGATAGCACATATTTTCAGCCAAGCAGTTTTCTAAACCTGTTTCTTGTCAGTAGCACTTTTGGGAGACCAAAGAATTTTCATTTTGTGCTTTCTTTTTTATTCTCTCCAGGCCAAGCTGGAGGTGGTTTCTACAAATATAATTTCTCTTAAAATCTTCATAGGTGTCCTATGAATCATACTGTCCATTAGAAGCCACACACATAAATCTGAGATAAGCCACTCTTCACCTTGGGCTTTTGCTGAGACAGCTGAGAGACATTCACCTCCTTTGAAGCCTTACTGTTTGATTGAAAGGATCTGTGACACAGACTCTTAAACTCTTTAGAGGCTTATTTTGCTAGTTTGAATGGTTTTCTGAGACACCATATTTCATCTTTCTGAGTTTTTAACAAAGGATTTTATAGCCACATACTTTGTTTCATGTTTAGACTTTTCCTGGCAGTGCCCCAAATTTGATCTTTGCCCAGAAGCCATTTCCTATCTTAGCATCTGTTGCCATCTGGAGAGGCAGGGAATTTTCACAACTAGCAGTTCCTGTCTCTTTTTTATTCAACAGTCTTTCTGTAGATTAATTTTCTCCTTTTCCATTTTATTATATGTAGCCTGAAGGAACCAGGTAGCACTTTTAATACTTTTCCTGAAAATCCCTTTATCCAGATTACCTAGTTCATTAGGCATATTTCCTACTTTCCATGTTAGTAGAAAATTTTCTACTAGTCATGAAAAGGATCCCCCTTTGCAGTTTCCAGTGTGATTTTTTTCTCAGTCTCCTTTGAGCTCTAACCTACAGCAACTCGAAGGCCAACACTATGACTCCAAAGCTGCTCCTGCATTTTTAGGTATTATGACAGCATCTCACTTTCATGTATCAAAATTCTGTTATTTTTTTACTATTATCTATTAAGAAAGAGAGAGGGGCTGAGGTGTACTAAGACAAAAGCACTATGATACTGGAAGTGACATACCATTACTTCTACCATAGTCTATTGGTCACATGATTTGCCCTGGTATAATATGAAGGTGTATACGTATGTGTGAAAACCAAGAGGTGGCAATCATTGGGAGCCATCTGCGCATCATTTGCCATGTTCCTACCTTTAAGAATTTCATAATCTACTAAACATTAGTGCCTACAGGTTCTAAGAAGCACAGTTAGACTGCCCCATGTTGTCCACTTGGTACTTAAATCCTGAAAGGAGCTGCTACCTTCAAATGAAGCTTAAAAAGATCCAAGTAACTTGTTCAAGAACTCATCAAAGAACATAGATTTGAACCTAAGTTTGAGAAGAAAGACTTGGGAGCCTAGGCCTTAGATAAAGGAATGGATAAATATTACATTGGATTATGGTCTTTGCATTTAATGTGAATTTTCTTCAGTTTACTTATGTTCAGCAGTAGCTGACTTGTGATTCATGTGTGCACTTCTCTGGCCAATTATCCTTGCTTGTATCCTCTTCTCCACATAGTGCTGACCTTCTCTTGTCCTACCTGCTTTCTTCTCACGACTTCCTATGGAATCCTTTGCAGACTTATTAGAATTAGACATGCTAATGCAAATAAACTTTTTACAAATTCTTTTTATAAAACATCCCTCTCATTTTTTTTTTTCTTAACCTAAGCCTGGCTTTCCTGCTAGAATACCACTTTCTCTGGTGCCATCTTGAGTAAGAGTTACTCATTCTCCCAAGTCTTTTTTCTTCTAGTAAGTTCAGTCAGGCTACTTCCAATTCAAAATTACTGCTTTTTCATTCTTATATAAAAATTCTTCTTCCTTTGAAATTCTTATTCACCTTCTCTCCTTGTCACTATCAGTTAATCGGCCTCCCTCTAGCTTACTCTTTGTTGATCAAAGCTTTTGGCACTTTATCAGTTTTCTGACATCCCAAATTCTGCCATCAGTCTGGGTGACTTCAGTGACCAGGTAGACCACTCATTCAACACACTAATTTCATAATTCCTTGTTTTCAATTTCAGTGACCTTCACTTACACTCCTTTCCAAAATCCTGATCATGGCTAGATCCTGTGAGACACTTTGGAATATATTCTTTCATTCTATCAACTGACCACGATGTCCTAGATTTCCAGTGGTGCTCTTCTTCCTTACATATAAAATACCTGCTATTGAGTCTTCTCAAGATCTCTAGTTTCCTTGATCCTTCTCTCCCCTTCCCACCTCCTAGATTATTAGTCAAACAAAACTGATTCTAGATAATGTAAGTAGAAAAGGAATTTATTAGAATATAGCAGGGAGCTTACAGAATCAATAGGGAAGCTGGAGAGCCAGCTTGGACAGTGGACAGGAATGAAGGAAGTTCAGCATCCTGTACCACAGATAAGGTCATGCTACAAGGACAATCTGGTTAATGTGTCACTCCTGGTACCACTGTACTTGGAACCAATAACTAAATTCTTGACATTATTGCTTCCACTGTCTCCATAGGTAATTTGAAACTTGTCCCTACATTTTTCTATTACCTCCTCAAGATCAAAATCCTTAAGATCTAGTTGGCTGAGCCTGGGTCACATGCCTGTTCCTTTGCCACCAGAAGACCCTGAGAAGGAAGATCTATTGTCTTTGGCATCTGATCCAACCTTAACTTCCTTAATTTCAGTAGGTGATCTTGCTCTGTATTTCAAAAATAGTAGCCATCAGGTCTGAACTCACTTAACTTGTGGCCTTTATTTATTTATTTTCTCCATATACTGTTTCTTGTTAATTTTGTATGTTTTAAAGTGCCCAAAGTCATACAGTAGATCTGGTATTAAAAGCCAGGCAGTCTGTGGCCTCTGCTTTTTAACATAAAGATAAACTTCATCAACCCTCTCCTATCTTCCTTTAGTTATTTTAGCAGAGAGCTGTTCCTTCTTTTGTTCAAGGCTAATTTTCTTATTTGTATTCATGATCTCATCCACTCTTGTCTTCTCTAGGACTTTCCTTATTAATTAAGCCTTCCTTCTTTTTAGTTAAGATTATTTATGAAAATGTATCTTATGCCAGACATTGGTGAATTCTGGCGATATAAAGATGAATTAGATATGGCTTTGCAGGACTTTAATATTTAGTGTAGAAACACAGACACAATTGATTACAGTAACTTAATCATGATTATAATGATTTGTGTAATTTGTTTAATAACTGATTTTCCATTGGAACATCAGCACATTTGTTCTCCACTGTGTCTTCAGTGTCTAGTACATAGTAAGTGCTCAATAAATATTGTATAAATGGAGAGAAGTAAGGGCAGGGTGCTGTGCAATCATGGAGGACGGTGCTTGAGTCAGCCTAGAGAATGAGAGAAGGAAGGTTGAGGGTTTATGAGTGGAGACTTGGTGAAGGCAATTACAGGAGCAGCATTGTAGAGGTCCAGAAGTTAGCAGGAAAAAAATGAGAGGAGAGTAACAGGCAGGAGAGGGGCATAAACCAGGTAGGGCATGGGGAGGAGGTGGATGGTTTGAGTGGTTAGGTGTTAAATAGTTATTAACAGTTAGTAACCATCAAGTGTTTACATATATACTTAGCATATGTTGACATATGTATTCTAAGTATTTTATATACATTTTCTCAGGTATGGACTTGGGGCCACAGCAGTCCTGAGAAGAGATGAGGCCTTGACCACTGGACTTAGTCTGATGGGGTAGGGAGGGGAGCAGCCTAGCAGTCACAGTGCCCTGGGGAAGTAGGGGATGTAGTGGGGACCACTCATCTGGGCTCTGGCTCGTTGTGGTCTCCTCACAGTCTCTGTCTCCAGTTGAGTTACCCTCATGGCACCAAGAGGGCTCCTCCTAGATTATAAATCTAGCCAGACACTCCCTACTTTATAATTCTTCCCTGCTCTCTCTTGCCCTCAGGATAAAATCCAAATCCTTTAATGTGTCTTACGAAAAAGACCCTTAATGATCTTGAGTTCCTGCCTACCTTGTGCACTCTCATATAGCTACATCTCATTGTAAGGATGCGGAGCAAAAACTTGAACCTTTCCTCTGCTTTTTAGTTTATTTTCTGAAACTGCATCGTAGTACAATTTTGCTTTTTATTAATTTAAATTATTTTTTAAGGAAGAGAAAAACATTTGAGCAAGGTAATATAAAGGATATTGTTTTTAAAACCACACTTAAGAATTGATAGCTAGAAAAAACCCGTTAAGAATGCACAGGGAATGGAAGGTACACTAATTGAAATATGTTTCTGTTTGTAAACACTCTTAAAAAAAGATATTTCTAAGATTCTCATTTTATCAAAATAGATAAACCTTCAGTCAGTATACAAGTATTTAAAAATATACAAGGTAGTTAAAATGAGGTATGTATATTGCAGTACTTCTATTATAAAAATGTGCTTGTTAACTAGTATTTCTGATATTATGTTACCATATGACCTCCTTGTAAAAGTGCTTATTTTCACATATGATCATTAATTTTTTTTGCTAAATGGTCACTCTGTAAAAAGAAACGTTTTCTAGAATACCTGCTGAACATGACATTTCTGTAAAATTAAATATATGATTGCTAATATTTTCCCCAAGCTTGGCAAAATTGCATATGCCTTACTGAAAGCTTACCTATTCATTTTAGCTTTATTTAATTTTTGAGATAACATTTCTGATATTGAATTAGTTGTAACCATGAATTCAATAGACAGAATTACTTGGGTTATCAACTAACCATTTTCTCATATATGTTAAAATCGTTGTTTAAACATGTTCTATAGCAGGAAATTGATTATTTCCAGAATGCATTTATGAATTATGGCTTTATTTACATTTCTATTAGTATGATTACTAAGTTTAAAAAAGACTTTGTGCCTTCTGAAGGGGGCCTGGGTATGGATGTTTTAAATTTCTGTAAGACCTCAGTAAACACATTTTTTATTAGTGGTGGCGATAGTCAATGCAATGCTTCTTAAAAACAAAAACAAAAACAAGTGATTAGTCTTTACAGTAGAGAATAAACCAGCCCTGATCCATGACACATCAGTATGTTTCAGAGGGAATTCTTCCATTACTGAGAGGGCTAAATGACTTCTAAATTCTCTTTCAACTCTAGAGTCTGTGGATTTTAGTTACTTTTTTTCTCTACTGACCTAAATATGTTATCATCCAAACACTTCATGGAAGTTTCTCAAAATTCATATAAAATCCTAACCTGTCGTGTGTTAATAGCTAATGAAGATATAATGGGCTACAGTTAGTTCTGCCTTATAATAATGTTACATGTGCACAAATACATAGAGAGAAGCCCTTTGATTACCAAAATATTTTTAAAGATTAGTGATAACACATTTGGTCATACTGCATTCATTCTAATAAACTTATAGGTAAAAAATTTATTTCTTAAAATGTAATAATTTCCTCAGGTACCTCATTTGTTATATTCTGATATTCCTCAGTGTTTTTCTAGATAAAAGTTATTGTTTCATGAAATATTTAAAAAAAGAGGCATTATTTCAGTTGTTTTGAAATGTTGATTTGAGCTAAGTTGCCCAGTATTTTTGGCAAACATTCTTATCCATTATTGCAAAGACATACTGTTATACTTTAATTTGAATAGTTTAAATATATTTTTTCTGACAGTAAAACCTCTAAAACTTTCATTAAGCTGTTAAGATGAAAATGTTACTAGGTTAATGTAGCTTTTTGACATGTTACCATGGTTTTTTAGCAAATAAGATGAGACCATGTCTTATATTTTGGCAAGAATATACACAATCTGGCTTTTAAAATTTTTGTGATGAAAAATCTAGTTAAATAAAAGAAGTCAGGAATACTTAAAAAAATCATCAGCCAGAAAAGGGCAAGAAGAGGAAAATGATGCTTTAGTTTGGTTTTGGCTTGCTGGTTGGCTTAACTGCCTGGAACCTTTGATAACGGCACAGAGAAGTTAAGTAACTTGCACAAGGTCACATACCAGCTGGCAAAGCTGGGACCTGAAGTTTGGGGCATATGGATTACATATGTCCAATATTCAGAAGGATTATTAAAATTGTTAAACCTATTTTATTATCTAAAATGTATGAGCCATTTATGTTTATAAGTAACAATACCTTTGAATTAGGATGAAGTGTATTTATTTACTGTGCTGTCTATTCATAGTCTGATCTTACTAGTTCTGAAATACTGTAATGCAGTCTGGCCAATAAGTGCTATTTCCTTCTTGAGCTCTGGGCTTACTGTCACAGGTAGTATTGTCGGCTACCAATATGACTATTGGAGTCTGGCAGAGTAACTGAATTTTTAAAAAAAGTCAACCCTGCCTTGTTTTAATCTATTTAAATAATAGGGAATTTGAAGATTTCAGATACATTGTTTTCCTCCATAAAGAATTCATTCATGTCTAGGCTCATCAGTTTGAATAATCTGTGATCCCGTGATAGCATATTTTGAAATAGAACCTCATTTAAGCCTAGATTGAGCCATATTACCTAAAACATGTATAGATATTAATATGGATTGGGCATTAATCTTAATTCCTTACACATTTTAACTAATGTACTCAGTCAAACTTATGAGGAAGCTTTTAAAAAAATTATTGTAAAATATACATAATATTAAATTTTCACTATAACCATTTTTAAGTACATTCACATTGTTGTGCAACCATCACCACCATTCTTTTCAGAACTTTTTCATCATCCCAGACAGAAACTTTGCTCCCATTAGACAATAGCTCCTCCCTACCCCCACCCACCCCTGGCACCCACCATTCTATTTTCTGTCTCTATGAGTTTGACTAGTTAGATAACTCATATAAGTGGAATCATATAGTATTTGTCCTCTTGTGTCTGGCTTATTTCACTTAATGTCCTCAAGGTCCATCTATGTTGTAGGCTGTGTCAGAATTTCCTTCCTTTTTAAGGCTGCATGATATGCCATGGTATATATATACCACATTTTGTTTATCCATTCATCCATCTGTGGACATTTGGATTGTTTCTACCATTTGGATATTGTCAATAATGATGCTGTGAACATTGGTGTACAAATATCTGCTCAGGGCTCTGCTTTGAATTCTTTTGGGTGTATACCCAGAAGTGAAATTGCTGGGTTGTATAGTAATTAAGTTTTTATTTTTTTAAGAAACTGCCATACTGTTTTGAGGAACTGCTGTCCTACGATATATGCCATACATCTAAGTGGTTGTACTTTATATTTCCATAGCAATACCCAAGGATTCCAATTTTTCCATGTCCTCACCAGCACTTGTTATTTTCCATTTTTATAATAAGAGCTATCCTAATGGGTGTGAGGTGTTATCTCACTGTGGCTTTGATTTGCATTTCCTTAAAGACTAGTGATGTTGAGCATCTTTTCATGTACTTATTAGCCATTTGTATAATTTCTTAGAAATGTTTATTCAAGTCCTTTGCATATTTTTATATTGAATTATTTGTTTTTTTGTTTAGTTGTAGGAGTTCTTTATATTTTCTAGATATTAATCACTAATCAGATATATGCTTTACAAACATTTTCTCTCATTCTGTGGTTGTCTTTTTACTCTCTCAAAAGTGTTCTTTGATTCATAAAAGTTTTAAATTTTATAACCAGTTTATGAATGTTTTTGGTTGTTGCATATGCTTTTGGTGTCATATCCAAGCAATCATTGTCAAAGCCAATACAAGGAAGATTTCCCCCTACATTTTCTGCTAAAAGTTTTATAGTTTCAGTCCTTACATTTTGTTTGACCCTTTTTGAGTTTATTTTTGTGTGTGGTGTAAGATAAGGATCCAACTTCATTTTTTTGTATGTGGATAGCTGGTTTTTTTAGTACTGTTTATTGAAAAGCCTGTTCTTTCTCCATTCAGTGTTCTTGGCACCCTTGTCAAAGCTCAATTGACCATGTATGTGAGTGTTTATTTCTGGACTTTTTAGTCTATCTCTTTGGTCTATATGTCTGTTCTTATGCCAGTACCATGGTGTTTTGATTACTGTAGCTTTGTAGTAAGTTTTGAAATCAGGAAGAGTGAGTCCTTTAACTTTGTTCTTCTTTTTCAAGATTGTTCTGGGTCCTTTGAGATTCCATATGAATTTCAGAATGAGTTTTCTTTTTCTGAGAAAAGAAACAAAAAACACCACTGGGATCTTGATAAGGATGGCACTGGGTGTGTAGATTGCTTTGGGTAGTGTATTAGTTTGCTAGGGCTGCTGCAGCATGGTACCATAAACTGCATGGCTTAAACAACACAAATTTATTGTCTCACAGTGCTGGAGGCTGGAAGTCTGACATTAAGGTGTTGGCAAGATAGGTTTCTTCTGAGGGATCTGAGGAGAACCTGTTCCCATCTCTCTCTCTCATGGTTCATTGCTGGCCAATTTTGGTGTTCCTTGTCTTCTACTGTATCACTCTGATAACTGTGTTCATCTACACTTGGTGTTTATCCTCTGTGTGTATTTGTCTGTCCGCCCAAATTTTCCCTTTTTGTAAAGACACCAGTCATATTGGATTAGAGGCCCACCCTACTCCAGTATGACCTCATTTTAACCTAATAATTACAATTGCAATGATACTATAGAAAATAAGATTACATTTTGAGGTATTGGAGTTTACAACTTCAACATGAGTAGGGATGGTGGTGAAACATAATTCAGACTGTAATGGGAAGTATTGTCATTTTAACAGCTAAACTCTTCTGGCCTGTGAACATGGGACTTCTTTCCACTTACTTAGTCTTTAATTTCTTTCAGACATGTTTTATAGATTTTAGTGCACAGGTCTTTTCACTTCACTTGTTAAATTTATTGCTAAGTATTTTATTCTTTTTGATGCTATTGTAAATGGAATAAAAAAATTTTTCATTTCAGATTTTTATTGTTGCCGTATAGAAATGCAGCTGGTTTGTGTGTGTGGATTTTGCATCCTGCATCTTTGCTGATCTTATTAGCTCTAACAGTTCCCTGTGTGTGTGAAATCTTCAGGTTTTGTACAGGTCATCTTGTATGTAAACAGAGATAATTTTGCTTCTTTCTTTTCAATTTGGATCTCTTATTTCTTTTCTTGCCCAGATACTCTGTATAGAACATCCAACACAATGTTCAGTAGAAGTGGAGGGAGTGGACATCCTTGTCTTGCTCCCAATCTTAAAGGAAAAACTTTCAGCTTCTCGCTGTTAAGTATAATGTTGGCTGTGGATTTGTCATATATGGCCTTTATTATGTTGAAGTACTTGCCCTGTATACCCATTTTGTTGAGAGTTTTTATCATGAAAGGGTGTTGAATTTTGTCAAATGCTTTTTCAGCATCTATGGAGATGATCCTGTGATTTTTGTCCTTTTTTTTTTGATTGATGTGGGGATGATGTTGATGGATTTTTGAATATTGTACCATCCTTGCATCCCTGGAATAAATCCTACTTGATCATGATGGATGATCTTTTTGATGTATTTTTGAATTCAGTTTGCCAATATTTTGTTGAGTATTTTTGCATCTATGTTCATCAGGGATATTGGTCTGTAATTTTCTTTTTTAGTGAGGTCTTTGCCTGTTTTTGGTATTAGATTGATGCTGTCCTCATAGAATGAGTTTGTAAGTATTCCCTCCTCTTCTACTTTTTGGAAAACTTTAAGGAGGATGGGTATTAGGTACTAAGTGTTTGATAAAATTCAGCAGTGAGGCCATCTGGACCAGGATTTTTGTTCTTAGGTAGTTTTTTGATTACCAATTCAATTTTGATGCTCGTAAATGGTCTATTCAGATTTTCTGTTTCTTTCTGGGTCAGGCTTGGAAGTTTGTATGTTTCTAGAAAGTTGTCCATTTCTTCTAGGCTTTGCAGTTTGTTACCATATAATTTTTCATAGTATTCTCTCATAATTCTTTGTATTTCTGTGGTGTCAATAGTGATTTTTCCTTTCTCCTTTCTGATTCTGTTTAGGTGCGTAGACTCTTTTTTTCTTGGTAAGACTGGCTAGGGGCTTATCTATTTTGTTTATTTTCTCGAAGAACCAACTCCTGCTTTCATTGATTCTGTCTATTGTTTTATTCTTCTTGATTTTATTTATTTCTGCTCTGATCTTTTTTATGTCCCTCCTTCTATTGACTTTGGGCCTCATTTGTTCTTCTTTTCTAGTTTCATTAATTGTTAGTTTAGACTGTTTATACGGGATTGTTCTTCTTTCCTGAGGTAGGCCTGTATTGCAATACACTTCCCTCTTAGCATGGCCTTCGCTGTGTCCCACAGATTATACGGTGTTGCATTATTGTTGTCATTTTTCTCCATATATTGCTTGATCTCTGTTTTTATTTGGTCATTGATCCACTGGTTATTTAGGAGCATGTTGTTAAGCTTCCATGTGTTTATGGGCTTTCTTATTTTCTTTGCGTAATTTATTTGTAGTTTCATAACTTTGTGATCTGAGAAGCTGGTTGGTACAATTTTAATCTTTCTGAATTTACTGAGGCTCTTTTTGTGGCCTAGTATATGATCTATTTTGGAAAATGTTCCATGTGCACTTGAGAAGAATGTGTATCCTGTTGCTTTTGGGTGGAGTGTTCTGTAGATGTCTGTTAGGTCCATCTGTTCAAATGTGTTGTTCGGTGCCTCTGTCTCCTTACTTATTTTCTGTCTGATTGATATTTCCTTTGGAGTGAATGAAGTGTTAAAGTCTCCTAAAATGAACGCATTGCATTCTATTTCCCCTTTTAATTCTGTTAGTATTTGTTTCACATATGTAGGTGCTCTTATGTTGGGAGCATAGATGTTTATAATGGTTATATCCTCTTGTTGGACTGACCCCATTATCATTATGTAATGTCCTTCTTTGTCTCTTGTTACTTTCTTTGTTTTGAAGTCTCTTTTGTCTGATATAAGTACTGCAACTCCTGCTTTTTTTTTCCTTTAGTTGCATGAAATATCTTTCTCCATCCCTTCACTTTTAGTTTGTGTATGTCTTTGGATTTGAAGTGAATCTCTTGTAGGCAGCATATAGATGGGTCTTGTTTTTTTATCCATTCAGTGACTCTGTGTCTTTTGATTGGTGCATTCAGACCATTTACATTTAGGGTGATTATCAATAGATATGTACTTACTGCCATTGCAGGCTTTAGGTTTGTGGTTATCAAAGGTTCAAGGTTAACTTTCTTACTATCTAGCCATTGAATTTAACTCACTCACTATGCTATTACAAACACAATCTAAAGGTTCTTTTTTTTCCCTCCTTTTTCTTTCTCCTCCATTCTTTATATATTAGGTGTCATAGTCTGTACTCTTTGTCTATCCCTCGACTAACTTTGTGGGTGGTTGATGTGATTTTGCATGTACCTAGTAATTGTTGTACTTTCTTTACTTTGGTTTTATTTCCTCTGGTGATAGCTGTTTAGTATTAGCACCACTTCCATCTTTAGCAGTCCCTCTAAAATATACTGTTGAGATAGTTTGTGGGAGGTAAATTCTCTAAGCTTTTCCTTTTCTGAAAATTGTTTAATCCCTCTTGCAAATTTAAATGGTAATCTTGCCAGGTAGGTTTTTCTTGGTTTGAGGCCCTTCTGCTTCATTGCATTAAATATATCATGCCACTCCCTTCTGGCCTTGTAAGGTTTCTGTTGAGAAGTCTGATGATAGCCAGATGGGTTTTCCTTTGTATGTGATCTTTTTCTGTCTCTGGCTGCTTTTAATATTCTCTTGTTGTCCTTGATGTTTGCCAGTTTAATTACTGTATGTCTTGGTGTTGTCTTCCTTGGGTCTCTTGTGTTGGGAGATCTGTGCACCTCTATGGCCTAAGAGACTATCTCCTTCCCCAGACTGGCAAGTTTTCAGCAATTACCTTCTCAAAGACACTTTCTATCTCTTTTCTCTCTCCTGGTACTCCTATAATGCGAATATTGTTCCGTTTGGATTGTTGCCTAGTCCTCTCAATATTCTTTCATTCCTAGAGATCCTTTTTTCTCTGCATGCCTCAGCTCCTTTGTATTCCTCTTCTCTAATTTCTATTTCATTTATCATCTCCTCCATTATATCTAATCTGCTTTTAAATCCCTACATTGTATGTTTTATTTCTGATACTGTATTCCATAATGATTGGATCTCCATCCAGAATTCTTCCCTGAGTACTTGAATATTTTTCTGTACCTCAATGAGCATGTTTATGATTTTTATTTTGAAATCTCTTTCAGGAAGATTGATCAGTTCAGTTTCCACTTGACCCTTTTTCTGGTGTTTGTGGGATTTTGGTTTGAACCAGGTTTGTTGGACATTTCATATTTGTATGTGGCGCCCTCTAGTGCCCAGAAGCTGTACTCTCTGGAGCTGTTCATTCCCTGGATAGATGTTGGGGGTCGCGGCACTGGTGCCTGGGGGGAGGAAAGAGTTGTTTCCTGCTTCCCGGCCGCTGTGCCTGCCTCTACTGCCAGAATTAGTCTGACAAGCCCACAGGTGTAAGCCTCTGTGCTTTGTGTTTGTAGTTGCTGTAGGTGGGGCTTCCCTCTGGCTGGCCTGACGCCAGTGCAGGGACTGTCAGTTTGTGAGCCAGTGTGGGCTGACTGGGAGGAACACATAGTAGGCTGCATGTCACAGTGGGTGCCATTGGAGCTGCATAGTCAGCCAGGTCTTGGAGCTCCTGAAGCTCCTGAAAGTTCCCAACCTGCTAGGCAGAGTGTGTCTGAACACTTTTAGCCACTTATTCTTTCTCCTGAGTAGTAAGCTCTGTGCAATCTGTGCCCCTTTAGCAGCCCTCTCACTCTTAGGAAATCTCTCAGACTGCCCACCTTTCTTCTGTCCCAGAGCAGCCACATGTGGATCCCTGTTTTCCACAAGTGGCTCGAATCTCAGTCTCTCCAGGTATTTTGCCTGTCTTAGCTTCTGAACTCCACTAATCTCCAGAGCACCTTGCAAGGTGGTTTTATGCTCCCAGAGCAGATCTCTAGGGCTGGGTGTTCAGCAGTCCTGGGCTTCCACCCCTCCCCACTCCATTTCTCTTCCTCCCGCTGGTGAGCTGGGGTGGGTGAAGGGCTTGGGTCCCACCGGATCACGCCTTTGGTACATTACCCTGTTCCGTGAGGTATGTTTTCTTCTCCAGGTGTATGCAGTCTGGTGCAGCCCTCTTTCCTGTTGCTCTTTCAGGATTAGTTTTATCAATTATATTTTCGTATTGTATGTGGCTTTGGGAGGAGGCCTGTCTCACCTCTCACACCACCAACTTTAATTCATTCTCAAGAATGCCTTTGCTTAATATAAAAACTTAGATATAGGAATAGAAGAATTCTGCCTCAAATTGTAAGCACTACCTGTTTCAGGACACAATTCAGCATTATATTTGGTGGTTAAAGACTAGTGTTCTAATTTATTAAATAATAATAGTTTATTTATTTATTTTTAAAAAGGTATCATTGATATACACTGTTATGAATATTTCACAAGAAAAACAATGTGGTTATTATATTCACCCTTATTATCAAGTCCCCCTCTATACCCCATTGCATTCACTGACCATTAGTGTAGTAAGATGCCACAGAGTCCCTAATTATCTTCTCTCAGCTACACTGTCTTCCCTGTAACATGTGTACTAATCATGATGCCCCCTCAATCCCCTTCTCTGTCCCTCCCCACCCTCCCTCCCCCACCCTTCCCCTTTGGTAAGCACTAGTCCCTTCTTGGAGTCTGTGAGTCTGCTGCTATTTTGTTCCTTCAGTTTTGCTTTGTTGTTATACTCTGCAAATGAGGGAAATCATTTGGCACTTGATTTTCTCCGGCTGGCTTATTTCACTGAGCATAATATCCTTCAGCTCCATCTATGTTGTTGCAAATGGTAGGATTTTTTTCTTTCTTATGACTGAATAGTATTCCATTGTGTATATGTACCACCTCTTCTTTACCCATTCATCTTCTGATGGACACTTAGGTTGCTTCCATATCTTGGCTATTGTAAATAGTGCTGTGATAAACATACAGGTGCATATGTCTTTTTGAATCTGAGAACTTGTATTCTTTGGGTAAATTCCAAGGAGTGGGATTCCTGGGTCAAATGGTATTTCTATTCTTAGTTTTTTGAGGAACCTTCATATTGCTTTCCACAATGGTTTGACTAGCTTACATTCCCACCAGCAGTGTAGGAGGGTTCCCCTTTCTCCGCATCTTCTCCAGCATTTGTTGTTCTTGGTCTTTTCGATGCTGGCCATCCTTACTGGTGTGAGGTGATATCTCATTGTGGTTTTAATATGCATTTCTCTGACAATTAGTGATGTGGAGCATCTTTTCATGTGTCTGTTGGCCATCTGAATTTCTTCTTTGGAGAATTGTCTCTTCATATCCTCCACCCATTTTTTAATTGGGTTATTTACTTTTTGGGTGTTGAGACGTGTGAGTTCTTTATGTATTTTGGATGTTAACCCCTTGTCGGATATGTCGTTTACAAATATATTCTCCAATACTGTAGGATGCCTTTTGATTCTGTTGATGGTGTCCTTTGCCGTACAGAAGCTTTTTAGTTTGATGTAGTCCCATGTGTTCATTTTTGCTTTTGTTTCCCCTGCTCGAGGAGATGCCTTCAGAAAAAAGTTGCTCATGTTTGTATTCAGGAGATTTTTGCCTGTGTTTTCTTCTAAGAGTTTTATGGTTTCATGACTTACATTCAGGTCTTTGATCCATTTCGAGTTTACATTTGTGTATGGTGTTAAACAATCTAGTTTCATTCTCTTGCATGTAGCTGTCCATTTTTGCCAACACCAGTTGTTGAAGAGACTGTCATTTCCCCTAAATAACAAACTTTTTTCAAAACAAGGATCATCACTATCACTTCATACATTAAAGTTGTTTTGGTCGTTCTGCTTATTGTCATAAGTCATGAACATACAAGAAGCATACATTTTGGAAAGGAGACAAAATATACTATCAGAAAATATAAAATAATCAACTGAAAAAGGAGTATAATTAATAATACTTTCAGGACATAAATGTATATAAATAACAAAAAAATCAATATTTACCTCAACTATAAGAGATTATAACATTTAAAAAAAGATTCTCCTGAGAGATTCAAGATGGCGGCATGAGAGGTGACATGGAGAAATCCTCCCAAAACCACAAATAGTACAAAAATATAGGTAATTAATACAACTAACCCTAAAAGAGCAAGAAGAAAGAAGGCTGAACCAGACTGTATACAGACCTCACAAACAGAGCAGACCTCACGAAACATGGTAATGTATGAAATCCTTAATCTGGCGGGACCCAAGCCTTACCCCCACCCCAGCTCACCAGCAGAGGAAGAGAAACGGAGTGGGAAGGGGAAGCTTGGAACTGCTGAGCGCATAGCCCTGGAGATCTGCTTTGTGAGCAGAAGCCTATATTGTGTGGTGCTCTGGATGTTGGGGAGCTCGGACAGGCGGAGAGGGCCTGGGAGACTGACATTCCGGCTGTTTGTGGAGCATGGGATCCACACCCGGCTGCTCTGTCAGAGGAAGGTCAGGTGGTCTGAGACTCTTCCTAGTAGCGAGAGGGCTGCTGAAGGGACGGGGTTTGCACTGAGCTTGCTGCACTGGGGAAGGGAGAGCTGGCAAGGTTGTCTGGGCGTGCTCTGCCCAGGCGGTTGGGAACTTTGAGGAGCTTCAGGTGCTCCATTCCCCTAGCTGCCTACTCAACTCTGAGGCCCCCCACAAGCCTGCTGAGCCTTCCTCCTGGCCTACCAGCACCTGCTGGCAAACTGGCAGTCACTGCGCTGGTGTAAGGCCAGTCAGAGGGAGGCCCTGCCTACGACAGCTTGAGAGGCCAAGCACAGAGTTTACACGTGTGTGCTTGCCCCACTGGCACTGAAACTGGAGACAGGCACCACAGACAGGACTCAGGAAACAGATCTTTCCTTCCCTCAGGCACCAGCTCTGCTCCCCTACAACCCTCAACCTCACTCTAGGGGCTGAGATGCTCCAGAGACTGGAGTTGCTGCACACTAGTGGGCACCACACAGAAATATGAAATGTCAAAAGAGCAGGGTGCAGACCAAAATCTCACAAACCCCAGAAAAAGGGCCAAATGAAACTGAACTCACAAATCTTCCTGAAAGAGAGTTCAAAATAAAAATTATAAACATGCTTATAGAGGTACAGAAAAATATTGAAGAACTCAGGAACGAATTTAAGTTGGAGATTCAATCATTAAGAAATTCCATATCTGAAATGAAACATACAATGGAGGGATTTAAAAGCAGATTGGATGTAGTAGAAGAGATGGTAAATGGAATAGAAATTAGAGAAGAATACAAAGAAACTGAGGCACAGAGAGAAAAAAGAATCTCTAAGAATGAAAGAATATTGAAAGAACTGTGTGACCAATTCAAGTGGAAAAATATTTGCGTTGTAGGGGTGCCAGAAGAATAAGAGAGAGAAAACGGGATAGAAAGTGTCATTGAGGTAATTGCTGAAAAATTGTCCAATCTGGGGAAAAGAGATAGTCTCCCAGGCAATGGAGATGCACAGATCTCCCAACACAAGGGATCCAAGGAAGACAACATCAAGACATACAATAATTAAAATGGCAAAGATCAAGGATAAAGACAGACGTTTAAAAGCAGCTAGAGAGAGAAAAAAGATCACATACCCATCAGGGTATCATCAGACCTCTCAACAGAAACCTTACAGGCCAGAAGGGAGTGGCATGATATATTTAATGCAATGAAGCAGAAGGGCCTTGAACCAAGAATACTCTACCCGGCAAGGTTATCATTTAAATTAGAAGGAGGGATTAAACAATTTTCAGATAAGAAAAGCTGAGAGAATTTAGCTCCCACAAACCACCTCTACAGGGCAATTTGGAGATTCCTATAGATGGAACTATTCCTAAGGTTAAACAGATGTCACCCAAGGGCTAGACATAGAGTACAGAATATGTTCATAACATACAAAGAATGGAGGAGGTAGAAAAAGGAGGACAAAAAAAGAAGCTTTGGGTTTTATTTGTAATAGCATATGAAGTGAGTTAAATTGGACTGTTAGATAGTAAGGGAATTTCCCTTGAACCTTTGGTAAGCACGAATCTAAAGCCTGCAGTGGCAATAAGTACATACCTATCGATAATCACCCTACTGTAAATGGTCTGAATCTGCCAATCAAAAGACAAAGAGTTACTGAATGGATAAAAAAACAAGACCCATCTGTATGCCGCCTTCAAGAGACTTCAAACCGAAAGACATACACAGACTAAAAGTGAAGGGATGGAAAAAGATATTTCATGCAAATAATAGTGAGAAAAAAGCAGGAGTTGCAGTACGTGCATCAGACAAAAGAGACTTCAAAACAAAGAAAGTCACAAGAGATAAAGAAGGACATTACATAATGATAAAGGGGTCAGTCCAAAAAGAGGATATAACTATTATAAATATCTAAACACCCAACACAAGAGCACCTACATATGTGAAACAAATACTAACAGAATTAAAAGGGGAAATAGAATGAGATGCATTCATTCTAGGAAACTTCAATGCTCCACTCACTCCAAAGGATAGATCAACAAGGCAGAAAATAAGTAACGTGACAGAAGCACTGAACAACACATTAGAACAGATGGACATAACGGACATCTACAGAACACTCCATCCAAAAGCAACAGGATACACATTCTTCTCAAGTGCACATGGAACATTTTCAAGAATAGATCATATACTAGGCCACAAAAAGAAACTCAGCAAATTCAAAAAGATTGAAATTGCACCAACCAGCTTCTTAGATCAAAAAGGTAGGAAACTAGAAATAAATTACACAGAGAAAAAGAAAAAGCCCACAAACACATGGAGGCTTAATAACATGCTCTTAAGTAATCAATGGATCAATGACCAAATAAAAACAGAGATCAAGCAATATATGGAGATAAATGACAACAATAATTCGACACTGCAAAATCTTGGGACGCAGCGAAGGCTGTGCTAAGAGGGAAATATATTGTAATATATGTCCCGCGCAGTTTTCCGCCAGCAGAAATAAGCACAGGACAAATAGGATTCTTCTGCAGCAACAGCTTTAATGCATCTTGAGAGCGAGATCACAAGCTGACTGTAAGGTAGGGAGGAGGACCCCGAAGTGAGGGAGGCGACCCCTTATATAGGTCCTACGCTCCGCTTGTGGCGTGGCCCTTCTCTATAGGGCGTCCTAGGATCAGGCCAGATGACGGTGCCAGCGCTACGCCTCGCGCATGCGCAGCGCGGGTGTTTACCAAACCAGCAGCCGGAAATGGGCGCCATCTTGTGATGGCGGGGAGCGGCTCCCAACAAATATAGGCATATCTCAGGAAAAAAGAACAATCCCGTATGAACAGTCTAAACTCACAATTAATGAAACTAGAAAAGGAAGAACAAATGAGGCCCAAAGTCAGTAGAAGGAGGGACATAATAAAGATAAGAGCATTAATAAATAAAATTGAGAAGAATAAAACAATAGAAAGAATCAATGAAAGCAGAAGCTGGTTCTTTCAGATAATAAACAAAATAGATAAACCCTTAGCCAGACTTATCAAGAGTCTACACACACATAACCAGAATCAGAAATGAGAAAGGAAAAATCACTACTGACACCACAGAAACACAAAGATTTATGAGAGAATACTATGAAAAATTATATGCTAACAAAGTGGATAACCTAGAAGAAATGGGCAACTTCCTAGAAAAATACAACCTTCCAAGGCTGACCCAGGAGGAAACATAAAATCTGAATAGACCAATTATCAGCAAAGAAATTGAATTGGTAATCCAGAAACTACGTAAGAACAAAATTCCTGGGCCAGATGGTTTCACTGCTGAATTTTATCAAACATTTAGTGAAGACTAATACCCATCCTCAAAGTTTTCCAAATAGTAGAAGAGGAGGGAATACTCCCATACTCATTCTATGAGACCAGCATTACTCTAATAGCAAAACCAGGCAAAGACACCACAAAAAAAGAAAATTACAGACCGATATCCCTGATGAACATAGATGCAAAAATACTGAACAAAATATAAGCAACCGAATTCAAAAATACATCAAAAAGATCATCCATCATGATTGTCACATTTATTCCAGGGATGCAAGGGTGGTACAACATTCGAAAATCTATCAACATCCACTACATCAAGGAAAAGAAGGACAAAAAGCACAGGATCATCTCCATAGATGCTGAAAAAGCATTCAACAAAATTAAACATCCATTCATGATAAAAACTCCAACAAAATGTTTATAGAGGGGCATTACCTCAACATAATAAAGGCCATATATGACAAACCCAGAGCCAACATTATCTTTAACAGGGAGAAGCTGAAAGCTTTTCCTTTAAGATCAGGAAGATGCCCACTCTCCTCACTTTTCTTCAACATTGTTCTGGAGGTCCTAGCCATGGCAATCAGACAACACAAAGAAATAAAAGGCATCCAGATTGGTAAGGAAGAAGTCAAACTGTCGCTGTTTGGAGATGACATGATATTGTACATAAAAAAACCTAAAGACTCCACTCCAAAACTACTAGATCCAATACCTGAATTCAGCAAAGTTGTGGGATACAAAATTAATACACAGAAATCTGTTTCATTCCTATACACTAACGGTGAGCTAGCAGAAAGAGAAATCAGGAAAACAATTCCATTCACAATCGCTTCATAAAGAATAAAGTACCTAGGAATAAACCTAACCAAGGAAGTGAAAGACCTATACCCTGAAAACTACAAGACGCTCTTAAGAGAAATTAAAGAGGAGACTAATAAATGGAATTTCATCCCATGCTCTTGGCTAGGAAACCTTAATATTGTCATAATGGCCATCCTGCCTAAAGCAATCTACAGATTCAATGCTATCCCTTTCAAAATACATACAGCATTCTTCAATGAACTAGAGCAAATAGTTCTAAAGTTCATATGGAACCACAAAATACCCCGAATAGCCAATGCTGTCCTGAGAAGGAAGAATAAAGCACGGGAAATTATGCTCCCTGTCTTCAAGCTCTACTATAAAGCCACAGTAATCAAGACAATTTGGTACTGGAACAAGAACATATCCGTAAACCAGTGGAACAGAATAGAGAGCCCAGATATAAACCCAAGCATATATGGTCAATTAATATATGATAAAGGAGCCATGGATATACAATGGGGCAATGACAGCCTCTTCAACAGCTGGTGTTGGCAAAACTGGACAGCTCCATGTAAGAGAATGAAACTGGATTATTGCCTAACCCCATACACAAAAGTAAACTCAAAATGGATCAAAGACCAGAATGTAAGTCATGAAACCATGAAACTCTTAGAAAAAAACATAGGCAAAAATCTCTTGGACATAAACATAAGTAACTTCTTCATGAACATATCTCCCTGGGCTAGGGAAACAAAAGCAAAAATGAACAAGTGGGACTGTAACTAAAAAGCTTCTGTACAACAAAGGTCATCGTCAATAGAGCAAAGAGACATCCTACAGTATGGGAGAATATATTCATAAATGACATATCTGCTAAGTGGTTGACATTTGAAATATATTGAGAGCTCACACACTTCAACAAACAAAAAACAAATAAGCCAATTAAAAAATGGGCAGAGGAGCTGAACAGATACTTCTCCTAAGAAGAAATTCAGATTGCCAACATGCACATGAAAAGATGCTCCACATCACTAATCATCAGAGAAATGCAATATAAGACCACAATTAGATATCACCTCACACCAGTTAGGATGGCCAACAGCCAAAAGACAAACAAAACTCAAAATAGAAATACCATTTAACCCAAGAATTCCACTCCTAGTAATTTATCCTAAAAATGCAGCAGTGCAGTTTGAAAAAGACATATTCACCCCTATGTTTATCACAGCACTATTTCCAATAGCCAAGAAATGGAAGCAACCTAGGTGTCCATCAGTAGATGAATGGATAAAGAAGAGGTGGTACATATACACAATGGAATATTATTCAGCCATAAGAAGAAAACAAATCCTCCATTTGCAACAACATGGATGGAGCTATAGGGTATTATGCTCAGTGAAATAAGCCAGGTGGAGAAAGATAAGTATCATATGATTTCACTCATCTGTGTAGTATAAGAACAAAGGAAAAACTGAAGGAACAAAATAGCAGCAGACTCACAGAACCCAAGAATGGACTAACAGTTACCAAAGGGAAAGGGACTGGGGAGGATAGGTGGGAAGAGATGCATAAGGGGGGAAAAGGGACATTATGATTAGCACACGTAATGCGGGGGGGACACAGGAAAGGCAGTATTTATAGACAAGACAAGTAATGATTCTATAGCATCTTACTACCCTGATGGACAGTGAGTGTAGTGGGGTATGTTGGGGGGACTTGATAATAGGGGGTCTAGTAACCATAATGTTGTTCAAGTGATTTTACATTAACGATACAAAAAAAAAAAGATTCCCTTACAATATTACAAACCCCATAAAATACTCAGGCATAATCTTCTTGTAGAATTGTGTATGACTTATGTGGGGAAAACCATAATACGTAATGTTTAATTGAGCATATGAAAAGGGATCTGTATCTACTATGTATCTGTTTGATGTGAAAACCAAATATCATAAAGTGTTGATTTTTTCTAAATGTATAGCTTCCTTGTGATAGTAATAAAATGCCCACTGTTATTTTATTTGGAATTTCTAAATTTTATATGAATTTCCACATTTCCTTTGGAAGAATAAGCTGGTGGGAATATTAATGAACATTCCTAAACAGAGGACCAATACAGTGGCAATAAATAAAACAGTATGGTAATTGCATATGACTAGAAATGCAAATCAAGATGGAATCAGTAGTACAGTGAAAAGAGGTAGTTTCCATCACTTAAAAGCCTGTAACACATTAGGAGGAAATAAATCAGTTTCTTGATAAATTAGACATTACTAGGCTAAGGTTAGAAATTAATCTTTCACTTTGAATCAAGTGAAAATAAATTTCAGATGGATTAAAGAGTAAACATATTTTTAAATTATATGAGAAAATAGAGTTTTTACCAGATCTCCAGAAAAGGAGTGATTTTCCCCCTTCTTGATCCTTTAAAGTGTAAGTTCTCTTTTTTTTTTTAATATGTGGAATTGTAATATTTTCTTCCCATGATCCATTGAATTATCTTTCATACACGCTGGAGTGCATGTATCCTGTATTTAGACCCAGATTAAAAGTAGAATAATTCCTCTCTCAAGAAATTTTGGATAATAAGAAAATCATTTATGCTTAGGAATGTGTCACCATCATAATATAAGAACACATTTTACAATAGAACTCTCTACCTTTGGGGTAGGCTGCCCTAGGGTGGTTTTCTATGCTGCAGAGGTGATTAGGGAAAGGCTGGAGAGCCGCACGTCATGCATGTTGTAGAAAACAGCATGACTGCAATCAAGAGCTGGACTAAACAACCTCTGATATTTATTCTGAGATTCTAACTCAGGAATAGCTGGGTGAAGAGACTAGCCAGGGCAAGGTATAAGGGAAGGGTGTGGAGCTCCCATGCTCTCTCTTGGTTATGCCACTCTGCCAGGACATCCACATGCTCACCAGCCCAGAAGTTCCTCAAAGGATAAGTTTCTAAGCTTTAAAGGATGAGACAAAAATCTCAACAGATGTGACTACCTAGAAACAAAAGATAATAAACTTTAAAAATGATCTTAAATTTAAAAAGCAAATACCAGCTTTGTGAAGTGACAGTATTATATAACCAGTGAGATTTTCCCAAGGTACTATTATGATAATAAGAACCTGCCCAATACCCCACACAAATTCAACTGCATTCAACTCACTGTATTTCTGAGATAATATGACAAAGGCAGAAAGATGAACTGGGCAAGATTGTTCACTAAAATTATAACAATGGAAAATCATAAGCAACCTAAATGTGTACATTTAGGGAGTTGCCTAAATAACTTATTATAAAGCTCTATAAATGAATGCCAAGCAGTCATAAAAACGATAATGTAAGAAATCGTTTTTGAGAATGAAAGGTGCTCACAATTGTTGAGTGAAAAATTAGGTTACAGGACAATAATAAGAGTAGTTAACTCTGCATGGTAGGATTTAAAGTGATTTTTACTTAATCTAAATTCTTCTGTATCCTGTTTGTTTTTTCTCCAATAATCATATATGATTTTGATGATCAGAAAGGAGATGGAACAGTTTTTATTATAGAAAAACAAATGCAAATCACTGACCTGGAGAATTGTTTATAGTAATTATGACGTAAGGTTAAGTCTTTATTATTTAAAGAGCTCATACAAATTGTTGAGAAAAAAATGGAAGATCCTAATAGGGATGAGCAGAGAACATGGACAATTCATAACATAGAAAATAGAGGTGATACACAAGCATATGGGTCTTTATTCAGACTCACTTATAATCAAAGTAATGTAAATTCAAATAATGAGATAGTTATTTTTTGCTTATTAGCAAAACTTCACTGCCATGTTTATAATAATATCAGTAAATTGTGTTACATTCCTTTGGTACTGTTAAAAGTTGAAGGTTATGTAGATTATGTTCTAACCTGTAAAAACATAACAGTGGAGTGAAGACATTAGGAGTTATAGTTTTTAAACTATGGGCATAGCAGTTAGGTGGGGTAGGAGGTGGTGGAGAACAGATCCCTCAAGTGAGAAAGATCTGGTTCATTCCCACTCTGCCACTTGGCACCTCTGATCCCGGGTCAGTTGTTTAACCTCTGCGAGCTTGGATTTCTTTTTTCTAAAAACGAGATACTTACCTCTCTGGCTGTAAGTGTAGATGCAGCACCTGATGCAGAACCTGGTACCTAGTAAGCTCATTCAGTAAGTTTTTGTTGAGTGGATGAATAGTGGTTATTAAATGTATATGTAAAAGGTTGTGTATGAAGAAAGATAGGGAAATACAGTGGAATTATTAATGGTTATATTAGGGTAAAGGGAATATGAGTAATTAAAAATTCCCCACTTTCTACAATTTGATGGTATTTATAACTAAAATAATTGCCTAAACTCATACTTAGTCTCTCCCTTTCTGGGTGTCCTATTGTACTTACTATTTGAAAAACAGATTTTGAGACTTGATTGTATTTTTTCCTTTATTCATCCACTCAGCCAAATACCTTGAGGTCAGCCCCACCCCTTTTCTTCCTCTCTGCACATAGCATCAAACCTGTCAGCAAGTGCTGCTGGTTCTGCTGTCAGAATACATCCAGAATCCTCCCTTCTTACCACCTCCCTGCCACTATCCTGGACAAAGTACCATCAGTCTCTCACCCAGAGCACTGCAGCAGCTTCCTTCCACCCTCATCCCGTTCCAGCATATTCTTACCGTAATAACCTAAGCGGATCTAAGCTAGGCCATGTCCCATCACTGCTAGAATCCCTCCAATGGCTTCTCATCTCATTCAAAAAAAAAAAAATCCTTAAAGTAGCCTCAAGAGCCCTATGGACTCTGTCCTACAGATTCACGCCCGTTTCCTACCCTTCTCCCTCTGCTGTTCTCTGCCTAAAAGCTCTTGCTGCAGGTGCTCATCAGGCTGGCCTTTTCCCTCCTTCAGGTCTGCACGAATGTCATCTTATCACTGAGGCAGGCCTTCCCAAACCACCGTACCACCCCATTCTCCCCCATTAAGGGATTAGGAATTAATTGTTTAGTGGTTATGTTAGGGTAAAGAGAATGTAATTAAAGTTTTTAAATTTTAAATAATTATTCATACATTAACAAGATTAGGACTCTGTTCTTATTAAGAATTTCTAGTGTAGTTATGGAAATTTTTGTTTTAAATTCAAAATTACAATAACTTTTATTTATCTTTTGCAGAGTTAGCAGTAGCAGAATTTCACAAAAAAATCAAAGAAGCTTTTGAAGTGTTTGACCATGAGTCGAATAATACAGTGGATGTGAGGTTTGGAAATGTTTTCTTTGTTCTAATTCTAAATTATTGATCCATTTCATAAAATAGAAGAGGGCTCTTTTCTCTTCTTTTTACATTCCTTGGATTTACTATGCTATTTAAAGTATTTATTTTTCCTATGCCCTGTGAATGAAAGAAAGGTCTTTGCTGACTATTGCTTCATATCAGTATTGTTTCTTACTCTGCATAGTTTGGTGAAAAGACTATATCCACATTCCAGCCCATTGACTGTAGTTCTCTGAGTGAGATGAACTCTACTGTAGCTTTAGTGATAGATACCTCGTTGGCACTCAGTAAATAATTGTTGAGTGAATGAATAGAATTTGCTTTTACAGTAGGTATGTATCAACAAGCCAAGAATGGGATATTATAAAAAAAGATTAATAATGCTTAAACAATGATACTCTTCCCAAGTAAAACAACAGAAGAACCAAAACAAAAAGAACATGAAAATATGACAGACACACACAAATACTGGGATCTAGAATGGAGGACAGAAAATGGAGAGTAGTTTGGGACCAGACCCCCTGCCAAAAAAAGGGTATGTAGATGAAACTGTACCTGAGTGTAGTAATAGAAGGTGTGGGATCCAGGCCACATACATCAGAGGCAGGCTGTGAAGCCATCTTCCAGGAGGGGGAACTGATCAGTGACATGCAGAGGGACTGGGCTGGGCTTGTGAACTGGTGCCATCGCTTCAGGACTCATCAAGGGACTGAGTGATTTAAACTTCAGCCAATCTGGATGAACAACATGGGATTTTATTTTATTTATTTATGACAAATTACAACTACATTTATTCCTTAGTTTCTCACACCTGAAGGTACAGGTCTGAATGCAGGAAAGGAGAGTAAGTGCAGGCAGTGTCAGAACTATGGTAACACCTTACCAACTTGTGTTTCATACCTTGACGGTGTTCCTGGGCCTTCCAGTGCAGTGGTCCGCCGTTGCCATGCAGTGTGAGGGTAAGCTGCAGGGCTGCAGCACGCCGCTGCAGGTGGCCCTGGTCATGGTGCATCCTATGTGAGTGACACCCTGAGTGTGAGCATTCTCCAGGAAAATGATGGGGTGGGCGGTGGTGGCAGTTAAGGGTTTGTGGGGGAGCACACAGCTTGGCCTGCAGTGTGAACGACTGATTATATCTGAATGGCTGCTGTCTTTATGTCAGGTCTGTCTTTATGAAGTGGGAGGGTTCTCCTGGGGGAATGGGGAGAAGTATTGTTAGAAAAGTCAGGGAAGGCAGAAGAGACAGGGTAGCTTTATGACAGAGAAGGGGAACACAGAAGAGAAAGCAAAGTTACTCAAGGCTTGCTATCTGGCAGATAGCTGGGGCTTCATGTACATTACCTCATTTTAGTCTTTTTATTTGTGTGGTAAGGGTTGGCATCCCCAGTTTTTGGAGACAGGAGAAGGTAAATAGTTTGCTTAAGGTCATATCAGGGGTTTTTATTTATTTAAAAAATTTTTTAATTAAGGTATTATTGATATTCATACACTCTTATGAAGGTTTCACATGAAAAAAAAATGTGGTTACTACATTTACCCATATTATCAAGTCCCCCCCATACCTCACTGCAGTCACTGTCCATCAGTGTAGTAAGATGCCACAGATTCACTATTTGCCTTCTCTGTGCTACAGTGTTTTCCCTGTGATCCCCCCACCATGTGTACTAAACATAATACCCCTCAAACCCCATTTCCCTCCCTCCTGACCCACCCTCCCTCACCCCTCCCATTTGGTAACCGCTAGTCCCTTCTTGGAGTCTGTGAGTCTGCTGCTATTTTGTTCCTTCAGTTTTGCTTTGTTGTTATACTCCACAAATGAGGGAAATCATTTGGCACTTGTCTTTCTCCACCTGGCTTATTTAACTAAGCATAATATCCTCCAACTCCATCCATGTTGTTGCCAATGGTAGTGTTTGTCTCTTTCTTAGGGCTGAATAGTATTCCAGTGTATATATGTACCACCTCTTGTTTATCCATTCATCTACTGATGGACACTTAGGTTGCTTCCATATCTTGGCTATTGTAAAAAGTGCTGCAATAAACATAGGGGTGCATATGTCTTTTTGAATCTGAGAACTTGTATTGTTTGGGTAAATTCCAAGGAGTGAGATTCTCGGGTCAAATGGTATTTCTATTCTTAATTTTTTGAGGAACCTCCATATTGCTTTCCACAATGGTTGAACTAGCTTACATTTCCACCATCAGTGTATGAGGGTTCCCCTTTCTCTGCATCCTCCCCAGCATTTGTTGTTCTTGGTCTTTTCGATGCTGGCCATCCTTACTGGTGTGAGGTGATATCTCATTGTGGTTTTAATTTGCATTTCCCTGATGATTAGTGATGTGGAGCATTTTTTCATGTGTCTGTTGGCCATCTGAATTTTTTCTTTGGAGAATTGTCTCTTCATATCCTCCACTCATTTTTTAATTGGGTTATTTTCTTTTTGGGTGTTGAGGCATATGAATTCTTTATATATTTTGGATGTTAACCCTTGTCAGATATGTCATTTACAAATATATTCTCCAATACTGTAGGATGCCTTTTTGTTCTGTTGATGGTGTCCTTTGCCATACAGAAACTTTTTAGTTTGATGTAGTCCCATGTGTTCATTTTTGCTTTTGTTTCCCTTGCTTGAGGAGATGTGTTCAAGAAGAAGTTGCTCATGTTTATATTCAAGAGAGTTTTGTCTATGTTGTCTTCTAAGAGTTTTATGGTTTCATGACTTACATTGAGGTCTTTGATCCATTTCGAGTTTACTTTTGGGTATGAAGTTAAACAATAATCCAGTTTCACTCTCTTCCAGGTAGCTGTCCAGTTTTGCCAACACCAGCTGTTGAAGAGGCTGTCATTTCTCCATTGTATGTCCATGGCTCCTTTATCATATATTAATTGACCACATATGAGGTTGGGTTTATATCTGGGCTCTCTAGTCTGTTCCATTGGTCTATGGGTTTGTTCTTGTACCAGTACCAAATTGTCTCAATTACTGTGGCTTTTAATAGAGCTTGAAGTCGGGGAGTGTAATCCCCCAGCTTTATTCTTCCTTCTCAGGATTTCTTTGGCTATTTGGGGTCTTTTGTGGCTCCATATGAATTTTAGAATTATTTGCTCTAGTTCATTGAAGAACGTTGTTGGTTTTTGATAGGAATTACATTAAATCTGTAGATTGCTGTAGGCAAGATGGCCATTTTGACAATATTAAATCTACCTACCCATGAGAACAGGATGTGTTTCCATTTATTGTTATCTTCTTTAATTTCCCTCATGAGTGTCTTGTAGTTTTCAGTGTAGAGGTCTTTCACTTCCTTGGTTAGGTTTATTCCTAGGTATTTTATTTTTTTTGATGCAATTGCGAATGGAATTGTTTTCCTGATTTCTTTTTCTGCTAGTTCATCATTAGTGTATAGGAAAGCTACATATTTCTGTGTATTAATTTTGTATCGGGCAACTTTGCTGAATTCAGATATTAGATCTAGTAGTTTTGAGGTGAATTCTTTAGGGTTTTTTATGTACAATATCATGTCATCTGCAAACAGGGACAGTTGAACTTCTTCCTTGCCAATCTGGGTGACTTTTATTTCTGTGTGGTCTGATTGCCGTGACTAGGACCTCCAGAACTATGTTGCATAAAAGTGAGGAAAGTGGGCATCCTTGTCTTGTTCTCAATCTTAAATGAAAAGATTTCAGCTTCTTGCTGTGAAGGATAATGTTGGCTGTGGGTTTGTCATATATGGCCTTTATTATGTTGAGGTACTTGCCCTCTATATCCATTTTGGTCCAAGTTTATATCATGAATGGATATTGAATTTTGTCAAAAGCTTTTTCAACATCTATGGAGATGATCATGTGGTTATTGTCCTTCTTTTTGTTGATGTGGTGGATGATGTTGATGGATTTTCGAATGTTGTACCATCCTTGGATCCCTGAAATAAATGTGACTTAATCATGATTTATGATCTTTTTGATGTATTTTTGAATTTGGTTTGCTAATATTTTGTTGAGTATTTTTGCATCTATGTTCATCAGGGATATCGATCTGTAATTTTCTATTTTTGTGGTGTCTTTGCCTGGTTTTGGTATTAGAGTGATGCTGGCTTCATAGAATGAGTTTGGGTATATTCCCTCCTCTTATACTCTGGAAAACTTTACGGAGGATGGGTATTAATACCTCACTAATGTTTGATAAAATTCGGCGGCGAAGCTATCTGGTTGAGGGGTTTTGTTCTTAGTTAGTTTTTTGATTACCAATTCAATTTCATTGCTGGTAATTGGTCTATTCAGATTTTCTGTTTCTTTCTGGGTCAGCCTTGGAAGGTTATATTTTTCTAGAAAGTTGTCCATTTCTTCTAGGTTATGCCATTTGTTCCCATATAATTTTTCATAGTACTCTCTCATAATTCTTACTTCTGTGGTGTCTGTAGTGACTTTTCCTCTCTCTTTTCTGATTCTGTTTATGTGTGTAGACTCTCTTTTTTTCTCGATAAGTCTGGCTAGGGGTTTATCTATTTTGTTTATTTTCTCGAAGAACCAGCTCTTCCTTTCATTGATTCTTCTTATTGTTTTATTCTTCTCGATTTTATTTCTTTCTGCTCTAATCTTTATTGTGTCCCTACTTCTAGTGACTTTGGGCCTCATTTGTTCTTCTTTTTCTAGTTTCATTAATTGTGAGTTTAGACAGTTCATATGGGATTCTTCTTTTGTGAGGTAGGCCTGTATTGCAATATACTTTCCTCTTAGCACGGCCTTCTCTGCATCCCACAGATTTTGTGGTGTTGAATTATTGTTGTCATTTTTCTCCATATATTGCTTGATCTCTGTTTTTATTTGATCATTGATCCATTGGTTATTTAGGAGCATGTTGTGAAGCCTCCATGTGTTTGTGGGATTTTTCATTTTCTTTGCGTTATTTATTTCTAGTTTCATACCTTTGTGGTCTGAGAAACTAGTTGGTACAATTTCAATTTTTTTGAATTTACTGAGGCTCTTTTTGTGGCCTAGTATATGATCCATTTTGGAAAATGTTCCATGTGCACTTGAGAAGAATGGGTATTCTGCTGCTTTTTGGTATAGAGTTCTGTAGATGTCTGTTAGGTCCATGTGTTCTAATGTGTTGTTCGGTGCCTCTGTCTCCTTACTTATTTTCTGTCTGGTTGATCTGCTCTTTGGAGTGAGTGGAGTGTTAAAGTCTCCTAAAATGAATGCATTGCATTCTATTTCCCCTTTTAATTCTGTTAGTATTTGTTTCACATATGTAGGTGCTCCTGTGTTGGATGCATAGATATTTATAATGGTTATATTCCCTAGTTGGAATGACCCCTTTATCATTTTGTAATGTCCTTCTTTGTCTCTTGTTACTTTCTTTGTTTTAAAGTCAATTTTGTCTGATACAAGTACTGCAACTCCTTTTTTCTCGCTATTAGTTGCATGAAATATCTTTTTCCATCCCTTCACTTTTAGTCTGTGTATGTCTTTGGGTTTAACGTGAGTCTCTTGTAGGCAGAATATGGAAGGGTCTTTTTTTTTATCCATTCAGTGACTCTGTGTTTTGATTGGTGCATTCATACCATTTACATTTAGGGTGATTATCGATAGGTATGTACTTATTACCATTGCAGGCTGTAGATTCCTGGTTACCAAAAGTTCATGGTTAACTTCCTTACTATCTAAGAGTGTAACTTAATGCACTTTGGATGCTATTACAAACACAATCTAAAGGTTCTTTTTTCCTCCTCCTTTTTCTTCCTCCTTCATTCTTTTATATTAGGTATCATATTCTGTACTCTTTGTCTATACCTTGATTGACTTTGGGGGTAGTTAATTTATTTTGCATTTGCTTAGTAATTAACAGTTCTACTTTTTCTACTTTGGTTTTATTATCTCTGGTGACAGCTGTTAAACCTTAGGAACACTTCCATCTATAGCAGTCCCTCCAAAATACACTGTAGAGATGGTTTGTGGCAGGTAAATTCTCTCAGCTTTTGCTTATCTGAAAATTGTTTAATCCCTCCTTCAAATTTAAATTATAATCTTGCCATATAAAGTAATCTTGGTTCAAGGCCCTTCTGTTTCATTGCATTAAATACATCATGCCACTCACTTCTGGTCTGTAAAGTTTCTGCTGAGAAGTCTGATGATAGCCTGATGGGCTTTCCTTTGTATGTGATCTTATTTCTCTCTCTGGTTGCTTTTAATAGTCTGTCCTTATCCTTGATCTTTGCCATTTCAATTACTATATGTCTTGGTGTTGTCTTCCTTGGGTCCCTTGTGTTGGGAGATCTGTGCATCTCCATGGCCTGAGAGACTATATTGTTCGCTAGATGGGGGAAGTTTTTGGCAATTACCTCCTCAAAGACACTTTCTATCCCTTTTTCTCTCTCTTCTTCTACTGGTACCCCTATAAGCGAATATTGTTCTGTTTGGATTGGTCACACAGTTTTCTCAATATTCTTTCATTCTTAGAGATCCTTTTTTCTCTGTGTGCCTTAGCTTCTTTGTATTCCCCTTCTCTAATTTCTATTCCATTTATCATCTTTTCCACCATATCTAACTGCTTTTAAAAGCTTCCATTGTGTGTTTCATTTCTGATACTGTGTTCTGTAATGATTGGGTCTCTGATCGGAATTCATTCCTGAGTTCTTGAATATTTTTCTGTACCTCCATTTGCATGTTAATGATTTTTATTTTGAAATCTCTTTCAAGAAGATTTATGAGGTCTCTTTCATTTGAATCTTTCTGTGGTGTATTCATAATTTTGCTTTGAACCATCTTCTTTTGAAATTTCATATCTGTGTGTGGTGCCCTGTCATGCCCAGAAAGTCTACTCTCTGGAGCTGCTCAGCCCCTGGAGCAATGTCGGGGGTTGCAGGGGAGTGGTGTTGGTGCCTCAGGGGAGGAACGAGCTGTTTCAGTTTTCCTGGGTGCTATGTCCGTCTCTGCTGCCAGAACCAGTGGGCCGAACATACAGTTATAAGCCTCTATGCTTTGCATTTGTAGCTGCTTTAGGCGGGCCTTCCCTCTGGCCGGCCTAACACCACGGTAGGTTTGCCGGTTTGCGATCCAGGTGGGGCTCACTGCGAGAAAGGCTCAGCAGGCTGTGTATCACGGAGGGGGTCCTTGGAGCTGTGTAGCCAGCCAGGGGCTGGAGTGCCTGAAGATCATAAAAGTTCACAACCTGCTGGGCAGAATGTACCCAGATATTTTTGTATACCTGTCCTTTCTCCTGAGCAGTAACCTCTGTGCAGTCTTTGCCCCTTTAGCAGCCCTCTCGCTGTTAGAAAGTCTCTCAGACTGCCCGCCTGTCTTTTGTTCTAGAGCAGCCGGATATGGATCCCTGCTTTCCACAAGTGGCTGGAATCTCAGTCTCTCCAGGTATTCTGCCTGTCTTAGCTTTCCATTCCCCATAATCATGAGAGCACCATGAAATATAGGTTTGTGCTCCCAGAGCAGATCTCCAGAGGTAAGTGTTCACAGTCCCAGGCCTCTACTTCCTTCCTGCTCCATTTCTCTCCCTCCTGCCCACAAGCTGGGTTGGGGGAAGGGCTTGGGTCACGCTGGACCATGGCTTTGGTACATTATCCTGTTCCATGAGGTTTATTCTTTTATCCAGGTGTATGCAGTCTGGCGCAGCCCTCTTTCCTGTTGCTCTTTCAGGATTAGTTGTATTAATTATATTTTCGTATTATATGCGGTTTTAGGAGGAAGCCTCTGTCTCACCTCTCAAGCTGCCATCTTTAATCCCTTCCCAGGGTGTTTTAAATTCCAAGTTGTTTGCTGTGCCTTAATGCCCCCACCATGTTCCCTCCATGGACTTCATGAGCTTATCTCCTGTTTTGGGGATTCCTGATAGTAGTAGGGAAAAATTCTCTCAAATCTTCTTAGAGCACTGATGTGGTAAGAGGGCTGATTTAGGAAAAATATTCTTATGGGATGTATCTTTTTTCCCATTCAAAATAAAAATAATTTTACTGAGGCTCTGAGGGAAAGTGTATGTTCTTAAATCTTAAATTGTCTATTTTATTAAATAAAAACAGTGACTAAGAAAACTGGCATTGTTTGTACTACTGAAATGTTAATGCCAAGCATATTTGAGTAGTAGCAACATGGATGAATGCAGTTTTGAGATCTGTACTCCTGTTGATTTGTACGGACTGAAGTTTATAATGAGTTTCCTCACGCTGCTGGTGTCATTTCATCCACTTTGTGGGACAGAGGCCCACGACTTGCCTGTGGTAGCACAGTGGGCTAGCAGCAGAGTTGGAGCTCAAATTTGTTTGTCTGTTTGGGTGGGGAAGGGGGCACTGTCCCTTGAGAGGCTTCCAGGACACTTTCCTGTTCTCCCCTGAAGAGCTTTACACCTCAGTGGAGGTCTGTGCCATTTCCCTTGTAGGACACACCTGGGCCGCCTTAGAGATGTTTTGTGGTGGCTGCTGGCCTTTCCCCTTACCTCTGCTTTTTATGAACTAGAAGACTTAACTTGAAGATTTATCACAGGAGGTACAGGGGAGGCCTGGTATCGTGACTGCCAGGCAGCCAGTGGGTTTCCATCACAATGTAAAACAGTACCAACAGGCCCCACTGCTTCCTTTCAGCTCTGAGGGGCAGCCCTGGGTCTGGATTCAGACCCTCTGGGCTGTGTCCTAGCCTTGTGACCTCAGGTGTACAGCAAGGGGGTTTTCTGTGCAGCTCAGCTTGCACGTTGCCTCACAGGGCTGGTGGGGCAAGAAGTTGTTGCAGAGGGGTGGAGTTCCCTGTCCGTCCCAGGCATGCTTGCAGGGGCCTGGGAAGTCAAAACTATTTTCCTAATAAATCTAAGACAGTGTTTGCTATTTTCATTTTCATTTTTTCACAAGTCTATGTTGGGGTTTTTCAAAAACTTCATGATGTGGAATATTGCAACAGATTGAATGCTGAACTAAATGGGGGTCCAGAGGGGTGGTCCAGCTGTGTCCTGTTAAGCCAGACATTCCAGAGATTTGCAGACATGTAAGACAGTGCCATTCTTCTAGTTAAATTTGTTTTTTGTTTTGGCAAATATAGTTATTTTTCATAAAAGTCTTGTTATTTATGTAAATCAACTAATGAGTGAATATTCTTAAAATTTGAGGCTTAATTTCTAATATGATAAATATAGATAAATATGTCACATAAACAAAAGCTCCTTGAGGATCTCAATAAGTTTTAAGAGTGTAAAATAGGTTCTGAGACCAAAAAGTTTGAAAACCACTGTTGTCAGTTGACATTTTTTAAATCTCTTAAACAGTATCAGCTTGGAACTAATTAGTTCAGGATTTAAAGCTTACAACAGTATTAGGTCTTATTATTATCCCACTTCATATTCCTGAAGTAAGTAATTTAGGTTTGTTTTTCCTCTATTTAATCTGGATTAGCAATGTTATATTGTACATGAAAAAACTTTTACGAGAACTTTTTACTTTTTTCTGTGTGTACTGTTTTAGTCTTTTAAGTTCTAAAGCAGTTCCTTTTCTTTCTAAAATTGGTACCTTGAAAAGCATTGAGGCAGCTTTTCAGTGTCATGAACTAGGGGCATTTTAATTTTGCCTCATGCAAAACATAGAACATATGATATATATTTTCCTGCTCTGCATTCAGATTTTGATCAATAAAGTTAATTGAAAATTAAAATTTTGAGTAGATAATATATACACTTGGATGAAATTCTAAGGTACAAAAATATGTAGTGAGGTCAGTCTCTTTCGCTCTGACTGCTGGCCACCCAGTTCCCCTTTCTAAAATCAAGACTTGTTACAAGTTTCTCTAGTTCTTCCAGAGATAGTCCATGCAGATGCAAGTGTGTGTGTGTGTGTGTGTGTGTGTGTGTGTGTGTGTGTGTGTGTGTGTGTGTATTGCTTGTAGTGGAAAATGTGCATAAGATTGAACATTTTAACCATTTTTAAGTATACAGTTCAGGGGCTGTAAGTGCATTCATATCACCACTATCCCTCTCCAGAGCTTTTTTGTCTTCCCAAACTGAAACTCTGTACTTTTAAACACTAACTCCCCATTCCCTCTCTCCCTAGCTCCTGGCACCCACCACTCTACTTTCTGTCTCTGTGAGTCTCACTACTCCAGGTCCTCTCATAAGTGGAACCAGGCAGCATTTGTCCTTTTGTACCTGGCTCCCTTCACTCAGCATAGTGTCTCAAGGTTCATCCATGTAGCAGGTGTTAGAATTTCACTCTTTTTTAAGGCTGAATAATATTTGTGTGTATAGATCACATTTTGTTTGTCTATCCATTTGCTCATGGACTTTTGGTTGTTCCCACCTTTTAGCTATTTGAATAATGTTGCTCTGAACATTGGTGTACAAATATCTGTTCAACTCCCTGCTTTCAATTCTTTTGAGAGTATACCCAGAAGTGGAATTGTTAGATCATGTGATAGTACTATGTTTAATGTTTTGGGAAACCACCATACTCTTTTCCATAGTAGCTGAATCGTTTTGCATTGCCTGTAGCAAAGCAGAAGGGTCCTGATTTTCTCCAAATCCTTGCTAACACTTGGTATTTTCTGTTTTTTGCGTTTATTTTAAATAACCATCCTAATGGGGGTACAGTGGTATCTTATCGTGGTTTTGATTTACATTTCCTTAATGATTAAGATATTGAGCATATTTTCATGTACTTATTGGCTATTTAAATATCTTCTTTGGAGAAATGTGTATTTAAGTCCTTTGCCTATTTTTTAAATCACGTTGTTTTTTTGTTGTTGAGTTGTAGGGTGTATATTTTAACATAAGTGGTGAGAGACGGTATAAACCATTTCACACCTTGCTTTTTCACTTGTTAGTATTTCTTTATTCTATATTAGTATATACAAAACTTCCTCATTTCCTTATATGGATGAGTCATAATACATTGAATTAATCTCCCCTCAGTCATTAGTTAGGTTGTTTCCAGGCTTTTGCTATGATGATCCATGTTGCAGAGAATATCTTAGTAGGCATGTTATTTTGCAAAAGTGAGAATTTTTCTCTAGGATTACTTTTTGGAAATATGTCCAAGTGCATGGATTTTTTGGTGGGTGTTGCCATCTGGACAATATATTCTTTCACTTTATTATATGAGCATGCCTGTTTTCCCACTACCTCTGAAGTTTAAGTATTTTTGCCAATCTGATATATAAAAAATAGAAACTCAGTGTTAATTTTCATTTCTTTAATATTGTTAGACATCCTTTTGTATGTCTAAAACTGATTTGTTACTTCGTTTTATTTGAACTGGCAGTTTATGACCTTTCCCCATTTTTTTCCCATGACTTATTTATCCTTTTATATATTAAAGATTTTAGCCTTAGTCTTTGAAATGTATGCCATTTGTCTTCTGGCTATTTTTACTTAAGGGAGTTCAGAAATTTTTTAAATTATAAATTATGTGCTTTTTGTGTATGGATTTAACTTTTGGAAACAAAAGTCATGATAGTAGTTTTAAAGGAATTAAAGGAATAAATTAAAGGGATCAAAAAAATTAAAGGAATAAATTTAAGTTACCCTGAATGAAGTTAGTTGATAAAAAATGAAAAACACATCCCACAAGTAGTAGCTAATTTTTCCATGTAGCTGATAAACTTAATTTGAAAGTCACTCAAATCTTATTCACAAACAAATCTTGTTTCTTGTAATCTATGTTTCATCTTTGACTCTAACAGAGTAAAAGTACACCAGAAGTCAATGGAGTCTGTTGCTGACTTTGTCATTGATTTATATGCTACCCTCTTTTTATTTCATTTTCCTCATCTATACAGTTGAAATAATAATATCTGTACCAGTGAATCCACAAGAGTATTAAGAGTATCAAATGAAAAATATGAATAAATTTTGAAAAGTATATGTGGTGAGATCAACTTACATATTTTTAAACACTCCATTCTAGTCAGTTCCAGAATGGACTGATACTCAAGAATTTGGTGAGTAAGATACTCTGGGGTCTAATCCTGGAAGGAAAGTGCTGGTCTTTCCTTGTTCCCCGGCCACACCCAGCTGTGCCATTCCCAGGCTTCAGTGGCTCTGCAGAATAACCATATTACAGTACTCCAGACTGTTCTGTGCTTACTTTATACCTGCCTCCTCTCTAGGAGGTTTTTCCTAAGTTCTCTTGTTTTCTTGGTCTTTAGGCAAATTTTTTGCTGTCCGGCAGCCCGTGGTATCCTCTTGCTAATCCAGCGAGTCTCTTTTTCATGGCTTCCATATGAACTCCTCAGGATCTCTGAGACACACAGCACTAGTATTCATCTATCTCACTGATAAGGAGGCTTATTTTTCTTAAACAATTGGCAGGAACCTTGAATGTATTAGGTCTCATCTTAAATTCAGTAAGAAATATGTAGTAAGAAACTCTTTGAATGGATTAGAAATAACTCCCTGTAAGAGGACTGGAGGTGCCATAAATATTACTTCTACTTCTTCACATTTAATACTATTTTTGAAGATAAGTTATGCATTTTTATCAGGTAGTAAAGAGTGTGGGCAATGTGGAGAAATTGCATGGAATTTGGGGAAATGACAGTTTCCCTAAACAGTTATTATTTGAGAAAGCTTGAGGCTACACAAAGGGTGCTTGAAAAACTACACAGGGAAATGGGTCTGCATTTGTGCAACAGAAAACATACGGATTATGAAAGAGGAACAGGGTTGTTGGACTCAGAGACACAATGACTGGGAATGATTGTAAAAGCTGGGGTTTATTCATACAGTGACAGTTCACCATATGAGCGAAGTGAACAATGTACCAAGACAATGTACAATGTTATCTGTGTGTAACTTGGATAAATTTCAAAAACAGTTGAGTTGAAGAAATAAAAAGGAAAGCAAGCATTATGATACCATATATGTAAATCTTGAACACACAAAATAATAGTGCCTACTGCTTATGAATACAAAGACATGCATGGGAATGATAAACATTATTTTTCGAATGGTGGCTGAAGATGGAGGGAGGACGGATGGACAGTTGGACCTCCAATGTTCTGCTCTTTTGTTGTTAGGGGAGAAAATCTAAAGCAAATATGGAAAATGCTGACATCTGTTAAATCTTTTTTTAAAATGTGTTTTCTTAGGGTATCATTGATATACACTTTTATGAAGGTTTCACATGAAAAACAATGTGGTTACTACATTCACCCATATTATCAAGTCCACCCCATACCTCATTGAAGTCACTGTCCATCAGTGTAGTAAGATGCCACAGAGCCACTACTTATCTTCTCTATGCTACACCCTCTTCCCCGTGACCCCCAACACAATGTGTACTAATCATAATACCCTTTAATCCCCTTCCCCCTCCCTCCCCACCTGCCCTCCCCCACCCCTCTCCTTTGGTAACTGTTAGTCCCTTCTTGGAGTCTGTGATTCTGATGCTGTTTTGTTCCTTAAGTTTTGCTTCGTTGTTATACTCCACAAACGAGGGAAATAATTTGGTATTTGTCTTTCTCCACCTGGCTTATTTCAGTGAATATAATACCGTCTAGCTCTATCCATGTTGCTGCAAATGGTAGTATTTCTCCTTGTCTTATGGCTGATTAATATTCCTTGTATACATGTACCACATCTTCTTTATCCATTCATCTACTGATGGACACTTAGGTTGCAGCGTATCTTGGCTATTGTAAATAGTGCTGTGATAAACATAGGGGTACATATGTCTTTTTGAAACTGAGAACTTGTTTTCTTTGGGTAAATTCCTAGGAGTGGAAGTCTTTGGTCAAATGGTATTTCTATTTTTAGTTTTTGAGGAACCTCTGTATTGCTTTCCACAATGGTTGAACTAGTTTACATTCCCACCAGCAGTGTAGGAGGATTCCCCTTTCTCCGCATCCTCACCAGCATTTGTTGTTCTTAGTCTTTTTGATGCTGGCTATCCTAACAGGTGTGAGGTGATTTCTCACTGTGGTTTTATTTGCATTTTCCTGATGATTAGTGATGTGGAGCATTTTTTTATGTGCCTGTTGGCCACCTGACTTTCTCCTTGGAGAATTGTCTGTTCATATCTTCTGTGCATTTTTTAATTGGGTTATTTGCTTTTTAGTTGTTGAGACATGTGAGTTCTTTATATATTTTGGGTGTTAACCCCTTGTCAGATATTTTGTTTACAAATATATTCTCCTATACTGTAGGATGCCTTTTTGTTCTGCTGATGGTGTCCTTTGCTGTACAGAAGCTTTTTAGCTTGATGTAGTCCCATTTGTTCAGTTTTGCTTTTGTTTCCCTTGCCCGAGGAGATGTGTTCAGGAAAAAGTTGCTTGTGTTTATATACAAGAAATTTTTGCCTCTGTTTTCTTTTAAGAGTTTAAAGTTTCATGACTTACATTCAGGTCTTTGATCCATTTCGAGTTTACTTTTGTGTATGGGATTAGACAATAATCTAGTTACAGTCTCTTGCATGTGGCTGTCCAGTTTTGCCAACACCAGTTGTTGAAGAGGCTGTCATTTCCCCACTGTATGTCCATGGCTCCTTTATCATATATTAATTGATCATATATGCTTGGGTTTATATCTGGGCTCTCCACTCTGTTCCATAGATATATGGGTCTGTTCTTGTGCCAGTACCAAATTGTCTTGATTACTCTGGCTTTGTAGTAGAGCTTGAAGTTGGGGAGCATACTCCCCCCAGCTTTATTCTTCCTTCTCAGGATTGCTTTGGCTATTCGGGGCCTTTTGTGGTTCCATATGAATTTTAGAACTATTTGTTCAAGTTCATTGAATACTGTCTGTATTTTGATAGGGATTGCATTGAATCTGTAGATTGCTTTAGGAAGGATGGCCATTTTGACAATATTAATTCTTCCTATCCATGAGCATGGGATGTATTTCCATTTATTGGTATCTTCTTTAATTTATCTCATGAGTGTCTTGTAGTTTTCAGGGTATAGGTCTTTCACTTCCTTGATTAGGTTTATTCCTAGGTATTTTATTCTTTTTGTTGCAATTGTGAATGAAATTGTTTTCCTGATTTCTCTTTCTGCTAGCTCATTATTAGTATATAAGAATGCAACAGATTTATGTGTATTAATTTTGTATCCTGCAACTTTGCTGAATTTAATTATTCTGGTAGTTCTGGAGTGGATTCTTTAGGGTTTTTTATGTACAATATCATATCATCTGCAAACAGTGACAGTTTGACTTCTTCCTTACCAATCTGGGTGCTTTAATTTCTTTGTGTTGTCTGATTGCTGTGGCTAGGACCTCCAGAACTATGTTGAATAAACGTGGAGAGAGTGGGAATCCTTCTCTTGTTCCTGGTCTTAAAGGAAAAACTCTGAGCTTCTCGCTGTTAAGTGTGATGTTGGCTGTGGGTTTGTCATATATGGCCTTTATTATGTTGAGGTACTTGCCCTCTACACCCATTTTGTTGAGAGTTTTATCATAAATGGATGTTGAATTTTGTTGAATGCTTTTACAACATCTGTGGAGATGATCATGTGGTTTTTTCCCTTATTTTTGTCAATGTGGTGTATGATTTTGATGGATTTTCGAATATTGTACCATCCTTGCATCCCTGGAATAAATCCTACCTGATCATGATGGACGATCTTTTTGATGTATTTTTGAATTTGATTTGCTAATATTTTGTTGAGTATTTCTGCATCTGTGTTCATCAGAGATGCTGGTCTGTAATTTTCTTTTTTTGTAGTGTCTTTGCCTGGTTTTGCTATTAGATTGATGCTGGCCTCATAGAATAAGTTTGGAAGTATTCTCTCCTCTTCTACTTTTTGGAAAACTTCGAGGATGGGTATTAGGTACTAAGTGTTTGATAAAATTCATTGGTGAAGCCATGTCGTCCAGGGGTTTTGTTCTTAGGTTGTTTTTTAATTGCCAATTCAACTTCATTGCTGGTAATTGGTCAGCTCAGATATTCTGTTTCTTCCTGGGTCAGCCTTGGAAGGTTGTATTTTTCTGGAAAGTTGTCCATTTCTTCTAGGTTATCCAACTTGTTACCATATAAATTTTCATTGTATTCTATCATAATTCTTTGTATTTCTTTGGTGTCCATAGTGATTTTTCCTTTCTCATTTCTGATTCTATTTATGTGTGTAGACTCTCTTTTTTTCTTGATAAGTCTAGCTAAGGCTTTATCTATTTTGCTTATTTTCTTGAAGAACCAACTCCTGCCTTCATTAATTCTTTCTATTGTTTTATTCTTCCCGATTTCATTTATTTCTGCTCTAATCTTTTTTATGACCCTCCTACTGACTTTGGGCCTCATCTGTTCTTTTGTATTTCATTAATTGTGAGTTTAGACTGTTCATTTTGGATTGTTCTTCTTTCCTGAGATATGCCTGTATTGCAATATATTTCCCTCTTTGCATGGCCTTTGCTGAATCTCACAGATTTTGTGCTGTTGAGTGATTATTGTCATTTGTCTCCATATATTGCTTGATCTCTGTTTTTATTTGTTCATTGATCCATTCATTATTTAGGAGCATGTTGTGAAGCCTCCATGTGTTTGTGGGCTTTTTTATTTTCTTTGCTTAATTTCTAGTTTCATACCTTTGTGGTCTGAGAAGCTGGTTGGTACAATTTCAATCTTTTTGAATTTACTGAGGCTCTTTTTGTGGCCTAGTGTATGATCTATTATGGAAAATGTTCCGTGTGCACTTGAGAAGAATGTGTATCCTGTTGCCTTTGGGTGGAGTGTTTTGTAGGTGTCTGTTAGGTCCGTCTGTTCTAATGTGTTGTTCGGTGCCTCTGTCTCCTTACTTATTTTCTGTCTGGTTGATCTTTCTTTTGGAGTGAGTGGTGTGTTGAAGTGTCCTAAAATGAATGCATTGCATTCTAATTCTCCTTTTAATTCTGTTAGAATTTGTTTCACATATGTAGGTGCTCCTGTGTTGGGTGCATAGATATTTATAATGGTTATATCCCCTTGTTGGACTGACCCCTTTATCATTATGTAATGTCCTTCGTTGTCTCTTGTTCCTTTCTTTGTTTTAAAGTCTATTTTGTCTGATACAAGTTCTGCAACCCATTCTTTTTTCTCCCTATTAGTTGTGTGAAATATCTTTTTCCACCTTCACTTTTAGTCTGTGTATGTCTTTGGGTTTGAAGTAAATCTCTTGTAGGCAGCATATAGACGGGCCTTATTTTTTATCCATTCAGTGAGTCTATGTCTTTTGATTGGTGCACTGAGACCATTTACATTTAGGGTGTTATCGATAGATATGTACTTATTGCCACTGCAGGCTTTAGATAAGTGGTTACCAAAGGTTCAAGGGTAACTTCCTTACTATCTAACGGTCAAATTTAACTCACTTACTGTGCTATTACAAACAATCTAAAAGTTCTTTTTGTTTTTTCTTCTTCCTCCATTCTTTGTGTATTAGGTATCATATTCTGTACTTTTTGTCTATGCCTTGACTGACTTTGGGGTAATTGATGTGATTTTGCATCTGCTTAGTAATTAATTGTTCTACCGTTAAATCTTTTTAGTATTAGATATATGGCTATTATATTCTTTCTGTACTGTTTTCTTTAATTGCACAAATTGCACCTACAAATAAATAATTTTAAAAGTGATTTACACCTTTTCTTGTCATCATTTCCCTTTCCAGTTGCTTTGTGAAAAGTTGGGTTGCTTATAAAGGCCATTCTGATGACCTGTGTATAAAGATTCACCTAAGGAAAGGTTAAAAATATCCTAAATCCTACCTCCTAACGTTTTGTTAATGTTAGCTATCATTCTGGACCCTTTTTTATCCATAATAGGATAAATGGATAGAAGGTTGGGGAGAAGGAGGAAAGTGAAGGAAGGGGAAAGAAAGAAAATACAGAAGAAAAAACCTAGAATATAATTTCCTGAGGGTAGGCACTTGGGTGTTTTTTGTTCACTGCTGTATTTGAGCACCTAAAACTGTGCCTGGCATGTAGTAGGCGCCCATCAGTGTTTCCGAAATGAATGAAAAATGAGACTATCCAATAAAAATAAGATCACAATGACCATGCTCATTTAGAGTAAAAAGTATTAATTTAGTTTTACTTGAATGTAACAGAATAAAAAATTAATTTAAATTGAAGAAATTGTGGAATCTCAAATGTTTGTTGGCTATGAGAGACATTATTTTAAATTTAGGAAAGACAATGAGAAAAACATTAAGAGGTTGTAGTCATTGTGTGATTTAAAAAAAAAAACTACCTATTCCAAATATAAAAAGTGTCAGTTGACTTCCCTGCTGTGGCAGATGGGATATTATCACTTTGAAATGCCTTCCACTTTTGCCCTTCAGTCCCCCCATTTATCTTAGGTATGTAATTAATTTTACACTGACAAGGTAGAATGTTCATACTTTGATTAGTATTCACACAATTTTAAAGTAATTTTTCCTATATTTGAATGGAATTATTGCTAACTGCCATTTCCTCTCCATCCTTGAATTCTTTATTTTGAGTTAACTTCTATTGTCTGGATTCTTTTGTCAATTTTTTTTTCTTCAGAAATTACACATGTTTTTTCATGTTTAATTTTTGCTTTATATTTGAATACTTTGTACTTGAATGATATCTTATGAATTTATACCATCATTTTTAATGGCTGCAAGGGGTGTTCTAATGTATGACTACACCATATTTAACATAGCTCCTAATTTTGGAAATTTGGGTTGTTCATAATATGATGCTATTACATCAGGCTAAAATTATTAATGTGGAATTGTTCAAAGACTTCATCCCTTTCCTAGACTGCCAAAAAACAAATCCTGTAAGCCCAGTTCCTTTCTCTTTCCTTTTCCTGAAGAGAAAGGTATTTTTCTTGTTAGGACTACCTCAATCAGCATAATTAAATTCTGAGAGTAGGATGGTGGGGGATAAATAAGAAATTACCATGGATGGAGTATTTGTATCCTCCAGATTTCCTGTGTTGAGTCCTAGCCATCAATGTGATGTTGGTTGGAGTAGGGCCTTTGGGAGGGATTGGGTCCTGAGAGTGGAGCCACATGGCTGTGATTAGTGCCCTTATAAAGGAGACCAGAGAGCCCCTGGCCCTTCTACCATGTGAGGACGAATGGGGGTCCAGGAATTGAGTTCTTACCAGGTGCCAAATCTGCCTGTACCTTGATCTCTGACTTCCCAGCCTCCAGACTGTGAGAAGTAAATTTTGTTGTCTATAAGCCCTCAGTTTGTTGTATTTTATTATAGCAGCCTGAACAGACTAAGATAAAACTCACTCTGGCTGAGATTGGAAGAGGAGTTTGTTCAAGGTGGAAGTAAGCTTTGAGAGACAACAGTGGGTGTTAGTTACAGGAAATGAAGGGAGCAAGCAGGAAAGGGGATTGAAATTTAAAAAATATTCTTATATTATGTGCATATCTTATCAATATTTTGTGAAATATTATGCCTGTGTTGCAAAAGTTGAATAGTTTGCCTTTATACGTTGCTGTTTTCAGTGTACAGCATGGCTTTACTGAATTGAATGTTATTGTTTAGTATTTTCTTCTTATAGAAGAGTTTGTGCCCTTTCGTATAACGTTTTAATAAATGTTACGTCAACTTTGAAAAAAATTTTTTAATCAATAATATATTCACATGGTTAAAAATCAAAGAGAACAAAGTACTGAGAAAGGTCCCTCTACTCCCCCTCCACAAGCCATTTAGGACCCCTCCAAAGTACTAGCAACAGAAGTACTAATTTCCTAGGATCACTCCAGAAATATACTCTATGCCTATATGAGGAAATGCAGTGTGTATTACTTCCTAACCCCTCTTTTTTACTCAAATGGTTGCCTACTTTCAAAGTATGGTACTGTTCCCATGTGGTGGGATGATACCTGAAATGAAGTTCATTTTCATGGCTTGTTGATAGCATTCAGGAGCTATAATGGAGGAAGCTTTCCAGTGTAATCTTAGTCTACATGCATAAACATCTTAAGCTAAGTGTATTGAAGGCATTATAAAGGCTGTGGGGCCGTACATACCCTAGTAAACTGTGTCCCAGACTTTACAGTTAGAAGTTGAATAATGGGATGACGTTGGGACAGAAGAATCAGGCTACCCTGTTCAAGGCACTTCATTAGCTGTTGTGGTAAAAGTAAAGAAGACCCTTTCTGTATTCCATATCTTGGGAGGACAGCTTCGGTTAACTGAATTATAGATATCTGTCTGTCATACTTAGTGTATTGTCTAGATCAGAACAAATTTTGCTGTATGGTTACAGAAAATGGGAGCCAGAAGCTGAGGACTGGTGGTTTCGGGGAGTGTGCTTCCTGTGGCCTCTGGGTGTGTACCCTCTGTGGCCTCCAGGTTCATGCTCCTGCAGCTTCAACCTGTTCTCCTTAACATAGGAAATAAAATACTAGATTCACTTGAAAATTGTCAGTCCTATTAAATGTGGCAGACTTAATGCAGATGCATAACAGAAACAGTTCATGGAAGTATCCTCATTAGGTTTGAGAGCTAGAGGGCATACAAACCAAAAAAGCCCAGATGGCTACAGGCATGTTTGCAGATCTGGCTGCCTTTCATTAGGCTGGTGGTTGCCCTCCTTCAAGTAGCATGGGACCAAATAATCTTTAAGTTTTCTCAGTTGGTGCAAGTGTGTTGTAAGAATCTATTTGGAAATAAGTGATATAATGAGTGGTTATTGTTTTTATGCATGAGGAATCAGCTAAGAACTTCCCGTGGTGGCATCAAGCCTTTTAGCACGCTGTAATTATCTTTGTTGCTAGTAGGGGTATTCAAGGCTCTGGTGACCAGGCTTTGCTCTGTAACTCTGCTTTGGTAGCCTAGTGGTGACTTGCATGCTGGTGATTCAAGATGGCTAAATCTGCTTTTTTCCCAGGGCAGGTGAGGAAGGCTGGACAGGTACGGCTGCTTAGCGGGGTCCCAAGGAGCTTGGGAATTCACTATATTTGTCTTTGAAGGGATCAGAGGCAGTGTTGGAGGTGCCAGTAATGAGACCAGGGCAGCTCCAGCTTCCTCCTTTGCTACTGGTTTAATCCTTATGTGTGTCTCCTACCCATTTGCTTCCACTCACTCGTGGCTTTGATACCTTATAATTCTGCTTCCTGCTCGCTCTCTCTGTTATTTCCTTTCCATCTATCATCCATATCCCTCTCTGCATGTCTTTTTAAAAACCTCTCAATGAAGAAAGGAGAGAGAAATCTGCTTTGGTCATTTGCCATCAGTGAGTAGGGAGTGGTTTTCCTGAGCAGAGCTCTTAACAATAGACAACTTTGTAGGCCTACTTCCTGCAGGCCCATCATGAGGTAACAGTTTTAGTTAAGTGGCCATCTCTGGTTAAAGCAGCTGTGCCTGGGAGGTAGATTAAATAGTATAAATCCTAACAACCCAAATTAAGAAGCTCTCAGAAGCACTGTGCATTTGGCAGGTACCTTACTAGCTCTCTGGTGCTGTTATCCCCAAATCCAGAAAAGGTAGTAAGCATAATATTAGGTCATTCCAACCCAATTCCTAAGACAACAGCTGAACACTATGATAACTCCTTGGTGCCTTACCTCCCCTTCCTGGCAGCGCAGTGACTGGTCGCACAGTGGTCTAATCTGTGGTAGAGATTAGGTAGTCTAGTTCTGTTTCTTCTTCCTGAGCACATGGCTAAACTAGCCAGACCATCTGACTGAGTTTTGGCCAGTGGGATGTAGGTGGAAGTGATGTGTGCCACTTCCAGGCCTGGTGCAAAAAACCTCCCTTGTATAACCCTGCAGGCTTTCCCCCTTCAGGCTCGGTGCCTACAAGCAGAGTGACATTGGAAGCCAAGTGCTGTAAATGAAGGAGCCACAGGATGGAAGGAGCTGGAATCAGACACCCATGTAAGAAGCCCCCTACTGATCAGGAAAACTCAGTTTGGATTTAATGTGGCACCTCTGTAACTGCGGGATTAAGCCCCTGGATGTTGGGGGTTGTGAGAGCAGTGACCATTATCCTCACAGAGGGGCGTTGCTGGATTTTCTCCACAGGAGTCCAAGGAAGGGTTTGGGCCCCCAGATACCATGGAGAGCTGTGTGCTTGGCCACACTGGCTGAAGAGGGCTGGCAGGGTGAAGAAGGAGGGCCGTGATTGTTTGGCTACTCCTGTCAAGCATGATGTGAGAAATGTTTCCCTTTAAGACGTCCTCCTTCTGCCTTTAAGTCACAAGCTGTGGATATCAGATACATATGTAGTCACATGAAGTCCGGGAGTTGTTGGAAGTCGCCCTGCGTTTCCCTGGGGCAGTGAGAAGTGCAGTAAGGGTCAGTGACCAGTGGTCCACCTGGTGCAGAGTAACTCCGTCTCACCAGTCACTGCAGCAGGGGCTTCAGTGTCCTACATATTCCAGACGGGAGGGACAGAAACTTCATTCCAGCTGCAGAGAGGGTGAGGCAAGTGGCAGATCTGCTCTTTCCCTGGGAGGTGAGAGAGACTGGATAAGTGTGGGTGCTTTCAAGTGGCCACGAATGGGAGAGGATTCAGTTACAGAAGCAGGGTCCCAAGGAGCATGGGACCTCATAATTTTCGTCTTTGAAGGATTCACGTGTTGAGGTGCCCCTGTATAATCTAGTAGTGAGGCCAGGCCAGAAGCAAGGCTGTCAGTGCTGAACTCAGGTCAGCTTTTGGTTAATTAAAGGCATGGGAGCCACAGCACCCCTAAACCCATAGCTTTCTTCTATTTCATTTTTTGAATTACTGAGCAGTGATACTCAGATGTTCATTTTTTTTTTTCCTGAAAAGTACTGATGCATTTTGTAATAGTTTCCAGACTTCCACTGAGAGCTCATTTTAGGCCATCTTTCCTTTGCTCACTTAACTCTAAGAATATTTATGTTTTTAACTTAAAGCTTATATTTCTTCTCTCTCCGAAGTTATAAACTTACTGAAGATGAAATGTATTTAATATTTGGTTTCTGTAATGTGAAAAACATTGCCCTTTTCTACATACAGTGTCAATGATATTAACAGAGGGAATGTAACTAGTTGTGTGTTGTTAGGAAATGGATGTGTTCAGGGGGTTTAGGGGCCATTCCCTAAATGATCTTGTTTGCTGCACTAAGTAGCCTGTATGTTGTTGTGTAGGCAAAACAAATCCATAAATGCAGAGAAGTGATAAGACTAGAGCAGCTGTTTTAGCAAGAAAACTCTAGCTGTAGGATGGTAGGTATGTTGGCCTGTGGACTAGAGCAGTTGTTCCTGTTCTGGGTGCACTCTGGAATCAACTGAGGAGTTCCTACAAAGTCACACACATCCAGAACAATGAGCACAGACTTGAACAGGGATTGTAGAACAAATGTCAGTGGTACAAAGTCCCTTCAGAGCAGGTATAAACAAGGATATGGAGAAAGAAGAATTCCCATATTCTGCTCAAAGAAATCTAAATTAGTGCTTGGGAAGAAATTTGGGTAACAGTGTGTCTGTGTTGGTGGCCTTAAAGAGCTGCCCACAAGCCCCTACAGTACAGGCCTGTGTGTGAAAGAGCAGCATAGAGTGCTCTCCTGGACTACAGCCAGGCAGAAACAAGGATGTCTCTGCAGACATGGGCATGGACGGCACCAGTGCCTTCAACACACTGGTGAGTAGTGATCTGTTTGGAGAACTAAGCTTCCTTAATATTCATCCTGATCTCTGTATTCTGCTGAGTTACCCTCTCCCTGAGGCGGTGAACATGGAATGCCCTAGCCCTCTAGATGGGGGAAAGGGGACAAGGAATTATGGATGGAAAACCTCCACTCCTGGTGCAAAACATCCCCCTACCAAATGTCTTATAAAACAACAAAAAACAGCAAAGTTTCGAAATGAACCACCTTCTGCCCCACTAATGCCCCAGCATTGTCTTTCTGTTCATAGCTAAGTATCTTAATAAGAAAAGGAGTTTGCATTATTGATAACTTTCACTCTGTTAATTCTTCAATATATAATTTGACTTCCATCTCCCAACCCCCGTTACCATGCAAACTATTTTTCCTGAGGTCGCTAGTTGTCTCTTCCCTTGTTTTCATCCAACATCTCTGACTCTTCCTTCTCAGCTACTTTTGGGGACAACTGTCCCCCTGTTTGGCTTATCAAAGTCTACCAGAGCTTCATCTTCATCCACCTTTTCACCTTATACCCTTTTCTGGGGACTCTCATCCATGCCCAAATCTGGAGTTCAACCTAGAAAAAATTGTTAACATCTATAAATTACTCTTAGCTCAAAGGGGAAACTTTAGGACAATGAAGTTGAGAACCAACTGCAATGGAAATGAGATGTAGAAATGGAAATGACACCAGAATCTATGAGACAGAACTACATCAAAGCTCATTAAATACTTATATCAAGAAAAATAAAACCATAAAGAAGAATAGAACATTTAACTCAAAAAGCTAGGGAAAATGGTAAACTGAGAGGAAGCAGAAGGGAAGTGAAGCTAAAAACAGATTATGGTGCTGGAAAGCAGGGAAACAGTAGGAACTAATAAACTATAAAACTGGTTCTTTATAAAAGGTTAAAAAGAAAGATAAACCATTGACAACTTTTTTTTGAGAATGCACAAATGACTTGGGGGAAATAACCATCAAAACAGAGGAAATTATGGCATATTGTAAGAGAGTAGTTTGTATAACTCTATACAAGCAAATTTGAAAATCTAGCTGAATAAAGCAACTTTCTAGTAAAATGTAATTTGTCAAACTTATCCCAGTCTTGTGTGCCTGGATTAGAACACTTAATCTTTTTTTAAATGAAGTATTGTTGATATACACTTTTATATTGGTTTCAAATGTATAACACAGTGGTTCAACAGTTACCCATATTATTAAATCCTCACCCCCTCTAGTGCAGTTACTATCTATCAATGTAGAAAGATGTTACAGAATTTTTTACTGTATTCTCCATGCTGTACTACTATCCCCATGACCAACTTATATAGTGATTGCAAATTATTGTGCCCCTTTATTCCCTTCACACACACCTACCCCCTGCTGGCAAAATCCTCTCCCTTGGTAACACTAGTCCCTTCTCGGTGTCTATGAATCTAATGCTCTTTTGTTTCTTCTGTTTTGATTTGTTTTTTTATTCCACAAATAAGTGAAATCATATGGCATTTGTCTTTCTCTGCTTGGTTTATTTCACTGAATGTAATAACCTCTAGATCCATCTATGTTGTTGCAAATGGCAAGCTTTTTTTTGATGGCTGAATAATATTCCATTTTGTATATGTACCACACCTTCTTTATCCATTCATCTACTGATGGACACTAGGTTGCTTCTATATTTTGACTATTGCATATATGAACACTTAATGTTGTTAAGATCATAACTCCCTTCATTGATCAACAGATTCAACACAATGCCTATAAAAATCCCAGCTGCCTTTTTTATCCAATAACTGATAAGTAGCTCCTAAAATTCACATGGGATTGCAGACTTAGACTACAAAAACAATCTTTAAAAAGCAGAACAAAGTGTCCTACAGTATGAAGAATATATTTATAAATGACATATATGATAAGGGGTTAACATCCAAAATACATAAAGAGCTCACACACCTCAACACCCAAAAAGA
>JAQQAC010018689.1:32097173-32151857 GCA_029783875.1 Phataginus tricuspis | reverse complement strand
TCTTTTTGGGTGTTGAGGTGTGTGAGCTCTTTATGTATTTTGGATGTGGGGAGGGCGGGTGGGAAGAGAGGGAGAAAGGGGTTAAGGGATATTGTGATTAGTACACATAATATAGGGGGGCATGGAGAAGGCAGTATAGCACAGAGAAGACAGTGACTCTATAGCATCTACTACACTGATGGACAGTGACTGTAATGGGGTATGTGGGGGGGGAACTTGATAATGGGGGGAATGTAGTAACTGCAATGTTGCTCATGTGAAACCATCATAAGGTTGTATATCAATGATACCTTAATAAAAAAAATTCACATACTGAAAGGCAAAAACAAAAAACAAAAAAACAACAAAGTTGAACTCACACTGTATAATTTCAAAATTTACCGCAAAGCTACAGTAACCACAACTCTGTTATGCTGGCATAATGGCATAAGGCTGGGCAATGGAGTAGAGTTGAGAGTCTCAAAATAAACCCTTACATTTATGGTCAGTTGTTCTTCAACAAAGTTGGCAAGTCAACTCAATGGAATAAGAACATTCTTTTCAACAAATGGTGCTGGAACAACTGGATTTTCCCATGCAAATGAGTGAAGTTGGACCCCTACCACATAACCATATACAAAATTAACTCAAAATAGATAAAAGACCTAAATTTAAGAGCTAAAACTATAAAACTCTTTGAAGAAAACATAGGTGTAAATCTTTGTGACCAAGGATTAGGCAGTGGTTTCTTAGATATGAAACCTAAAGCACAAACAAAGGAAAAAATAAACTGAGCTTCATCAAAATGAAAAACTTGTGCTTCAGTGGACACCATAAAGAAAATAAAAAGATAGCCACAGAATAGGAGAAAATATTTGCAAATCACATGTCTGCTAAGGGTCCAAAGTTATTTATATCTGGAATATATAAATAACTCTTTAAAGTCAAAATAAAAATTTAAATAGCCATATGATTTTACTTATTTATGAAATATAAGAACAAAGCAAAACAGAAGGAACAAAGCAGCAGTAGACTCACATACACTGAAAAATGACTAGTGGTTACCAGTGGGGAGGGTTGGGACAGGCGCAGGTAGGGAGGGGGAGGGGGATAAAGGGGCACAATAATTCACAATCACAGTATAAGTTGATCACAGGAACGGTTGAACCATTGTGGTGTACATTTGAAAACAATATTATATATTAATGTCACTTAAAAAAAAACCAGTAAAAATAATGACAGCTAAAAAAAATTTAAATAACCCAATTAAAAAGTGGGCAAAGGAATAGACATTTCTCCAAAGAACACAAATACACACATGAAAATATGCCAAACATCATTAGTTATTAGGGAAATGCAAATCAAAATAATGAGCTACTACCTCAGATCCACTAGGATACAAAATAACAAATGTTGGTGAGGATGTGGAGAAATTAGAAGCCTTACTCTCTGCTGGTGGGAATGTAAAATGGTGCAGCCACTTTAGAAAATATTTTTGTAGTTCCTCAAAAAGCTAAACATAGAGTTGCCATATAACCCAGCAATCTCATTCCTAGGTATATACTCAAGAGAAATATGCCCCCACAAAAACCTGTATATGAGTGTTTTGAGCAGCATTATTCTTTATTTTTAAATGGTTAAAATATATTATTTTTTAAGTTTTTATTATGGAAACTTTCAAACATGCACAAAAGTCTTTAGCATAGTATACAGAACTCACATATATGGATCACACAGGGTCACCCTCTTTCTCTCTCTCTCTCTTTTTTTTAGCAGCATTATTCTTGATAGCCAAAAAGTAGAAACAGTTCACATGTCCATCACTGCCTAATGTATAAGCAAAATGTGGAATATCCATATAACAGAATATTATTCAGCCATAAAAAATAAGTACTGATTCATGCTGCAACATAGGTGAACCTTGAACACATTATGCTAAGTGAAAGAAGCCAGACACAATAGGCCATATGTATTGCATGACACTTTTATGAAATGTCCATAATAGGCCAAAGAGACAGATAGTAGATTAGTTATTGCAAGAGGGAAATGAGGAATGACTGCTACCAAGTGTGGGGATCCTCTTTGGGGTGATGAAATGTTCTAGGTTAGATAGAGGTAATGGCTGTTCACCACTGTGAATATACTAAAAACCATTGAACTATACACTTAAAAATAAGTCAGTTGACAAAAAGAAAAGAAAAAACAAAAACTAATCCCAGTAAAGGGAGAAAATCTAAACCTACTCATTTCCGTGGAACCAATAGGCAAGTTTTCAAAGAGCTCTCTCACCGAAGGGCCTCAATCCAGATAGTTTCATAGGAGAATTCTGTCAAACATAAAAAAAATTTTTAGTCCCAGTGGTAATTCATCTGTTCTAGAAAATAAGAAGGAATACTTCCAAATCTTTTCCTGAAGTGAGTATAATACTGATACCAAAAACTTAATCAAGATTGCATTAAAAAACCCTACAGAGCAATATTATTTATGAATAGCTATACAAAAATTGTAAATAAAATACTAGCAACAAAATGGAATAACATATTAAAGCAAAATGTCATTTACTCCAGGAATGAAAGATTAGTTCTATGTTGCTAACTGTATTAGTGTATTTCATTATATTAATAGATCTGAGAAGAAATATCATAGGGTCATCTCTATAGATATTTAAAAGGCATTGGACACATTTAACACACATTCATAATTTTAAAGACTCATTACATTAGAGTTTTCCAGAGAAGCAGAACCAATAGGATACACACACACACACAGAAAGAATAGGAATTGGCTCACTTAATTCTGGAAGCCCCTCCCCCAATGGTGAGGGCAAAATTCTTCACTCAGTCTACCAGTTCAAATGCTAATCTCTTCCCCAGAAACCCTCACAGACATACCGAGAAATAATGTTTTACCATCTATCTGGGCATCCCTTAAGCCCAATCAACTTGGTAAATAAAATTAATTATTGCACTCAATGAAGTAGGTCTTGAGGAAATACTTCCTTAACATGAAATATGTATATCTCAGCATAAAATCCAGTTTCTTACCTAAGGAGGAAGCACAATCAGCATTTCAGTTAAAGTCAGGAACAAGATAATATCTATATTTGAAACTGTTATTTAGTATTACCTAGAGTCATTAGCAAACACAATTAGAGAAGTCATAATAGAGGCATAAATATTAGACATGAAATGGTAGAAGGTAGAAAAGTTAAAAAAACTATCTCTGTGTGCAGTATGCAATCATGAAATGTCTCGAAAACCCAAGAGAATCAATTGAAAAATTACTACAAAGAAAAAGAAATTTAATAAATTAATAAGAAATTAAGTTAATATACAGAAATCAAGAGCCTTCAACTATACTAGCAATGACCAGTTAGGTGATACAATGGAAGATAAGACCCATCCATCTACAATAGCATCAGAAAAGCTAAAATTCATAGACATAACAAAAAAATACAAATGCTACCTTAGGAAAACGTGAAAGATGTAAAAGTAGACTTGAACAAATGGAAAGACATACCATGTTTTTGGACAGGAAGATTTGAAATCATAAAGATGTTGAGTAATCCTAAATTATAACCACAGTTAAAATACCAACAGATCTTCTGGAGCTAGACAAGTGAATTTAATGTTCATGGGAAAAGTAAATCATCAAAAATAGCCAAGAAATCTCTGATAAAGAAGAGCAAGGAGGTAAGTTTAGCTTTATTTGTTGTTATAATCCTTTACAGTTGAAAGAGTGTGGCATGACAGATCAGTGAGATAGAACAGAAAGTCCGGAAATAGTCCCAAGTGCTTGTGGAAAGTTATTATATGACAGAGGGTGCATCTCCGAAAAGTGGGGGTATAGATAGACTTACCAACTGGATAGCCATTTGAAAAAATAGAAAATTAGATCTGTACTTCAAATGGTATACCATGATAAATTTTATATGCAACAAAAATTAAGTGTAGAACATAAAATCTTATAAAGATTAAAAAAATAAGGGTGAACTTTTTGAACTTGGAGTGGGGAAAATGACTAAAACAAAATCCATAAGTAAAAAGACCGATATATTCAGCCACATAAAACTTTTTTCAAGTTAAAAAACATTAAAGAAATCAAGGGATACATGACAACTTGAGAAAACGTTATATTGCAAATGGCTAATATTCCCAATATGTACAAGTGGTAACCCAAAAGTCTGATTAACCAGAAACCTTCATTTTTTGACCATAGAGGAAAAAAGGAATTTAGTATGCCATTATTTTAACATTAAATCTTATCAGTGTTTTAAAAAACATTTTATTTTTAAATTAATTTGAGAGTTACAGAAGTGCACAAAATAGTGCAGAGTGTTCCTGTGTGTGTACACTCATCTTCCCCCAAGGGTCACATCTAGTACACATCCTAGTACAGTGATCAAAACTGAGAAGTTAATATTTTCAAAACCAGCGCTAAAACTGCTGGTCTTGGCCTTTCACCAGCTTTCCCACGGAGGCTGTCTGTCTTCTGGAGCCCCTCAGGCTGGTCCTGCATGTAGGTGTCTTGTGTCTCTGGCCCTCTTTTCTGTGACAGCACCTCAGTCTTTCTGTACTTCCTGACCTGGATACTTTTGAGAAGTCCCCTCAGTTGGGTTTGTCAGATGTGTCCTCGTGCATAGATTGAGGTGATGCATTTTTTGCAAGAATACCAAAAAAGTGATTTGTCTTCTCAGAGCATCCTGTGGGGGTAGGGGGGCACCTGGTGCTAATATGCCTCATTACTGTGATGTTGGTTAACACTGCTCATTTGGTTCAGGCAGGGTCTGCCAGTTTCCCCGCTACAAAGATGTTACTTTTCCCTTTTCAGTTAGTGAGTGTCTTGGGGGAGATACTTTTAAGACCATGAAGATATCCTATTTCTCCTCAAAGTTTGCTCATTGAGTTTAGCATCCATTTGTTGATCTTACCTGTAGCAACGGCCACTGTAATGTTTGCCAAGTGGTATTTCAGTGTTATTTTTTAAAAAGGAAACTCCAGGACAGTTTTCTTTGTTGGTTTTGTTTGGGCAGTGAGGAGTTTGGAATTATTTATACCTTTCAGAACAGTGAAAAATGTTTTAGTCGATTAATCTAGTAAACATTGATGAAACCCTTGTACAACCAAACATCTGTGGGACATTTGCAAAGGGTGTGGTGGGTGATTCTAGTCTGCATCTGAGCCTTTTCATCTGCCACTGCTTTTTACCCCAGCTCACACTAACTACCCTGCTTTGTTCTAAGATGTCATTGCAGAGGGCTGAGAGAGAGTGTTAGGAGACGGAAGATGGGCACCACCTTCCAGTTTTGCTCCATGCTAGTTCTGTTCCTAAGGGGTGAGTCAAATGACTTCTCCAAGTTCTAGTTTCCTTGCTTTTTTTTTATTGAAGTATCATTGATACACAATCTTATGAAGGTTTCACATGAGCAACATTGTGGTTACTACATTTACCCACATTATCAAGTCCCCCACCCTCTTCCCTTACAGTCACCGTCCATCAGCATAGTAAGATGCTATACTCATTACTTGTCTTCTCTGTGCTATACTGCCTTTCCCATGCCCCCTCTTCATTATGTGTGTTAATCATAATGCCCTTTAATCTCCTCCCTCCCTCCTTCCCTACCCACCCTTCTCACCCTCTTTTGGTAACTGCTAGTCTCTTCTTGGAGCCTGTGAAGTCTGCTGCTGTTTTGTTTCTTCAATTTTGCTTTGTTGTTATACTCCACAAATGAGTGAAATCATTTGGCACTTGTCTTTCTCCGCCTGGCTTGTTTTTCTGAGCATAATACCCTCTAACTCCATCCATGTTGTTGCAAATGGTAGGATTTGTTTTCTTCTTATGGCTGAATAATATTCCATTGTGTATACACATCTTTATCCATTCATCTACTGATGGACACTTAAGTTGCTTCCATATCTGGCTATTGTAAATAGTGCTGTGATAAACATAGGGGTGCATATGTCTTTTTGACTCTAGATCTTGTTTTCTTTGGGTAAATTATTAGGAGGGGAGTTACTGGATCAAATAGTATTTCTATTTTTAGTTTTTTGAGGAACCTCCATATTGCTTTCCACAATGGCTGAACTAATTTACATCCCCACCAGCAGTATAGGAGGGCTTCCCTTTTGCTGCATCCTCACCAGCATTTGTTTTTCCTTGTCTTTTAGATGTTGGCCACCGTAACTGGTATGAGGTGATATCTCACTGTGGTTTTAATTTGCATTTCCCTGATAATTAGTGATGTGGAGCATTTTTTCATGTGCCTGTTGGCTATCTGAATTTCTTCTTTGGAGAAAAGTCTGTTCAGATCCTCTGCCCATATTTTGATCAGGTTATTTGCTTTATGGGTGTTGTGAGCTCTTTTTATATTTTGGATGTTAACCCTTTATTGAATATGTCATTTACAAATATATTCTCCCATACTGTAAGATGCCATTTGTTTTCCTGCTTATTGTGTCCTTTGCTGTACAGAAGCTTTTTAGTTTGATGTAGTCCCATTTGTTCATTTTTGCTTTTGTTTCCCTTGCCAGAGGAGATGTGTTCAGGGAAAAGTTTATATTTTTGCTCATGTTTATATTCAAGAGATTTTTGCTATTTTTTCTTCTGTGAGTTTTATGGTTTCATGAGTTACATTCAAGTCTTTGATCTATTTAATTTCGAGTTTACTTTTGTGTATGGAGTTAGACAGTAATCCAGTTTCATTCTCTTACCTGTAGCTGTCCAGTTTTGCCAACACCAGTTGTTGAAGAGGCTGTCATTTCCCCATTGTATATCCATGGCTCCTTTATCATATATTAATTGACCAGTTTCCTTATTCTTAAAATGGGGATTGTTTATGGATTGGTGCGAGAATTAAATGAGCGAATGTGTATGAAAGTATTTTTTAACTGAAAGGCATTTTGCAACTCTAAAGTGTTCTACAAATTTGTTTATTATTTAGCAAATATTTATGGAGTCCCTATTGTGGGTGAGTTCCTTCCTGGTGTTGCAGTATAGCAGTGAAAGGCCTCTGTCCTCACTGAACTTAATTTTAGAGAGAAGATGCAGAAAATGTACAAGTAAACAGATAAATTCATTTTGAGATAGTCCTAAGTGCTGTAAGGTAAATAAAACAGGATGATGTAATAAAATACACTTTCAGGAAAACACATAGGTTGATGTGTTAGAGGATGGGGGTGGTTAGGTGGGCTGAAACGGTTTACATGTACGTAGGTCAGGAAAGTTTCTCTGGAAGTACCTTTTGATTTAAGACCTTTCAGATTAGAAGGAGCCCGCCATGTGAGGGTCCTATGAAGGGGAGGGGGCTGCTTGGGGGAAGTGTGTCAGGGAAGAGCAGAGGACAGTGGAGCTGCAGGGTAGTTGGACAGCAGTGTAAGATCAAGTCGGAAAGGTTGGCAGCGGATAAATTATGGGGAACCTTGTAGTCCATGAAAAGGAGCTGGGATTCCCGGTGTGATGGCAGTACCCTGGAGCATATGAAGTTAAGGGAATTACATGACATTTCATCTTTAAAAATTGTTCTGGCTTCTGTGAAGACAATGGATTGAGGTGATTGGGAGAAGCACAATGACTCTATGAAGCTCTGCAGTGGCCCAGGCAAGAGGGATGGTCAGAGAAGCAGGAGGTAGCAGGAGTTCAGCCTCCATATGGTCACTGTTAGGGGCTGAATTGGGCTCCCCCAGAATCATGTCCCTAATGCCCAGGACCTAGCTGGAGAGGTCAGCTGCAGCCTGTGCATTTGTTATGGCAGCTGAGTGGGCTAATGTAGTTATGATAACAGAGGTGGGATTTCTTCATAATATTTATCACTGCCCAGCATCAGCTCATGTACTTGCTGGTGTGCAGGCTTTCCCCCTACCCAGTATGCATTCCGCGGCTATACCAGGGCCCGTGTCCATCTAATTCACCACAGCGTCCAGGGCAGTGCCTGAGCCACGAAAGTAAAGATGGCGTTAAGCTCTTAATTTATTTTATCATCCTGTGCAGCTCTGGTATTCTGATAGAGCTTTTTTTTCTGTGATACACAGGAGGTCCCTGTCCTTCATTTGGGGGGTGCATACTCTAGCACATAGGACCATATAAGAAATAATGTGATGACATGTTAGAGCCAGGTTTTCAGGAAGTGTATTTTAGTAATGGAAAAATGGTCCTCACTTGGTGAAAGGGACCTTTGGAAAAAGGCCTCTTTTGAACAGAGTAGTTCAGAGTAAAATTTAGCCATTATTTCAGCTTCATTTCATGGCTTTGCCAAAATAAGGTTAATCTGTGAAAAATGCCTTTCACAAGGGGCAGGTCTGTTTTGTTATGTGTTGTAAGTGGCCTCTGGCACATAGTAGTGTTCAACAAATATTTATTAAATAAGTGAAAATAATTTTCAAATCCTGCTTTTTGATCCTTAGAAATTTTTGAATTGCTTTTAACATTCTTATACTTAACCAATTGTCAGCAGTTCCCTAGAGGAGGTAAAATATTTTGCTGTCTTTTCTCCCTTAGAAGTGCATCAGTTGTCTTGAGTCAGGTCTTCACGTTTTGATTTTTTTTTTTTGGTGGTATGGATTAACATTTTATATTAAATTAAAAAAATGATTAATTTTTTTTATGTATAGTTGACATCATAATATAATAGTTTCATGTGTGCAACATGCTGATTTGACATTTTTATACATTAAAGAATACTCTGATTAATGTCCTTACCGTCTGTTACCATACCAAGTTTGATGTTTTTGACCTTAGACTGCCCTTAAACGGGACTAACGGCCCAATGGTATGGCACTGGCTCCGCCTTGTGTCATGAACATGGTACTACACCCACTGAATGCTGCCCTGCCAAGAGCCAGCCTGTCCCTCAACAGACATTCTAAGTGGTCCAAATACTGCTTGTAAATTAAATGATGTTGCCACTATTGGGCAACCTTATTGTGATTCAGTTTGTCTGAAATGATTTTGCCCCATGTTTACTACCTTCTATATAGTGCAAGTACAGAACCAAATTCTTAGTATTTAACTATAAAGGCTTTTGGAGTTAGTTTGTATTTCTACTCTACTCAGATATCTACTCTGACAAAGGAAATGAAATGTCTTTGGATTTTAAAGACTTTATATGAAACAGTTGGTTTTCATTTCTGAAAACTACCAAAATTGAGATGTTGGTTATTAAAAAAAATAGAAAATCCCAAGAAATGGATTTAAAAGGAAGAAAAAATTTTTCCAATGGAAAAAAGACATTTTTGCAAGGGATGTAGTTGATTTCTGTTTTGTTACACGGTGGAACACTAAGTGAGTTGGCCCTGACCCTGCTAGTGGCCCAGGAGATGAACCCACCTAGAGGAAGTGGGAAGAGGCCCCTGGCCTGTCAGAGGAGGCGGCTGGGACGCCAGGTATCAGAGGTGTGCTGTTCCAGATCAGAGGAGGCGGCTGGGACGCCAGGTATCAGAGGTGTGCTGTTCCAGATCAGAGGAGGCGGCTGGGACGCCAGGCGTCAGAGGTGTGCTGTTCCAGATCGCACTGGCTTGTGCCAGCTGGAGAGCTGCTTGTTGAGTTTTCAGAAATTCTTCTAGCCACTGTTAAAATGAATCTATCTGAAAAGTAAGTTATATTAACTTACAAGTAAATTATATTGAACACAAAGTTGCTTACTTCAGTAGCACTTGCCCTGAAGTTGGAGCCGTGCAGAAATTAGCGTGGCCCTTGCACAAGAGTCACAACAACTCATGAACCATCCTATACTTTTTTCAGGTTGTTTTGTATAAAATTCAAGATAGATGTTTCTATGAAAAATGAAAAAATAACAAAGGTAATAAATAATAGTACCATTTCCTAATTACCATGCTACATTTTATTTATGCTCTTGTGAGTAAGCCTAGTGTATGCATGGTAGAGATCCCACATAATGGTTTGCCCTTCTGCATCTCTTCCCAACTCCTCCCTGAGTGACATCAAGTAGTGGAAATACAAATGCTATGAATCAGGGCTTTTTCCTCTTGAGGAAGCAGTTGATAACAGCATAGCATTGTATGCAAATGAGTTAAACTCATTTATAAATAAACTCAGTTAAATAAACTGCCTTTTCTACTTCCAAACACCTGACAAAAAGACTTCAGAATAAATTATTATAATTTAAAAATGATTTTAGTTTTATTTTACTACAGTAGTTTTTAAATAGTTTTAAAAGGCTACTTTAAACTTCAAATTCTTTAATGATTTTGAAAATATTACAGTGGTTTTAAAAGTACTTTAAAAGTAATTTTCAATCATTTCACTTGATTAAAGAATCCCATTTAGTAGAAGTAAAATAGCTTAGCCTTAATATTTTATATAATTCTGGCACTTTTTCATACTTTTAACTTTATAGTTATTTATTTCTGAACTTTTTTCTTATTTTTATTGAAGTATCATTGATATACAATCTTATATTGGTTTCAAGTATACAACAGAGTGGTTCAACAGTTAATTAAATCCTCACTTCCACTAATGCACTTACTGTCTGTCAGTATAGGAAGATGTTACAGAATCATTGCCTATATTACCCATGCTGCACTTCTATCCCAGTAACCAAGTTATATTATGATTGAGAATTTTTGTGCCCTTTTATCCCCCTCCGTCTCCCCACCTACCCATCCCAGCCCACCCCCCATGGAAACCACCAGTCACTTCTCAGTGTCTGTGGGTCTGCTACTATTTAGTTCTTTTTTTTTTTTTTTCTTTTATCTTTTAAACTCTTATCCAACAGTCGTCTACTTCGGCTATGCCGCACGATGCTACACAGATACTCTTCTCCCTTAATTTTTTTTTATAATTTATTTTGGTATAATTAATCTACAATTACATGTGCAACATTATGGTTATTAAACTACCCACTTCATCAGGACTCCCCACCAACCCCATTACAGTCACTGTCCATAAGCGAAGTGAGATGCTATAGAATCACTACTTGTCTTCTCTGAGTTGTACCACCCTCCCTGTGCCCCACCAACATTACGTCTGCTAAATGCCCCCTTTTCCCCCTTTTCCCCCTTGTCCCTCCCTTCCCACCCAACCTCCCCAGTCCCTTTCCCTTTGGTAACTGTTAGTCCATTCTTGGGTTCTGTGAGTCTGCTGCTGTTTTTTTATTTCAGTTTTTTTCTTTGCTCTTTTGCTCCACATATGAGTGAAATCATTTGATACTTGTCTTTTTCTGCTTGGCTTATTTCACTGAGCATAATACCCTCTAACTCCATCCATGTTGTTGCAAATGGTAGGATTTGTTTTCCTCTTATGGCTGAATAATATTCCATTGTGTATATGTACCACCTCTTCTTTATCCATTCATCTACTGATGGACACTTAGATTGCTTCGATTTCTTGGCTATTGTAAATAGTGCTGCAATAAACATAGGGGTGCATCTGTCTTTTTGAAACTGGGCTGCTGCATTCTTAGGGTAAATTCCTAGGAGTGGGATTCCTGGGTCAAATGGTATTTGTATTTTGAGTTTTTTGAGGAACCTCCATACTGCTTTCCACAATGGTTGAACTAATTTGCATTCCCACCAGCAGTGTAGGAGGGTTCCCTTTTCTCCACATCCTCGCCAACATTTGTTGTTTGTGTTTTGGATGGTGGCCATCCTTACTGGTGTGAGGTGATATCTCACTGTGGTTTTAATTTGCATTTCTCTGATGATTAGTGATGTGGAGCACCTTTTCATGTGCCTGTTGGCCATCTGAATTTCTTCTTTGGAGAAGTGTCTATTCACGTCCTCTGCCCATTTCTTAATTGGATTATTTGCTTTCTGTTTGTTGAGGTGCGTGAATTCTTCATATATTTTGGATGTCAACCCCTTATCAGATACATCATTTATGAATATATTCTCCCATACTGTAGGATGTCTTTTTGTTCTACTGATGGTGTCCTTTGCTGTACAGCTTTTCAGCTTGATATAGTCCCATTTGTTCTTTTTTGCTTTTGTTTCCCTTGCCTGGGGAGATATGTTCATGAAGAAGTCGCTCATGTTTATGTCCAAGAGATTTTTGCCTATGTTTTTTTCTAAGAATTTTATGGTTTCATGACTTACATTCAGGTCTTTGATCCATTTTGAGTTTACTTTTGTGTATGGGGTGAGACAGTAGTCTAGTTTTATTCTCTTACATGTAGCTGTCCAGTTTTTCCAACAACAGCTGCTGAAGAGGCTGTCATCTCCCCATTGTATATCCAAGGCTCCTTTATCATATATTAGTTGACCGTATATGTTTGGGTTAATGTTTGGGTTTTCTATTCTGTTCCACTGGTCTGTGGGTCTGTTCTTTGCCAATACCAAATTGTCTTGATTATTGAAGCTTTGTAGTAGAGCTTGAAGTCTGGGAGTGTAATTCCCCGTTTTATTCTTCCTTCTCAGGATGGCTTTGGCTATTCGGGGTCTTTTATGTTTCCATATGAATTTTCGAACTATTTGTTCCAGTTCATTGAAGAATGCTGTTGGTATTTTGATAGGGATTGCATTGAGTCTGTAGATTGCTTTAGGTAGTATAGCCATTTTGACAATATTTATTCTTCCTAGCCAAGAGCATGGGATGAATTTCCATTTGTTAGTGTCCTCTTTAATTTCTCTTAGGATTGTCTTGTAGTTTTCAGGGTATAGGTCTTTCACTTCCTTGGTTAGGTTTATTCCTAGGTATTTTATTCTTTTTGATGCAATTGTGAATGGAATTGTTTTTCTGATTTCTCTTCCTGTTACTTCATCATTAGTGTATAGGAAAGCAACAGATTTCTGTGTGTTAATTTTGTATCCTGCAACTTTGATGAATTCAGATGTTAGTTCTAGTAGTTTTGGAGTGGAGTCTTTAGAGTTTTTTATGTACAGTATCATGTCATCTGCAAATAGTGACAGTTTGACTTTTTCTTTACCAATCTGGATGCCTTGTATATCTTTGTTTTGTCTGATTGCCATGGCTAGGACCTCCAGTACTGTGTTAAATAACACAGGAGAGAGTGGGCATCCCTGTTGTGTTCCTGATCTTAGATGAAACGCTTTCAGCTTCTCACTGTTAAGTATGATGTTAGCTTGGGTTTGTCATATATGGCCTTTATTATGTTGAGGTACTTGCCCTCTATACCCATTTTGTTGAGAGTTTTTATCATGAATGGATGTTGAATTTTGTCAAATGTTTTTTCAGCATCTATGGAGATGATCATGTGGTTTTTGTTCTTCTTTTTGTTGATGTGGTGGATGATGTTGATGGATTTTCGAATGTTGTACCATCCTTGCATCCCTGGGATGAATCCCACTTGATCATGGTGTATGATCCTCTTGATGTATTTTTGAATTCGGTTTGCTAATATTTTGTTGAGTATTTTTTGCATCTACGTTCATCAGGGATATTGGTCTGTAATTTTCTTTTTTGGTGAGGCTTTGCCTGGTTTTGGCATTAGAGTGATGCTGGCTTCATAGAATGAGTTTGGAAGTATTCCCTCCTCTTCTATTTTTTGGAAAAATTTAAGGAGAATGGGTATTATTTCTTCTCTGTATGTCTGGTAGGATTCAGAGGTGAATCCATCAGGTCCGGGTGTTTTGTTCTTGGGTAGTTTTTTGATTACCGCTTCAATTTCGTTGCTGGTGATTGGTCTGTTTAGTTTTTCTGTTTCTTGCTTGGTCAGTCTTGGAAGGTTGTATTTTTCAAGAAGTTGTCCATTTCTTCTATGTTTTGCAGCTTGTTAGCATATAGATTCTCATAGTATTCTCTTATAATTCTTTGTATTTCTGTGGGGTCCATCGTTATTTTTCCTTTCTCATTTCTGATTCTGTTTATGTGTGTAGATTCTCTTTTTCTCTTAATGAGTCTGGCTAGGGGTTTATCTATTTAGTTTATTTTTTCAAAAACCAGCTCTTGGTTTCATTGATTTTTTTTCTATTGTTTTATTCTTCTCAATTTTATTTATTTCTTCTCTGATCTTTATTATGTCCCTCCTTCTGGTGAATTTGGGCCTCATTTGTCCTTCTTTTTCCAATTTCAGTAATTGTGTCTTTAGACTATTCATTTGGGAATGTTCTTCCTTCTTTAAATAGGCCTGGATTGCAATATACTTTCCTCTTAGAACTGCCTTGCTGCGTCCCACAGAAGTTGTGGCTTTGTGTTGTTGTTGTCATTAGTCTCCATATATTCTTTGATTTCTGTTTTAATTTGGTCATTTCCATTGATTATTTAAGAGCATGTTATTAAGTCTCCATGTATTTGTGAGCCTTTTTGTTTTCTTTGTACAATTTATTTCTAGTTTTACACCTTTGTGATCTGAGAAGTTGGTTGTTAGAATTTCAATCTTTTTGAATTTACTGAGGTTGTTTTTTTGGCCTAGTATGTGGTCTATTCTGGAAAATGCTCCATGTGCACTTGAGAAGAATGTGTATCCTGCTGCTTTTGGGTGCAGAGTTCTGTAGATATCTGTTAGGTCCATCTGTTCTAGTGTGTTGTTCAGTGCCTCTGTGTCTTTACTTATTTTCTGTCTGGTTGATCTGTCCTTTGGACTGAGTGGTGTGTTGAAGTCTCCTAAAATGAATGCATTGCTGTCTATTTCCTCCTTTAATTCTGTTAGTATCTGTTTCACATATGTTGGCACTCCTGTATTGGATGCACATATATTTTAAATGGTTATATCCTCTTGTTGGACTGACCCCTTTATCATTATGTAATGTCCTTCTTTATCTCTTGCTACTTTCTTCGTTTTGAAGTCTTATTTTGTCTGATACAAGTACTGCAACACCTGCTTTTTTATCCTTGTTGTTTGCATGAAATATCTTTTTCCATCCCTTCACTTTTAGTCTGTGTATATCTTTGGGTTTGAGGTGAGTCTCTTGTAAGCAGCATATAGATGGGTCTTGCTTTTTTATCCATTCAGTAACTCTGTGTCTTTTGATTAGTGCATTCAGTCCATTTACATTTAGGGTGATTATCGATAAATATGTACTTATTGCCATTGCTGGCTTTAGATTTGTGGTTACCACAGGTTCAAGGGTAGCTTCTTTACTATCTAACAGTCTAACTTAACTTTCTTGTTAAGTTATTGTAAACACAGTCTGATGATTCTATATTTCTCTCCCTTCTTATTCTTCCTCCTCCATTCTTTCTATGGTAGGTGTTTTATTCTGTACTCTTTTGTGTTTCCTTTGACTGGTTTTGTGGATAGTTGATTTCATTTTTTGCCTTTAGTTAGTATTTGGTTGGTCTGCTTTTTTTGCTGTGATTTTATTTTCTTCGGTAACATCTATTTACCCTTAGGAGTACTTCCATCTAGAGCAGTCCCTTTAAAATATCCTGTAGAGGTGGTTTATGGGAGGCAAACTCCCTCAGCTTTCCCTTGTCTGGGAATTGTTTAATTCCTCCCTCAAATTTAAATGATAATTGTGCTGGATACAATATTCTTGGTTCAAGGCCCTTCTGTTTCATTACATTAAATATATCATGCCATTCTCTTCTGGCCTGTAGGGTTTCTGTTGAGAAGTCTGATGATAGTCTGATGGGTTTTCCTTTGTAGGTGATCTTTTTTCTCTCTCTAGCTGTCTTTAATACTGAGTCCTTATCTTTGATCTTTGCCATTTTAATTATTATGTGTCTTGGTGTTGTCTTCCTTGGGTCCCTTGTGTTGGGAGATCTGTGGGCTTCCATGGTTTGAGAGACTATTTCCTTCCCCAGCTTGGGGAAGTTTTCTGCAATTATTTCTTCAAAGACACTTTCTATCCCTTTTTCTCTCTCTTCTTCCTCTGGTACTCCTATAATGCGAATATTGTTCCGTTTGGATTGGTCACACAGTTCTCTTAATATTCTTTCATTCCTAGAGATCCTTTTATCTCTCTCTGCCTCAGCTTCTCTGTATTCCTGTTCTCTGATTTCTATTCCATTAACAGTCTCTTGCATTTCGTCCAGTCTGCTGCTAAGCCCGTCGATCGCTTGTCTCATTTCTGCATTGTCTTCCTCACTTCCCTCACTTCCTTAGCTCTTGCATATTTCTCTGTAGATCCATCAGTATGGTTATGACTTTTATTCTGAATTCTTTTTCAGGAAGATTGTGCATGTCCATCCCATCAGGCTCCCTCTCTGGGGTTGTCTGGCTGATCTTAGGCTGGACCATATTTCTCTGTCTTTTCATGGTGATATAAGTGGTCTCTGATAGGTGCCACCTATGTCAGCTGGAAGAACAAAGTCCCTTCCTGCTTTTTGTTCTCCTTATCCTTCTCCCGGGCCTGAGGTGTTTTCCTGCACACCGGGAGGCAGTCTCTGGGATAATTCCCTGAACTGCCTGTTTTTGAGGTCACCCTCAGCCTAGCCTATTGTACTGCGGGGGTTTGCAGTTACGCTGGGTGCGTTCTGGTCCCCTTGGTGCCTTCTCGACCTGGTTCTGGGCTCTTCCTGCTTAGCTGCACAGCAGCCAGGAGTAGATTCTGTGAGGATGCTGTGGGTGGGGCCGCTCGTCCGCTGTTCCGCAGCAGTGACGGCTCCCAGACCTAGTCACGCTGGCCAGGGAGGGAACGAATGGCAGGCTGCTGATCTCTGTGGGAAGCCTTGGCGTGGCTGTTTTGCCTGGTCACTGGCCAGGGGGTCTGAAATTCCCCAAGACTCCCAGCCTGCTGTGCTGAGTGTGCTGGGATGATTTTGTTCCACTGTTGGACCCTTGTCTCTTTAAGACATTAACCAAACAAACAACAGAAAAAAAAACCCAAAAAACAAAACAAAACAAAAACAACAACAACAGCATTAAAAAAAAATGGCGCCCGTTGTTCTTTTGTCGTGGGGAGCCGGCTGAGGGGACCTGCCATCTCGGATCCTGCACTTCTGTTTCTCTAATCTCTGATACACCGCGCGATGTGTGTCAGTGCTCCCGGCGCAGATCACCAGGGATGCTTATTTAGCGGGCCTGTCCTTCCACCCCTTCCCTGCTCTGTATCTTTTCCTCCCACTGGTGCGCTGGGGTGCGGGAGTGCACGGGTCCCTCCGGGTCTCAGCTTTGTATCTTGCCCACTTTGTGAGGCACTGAGTTCTCGCAGGTGTAGCTGTAGCCTGGTTGTTGTCCTGTATCTTCTGGTCTCTCTTTTAGGAATTGTTGTATTCGTTGTATTTTCATAAATATATATGGTTTTGGGAGGAGATTTCCGCTGCCTTGCTCACGTCGCCATCTTCCTCTTCTCCTCTTAGTTCATTTTGTTTTTATATTCCACAAATGAGTGAAATTTTTGGTATTTGTCTTTCTGTACCAGGCTTATTTCACTGAGCATAATACCCTCTAGGTCCATTCATGTTGTTACAAATGGCAGGAATTCTTTTTTTTAATGGCTGAATAATATTTTGTTGTGTATATGTACCACATCTTCTTTGTCCATTCACCTATTAATGGACACTTTGTTTGCTTCCATATCTTGGTTATTATAAATAATGTGGCAGTAAACATGATAGCGAAAAACTTACAAGGACAGCAGTCTAGTCCAGGTGGCTCCCTTCTGCTGCTCTTCTTAGCAAAGGCAACAGAAACTCCCTAAACTTCCCCCTCCCCTTCACTGCCCACTTTGCCAGGCACTTCCTAAACTCACTCCCCCCTGCCTGCTCGCTTGCTGTGCACGTAGGAATGTTACAGATACAGAAGCAGAAAGATATATATTGCTCCCTTTGCCTTTGTTCGGGGCTCAGACCTTGGGAGATTACGCCCCTCTGAGCCTGCTAGTGGAAAATAAACCTCAAAACTCCAAGACCTCTGAGTGCTGCTTGGTTCTCCCATCAGTGATCCAGTCCAAGTTTTTTCAGTATTTTCCCTAACAAACATAGGAGTGCATATATCTTTTCAAATCAGGGATTTTGATTTTTTTCAGGTAAATTCCTAAGAGTGGAATTACTGGGCCATATGGTATTTTTAGTTTTAGTTTTTTGAGGAACCTCCATATTGCTTTCCATAGTGGATGCACCAATTTACATTCCTACCAACAATATAGGAGGGTTCTCTTTCTCCACATTCTTGTCAACACTTGTTATTTCTTGTCTTTTGGGTAGCGACTATTCTAACTGGTGTGAGGTGATAATCTCGTGGTGTTGATTTGCATTTCCCTGATGATTAATGACATGGAGCATCTTTTCATGTGCCTGTTGGCCATCTGTATTTCTTCTTTGGAGAAATGTCTGTTCAGGTCCTCCACCCATTTTTTTAACTGGGTTATTTGTTTTTCTGGTGTTAAGGCATATGAGTTTTTTATATATTTTGGATGCTAACCCCTTATCAGATAAATCATTTACAAATATATTTTCTCATACTGTAGGATGCCTTTTTGTTCAGCTGATGGTGTTCTTTGCTGTACAGAGCTTTTTAGTTTGATATAGTCCCACTTTGTTCATTTTTTATTTTTTTTCCCTTGCTTGAGATGTGTCCAGGAAAAAAAATTGCTCATACTTATGTTCAAGAGATTTTTGCCTGTTTTCTTCTATGAGTTTTATGGTTTCATGATTTACATTCAGGTCTTTAATCCATTTTGAGTTTACCTTTGTATATGGAGTTAGACAGTAATCCAGTTTCATTCTCTTGCATGTAGCTGTCCAGTTTTCCCAGCACCAGTTACTGAAGAGACTGTCTTTTTCCTGTTGTATATTCATGGATCCTTTATCATATATTAATTGGCCATATATGGTTGGGTTATATCTGGGCTCTTTATGCTGTTCCATTGATCTATGGATCTGTTCTTGTGCCAGTACCATACTGTTTTGATTACTGTAGCTTTGTAGTAGAGCTTGAAGTCAGGGAGCATAATCCCCCCAGTTTTGTACTTCTTTCTCAGGATTGCTTTGGCTGTTCAGGGGTCTCTTGTGGTTCCATATGAATTTAGGATTATTTGTTCTAGTTCATTGAAAATGCTGTTGGTTTATTGATAGGGATTGCATTGAATCTGTAATTCCTTTGGGCAGGATACCCATTTTGAGAATATGAATTCTTCCTATCCATGAACATGGTATAGATTTCCATTTATTTGTGTCTTTAGTTTCTCTCATGAGTGTCTTATTGTTTTCAGAGTACAGGTTTTTCACCTCATTGGTTAGGTTTTAGTCTTAGATATTTTCTTTTTGATGCATTTGTAAGTGGAATTGTCTTCCTGATTTCTTTTTCTGGTAATTCTTTGTTAGTATATAGGAATGCAACAGATTTATGTATATTAATTTTGTATCCTGCAACTTTGCTGAATTGTTTATTTTAATAATTTTTTGGTGGAATCTCTGGGTTTTCTATGTATAATATCATGTCATCTTCAAATACTGACAGTCAAAATTCTTCCTTGCCATGACTAGGACCTCCAATACTATGTTGAATAAAAGTGGCGAGAGTGGACGTCTTCCTGATCTTAGAGAAAAAGCTTTCAGGTTTCCACCACTGAGTGATGTTAACTGTGGATTTATCATATATGGCCTTAATTTTGAGGTATGTCCCCTCTACACCTATTTTATTGAGAATTTATCATGAGTGGATGTTGAATTTTGTCAAATGTTTTTTCAACCTCTATTGAGATGATCATGTGTTTTTATCCTTTTTATTAATGTGCTATATGATGTTGATTTGTGAATATTGCACCATCCTTGTATCCCTGGAATAAATCCCACTTAGTCGTGATAGATGATCCTTTGATGTATTTTTAATTTTTTTCATTTTGGTATCATTAATATACAATTACATGAGCAACATTGTGGTTACTAGATTCCCCCCATTATCAAGTCCCCACCACATACCACACCTTTGATGTTTGTAAGTATTCACTCCTCTTCTACTTTTTGGAATACTTTAAGGATGGGTATTATCTCTTCTTTAAATGTTCGGTAGAATTCAGCTGTGAAGTCATCAGGTAATAGACTTGTTTGTAGGAAGTGTTTTGATTGCTAATTCAATTTCATTGCTGGTGATCGGTCAGTTCAGATTTTCTGTTTCTTCCTGGGTCAATCTTGGAAGGGTGTATTTTTCTAGGAAATTTGTCCATTTCTTCTAAGTTGTCCAATTTATTGGCAAGTAATTTTTTCATAGAATTCACTAACAATTCTTTATATTTCTGTGGCATCCATTGTAACTCATCCTTTTTCATTTCTGATTTTATTTTTTTCCTCTCTTTTTTTCTTGGTAAGACTGGTAGGGGGTTGTCTATTTTGTTTATTTTCTCAAAGAACCAGCTCTTGGTTTTGTTGATTTTTTTTCTATTTTATTCTTCTGTGTTTTATTTCTGCTGTGATCTTTATTATGTCTCTCCTCCTACTATCTTTGGGGTTCACTTGTTCTTTTTTTTTTTAGTTTCTTTAATTATGATTTTAGACTGTTTATTTGGGATTGTTCTTGTTTCTTGAGGTAAGCCTATATTGCTATGTACTTTCCTCTTAGAACCACTTTTGGGGAGTCTCACAAATTTTGGACTGTTTTGTTTTTGTTTTCATTCATCTCCATGAATTACTCTTTTTCTGTTTTGATTTATTCTTTGATCCATTGATTATTTAGAAGCATGTTGTTTAGCCTCCATGTGTTGTGGGATTTTTTTCCCTTTATTTCTAGTTTCATAATGTAGTGCTATGAGATATTGCCTGATATAATTTCAAACTTTTTGAATTTATTGAGGCTCTTTTTGTGGCCTAGTATGTGATCTATTCTGGAGAATGTTCATGTACACTTGAAAAAATGTGTATCCTGCTGCTTTTGGGTAGAATGTTGTGTAGATATCTGTTAAGTCCATCTGATCTAATGTGTTGTTCAGTGCCTCTGTTTGCTTATTTGTTTTCTGTCTGATTGATCTGTCTATTGGTGTAAGTTGTGTGTTAGTCTCTGAATATGAATGATTTGTAGTCTGTTTCCCCCTCTAATTCTGTTAGTATTTGTTTTATATATTTAGGTGCTCTTATGTTGGGTGTTTAGATATTTATAATTGCTATATTCTCTTTTTGGACTAACCCCTTTATCATTATGTAAGTTCCTTCTTTGTCTCCTGTTACTTTCTTTGTTTTGAAATCTTTTTTGTGTGATATAAGGACTGCTACACCTGGTTTTTTCTCCAGAAAAAAAGTTTTGTTTTGTTTTTTGCAGGAAGTATCTTTTTTCCATCCCTTCACTTTTAGTTTATATATGTCTTTGAATCTGAAATGAGTCTTTTGTAGGCAGCAAATAGATGGGTCTTGTTTCTTTATCCATTCTGCCATTCTATGTGTTTTGATTGGTGCATTCAGTCCTTGATTACCTTAATTATATTTAAGGTAATTATTGATAGGTATCTACTTATTGCCACTTTATTAATTGTTTTCTGGTTGTTTTTGTAGTTCCTCTCTGTTCCTTTCTTTCTGTCTTACACTCTTTTCTTGTTATTTGACAGATTTCTTTAGTGTTGTGATTGGATTTCTCCTTTTTAGTTTTTTGTGTAACTGATGGCTTTAGGTTTGTGGTAATTGTAACGTTCAAAGATAGCTTCCTAACGATATAAGAGTCTATATTAAGTTGATGATTGCTCTATTTCAAACAATCTAAAAGTACTTCTTTTTTGTTCTTCTTCCTCCTCGATACTTTATGCATTATATGTCATAATCTGCATTTTTTTTGTGTATCCCTTGATTCATTTTGTGTGTAGCTAGTTTTACTACTTTAGTTTATTTTGTTTTAATTTTGTTCTTTCTTGATAAGTAATTGATCTATACTACCTTTACTGTGGATTTATTTTCACTGGTAAAATTAGGCTTAGGAACATTTCCATCTACAGAAGTCCCTTTAACATATCCTATAATGCCAGTTTAGTGATTATAAATTCCTTCAGAATTTGTTTATCCGGGAAATGTTTAATTTCCATTTCTCCTTCAAATTTAAATGATGATCTTGCTGGGTAGAAGATTCTTGGTTGAAGGTCCTTCTGTTCAATACATTAAATATTTCATGCCACTTCCTTCTGGCCTATAAAGTTTCTGCTGAGAAGTCTGCTGATAGTCTGATGGGGTTTCCCTTATAAGTAATCTTTTTTCTTTCTCTGGCTGCTCTCAGTACCCTCTCCTTATTCTTAATCTTTGTCATTTTAATTATTCTATGTCTTGGTGTTGCCTTCCTGGTGTTCCTTTTGTTAGGGGTTCTCTGTGCTTCCAGGATCTGATGCCTATTTCCTTCCCCAGGTTGAATAAGTTTTCAGCAATTATTTCTTCAAGGAGACTTTCTATCCCTTTGTCTCTCTCTGCAACTTTTTGTACCCCTATTATGTGAATATTGTTTGTTTGGATGGTTCACACTACTCTCTCATCATTCTTTCATTCCTAAGAAATTCTTTTTTCCTCTCTGTTCCTCAGCTTTGTTGTGTTCCTGTTCTCTAATTTCCATCTCATTGATTGTCTCCTGTACTTGCAGCAATCTATTATTCATTCCCTCCATTGTGTGTTTCATTTCAGTTACTGTATTCTTCAGTGGCTCTTTTCCAGCTCTCCTATCTCTTTACTGAAATCTTCCCTGAGATCATCAATACTTTTCCACAGATCAGTGAGCATATTTATGACAGCTACTTTGAAATATTTATCAAGAAGATTGGTATCTCCATTTCATAGCCCTCTTTCTGGTGTCTTATCCTGTAGTTTTGTTTGGAACGTATTCCTCTGCCTCCTCTTTTTGTCAGGGTTTCCATGTTTCTTCCTTTACATTAGATGGACCAACTATGCTTCCTGATCTAGAAACTAATGGCTTTATGATGAAGGTGTGATCCTGTGGTGTGCAGAAGCTCAAGACTCTTTCCTTCCCAGTGCCTGGTTCTCCTTTGCTATGGAGCCCCAGTTGCTATTGGTGGGCTATGGGCAGGACCGCCTTTCTGACTGCTGGCCTATCTCAGTCCACCATGGATTGCAATTCACCTCAACCAGCCCTTTGTGAGCAAGAGCAATAGTGTTTCTGCTGGCGTCATTGTGGGTGGGGCTGCCCTCTGCCTGCCCTGCGGTGATGGCAGCAGCTGCTGGGTTAACAGGGTGCACAGGGTGGCTACACAGCTCTGGGGCAGCATTCTGCAGCAGGTTGTACCACAGTACTCTCACAGAGCACATGGCCACTGGACACTTAGGCGCATGGCACCCAGCTGGGCCACTAGGTAGGAAGTAGTGCTTAGATCTGGCTTCGGCAGGTGCCTTCCCAGTTGGGCTGAGATAAAATCCTGAAAACTGGGAAAGCCTCCCTCTGCCTGCTAGGTAGCAAAGTCTGATGCTGCTGGGCCCAACAGGCGTGTAGGCTGGCAGTGTGCAGGGAAGTGCCTTGGAGCTGAGCCCCAGTGAGGGTGATCAAGTGTTTGGGATTTCTGCAAATGCCTGACCTACTGGGCCAAGGGAGTGCTGGGGATATTTGTCCACCTGCCTTTCCTCCTGTGGAGAAACCTTGTTCAAATTTCACCCCTCTGGCACCCTTCCTGCTGCTGGTAAATCTTTCAAACTGCTGCCTCTGCTCTGGGTCTCAGTGGGACCAGTGGAGCATGCCTGTCCTTGACAAGTGGGAGGAGTCTCAGCCTCCCATAGTGCTCCAACTCTTTCTGGTGTCCAGCCCCACTAATTGCCAAAACCAGTGCAGTGTGGACTCATTTTCCCAGAGCAGTTCTCCAGGACAAGGTGTGCAGAGTTCCTGAGCACCTTCCCCTCCCTGCTCTGTTCCTCTTTCTTCTGCCTATGGGCTGAGATGGGGGAAGGGCTTGGGTCTTGCTCAATTGTGGCTCTGCCACTTTATCCTTTTCTTTGCAGTCTTCTTTTCTTCACCAGGTGTAGGTGGTCTGTTCTGTAGTCTTCAGGTCATTTTCAGGGTTCGTTGTATTTGCTGTAGTTGCTTCCTTGGTGTGTGTGTTGAAGGAGGTTTCCACCTTGCCTTCCTATGCCCCCATCTTTTTTCCCTAAACTCTCTTTTTTGTTTTATTTTCACATTAAGCTTTGAAATTTCTATTCTTTGTTTTCTTAACCTGTCTATGCCTCTATCTCTGTCTCAGAAATCAATGGCCTGATCTTTTTCTGGCCTCTGTTCTTTCTTGCCCTTTGTCTTTTCTCTTAGCCTGACTTTAGGAGCCTTAACACTCTCAATGCTGAATTGTTAGCTATATGCCTTCCTCCAGAATGGCCAGAATCTGAGTTCCATCCAGATGCCATCTGGAGTTCTTCAGGGCCACCTGACCTGTTCTGCTGTGTTCTCATGTTCTTGGCACCAGAATCAGTGTGAGAGAAGCTCATGGACTCATGGGTCTTTTGTGCCTCTGGCTTTCCTCTGGTACTGGGACCCCGGGGCTAATTCTGCCTTCAAGAAAAACAGTGAGGAGCAACACCATGCCAATGTGTCTGTGCCTGGAGGCGGGGCAGTGCCTGTCCTCTGCGCACTGCTCAGTGCTCAGCTGCAGGGGTCTGAGCTGGGCTGCCCGGCCCAGCTCTGTGCAGCAGGAGATAGCAGGCGTCCCCTAGCGCCTGTAGGTGTGCAGGTTCTGGAGTAACTGCGTTCTTCAGGCCACTGTGGATTCACAGCCAGAGAATCTTTGTCTGTCTCATATCTGTCCAGTGTGTGTTTCAGGACTTGAGAGAAAGAAATGGCTTGATGCCTAAGGGACATCAGATAGGATTTGTGTTCTGTGATCTCCCTGGGCAAAGGGAGACGATGTAGCTAGATTGGTTCAATAGCTAGATAGGTGTAAATTCTTCAGAGGAAGTGAGCAAGGGATAGAGGAGCATCCCCTAAGCCTGCAGGGGAACTGCTACCATTGCCCTGGTGCAGGCTTTCAGGTGGGGCCCCATGGCCTCTGAGCACTGGGCACCTGGCCCGGTACACCCCTCCTTAGGGAGCTCTGTTAACCGGGCCCTCATCAGCCTTCTCGGCTCGGCTCATTCCCATCACCATTAAAACATGCTCACATCTTTCTGGTCTTAAATTTAACAACATCTTCCCTGAGACCACGTCCCCTCCAGACATCCCTCCTCCCCTTCACTCCATCCATCCCTCCTCTTTGGCTGATGCAACCTGATTTCTCGTCCACCTCCATCTGCAGCTCCCATTGTCCAAATCCCAACTTATCTCCTTCCCCACTAGTCTCAGCATTCCTCAGGACCTACCCTGGCCTCTTGGCAGCGTTCAACCCCAAGGATGACTCCTTCTTGTTCCACTTCTTTCCTTAGCTTCCGTGACAGCCAATCTGTGGACTCTTGCTCACGCCCCCTCGTCTCCATGCAGTGTGTGTCCTCCTCCCTGTACTGTTGCTTCAGTGTGGGGCGTCTTGGGGCTCTTCCTGCCAGCACACTCTTCTGAGGGGGCTCCTCTACCACATGGCTTCATCACTGGACCCGAGTCTGGCCTACATCTTCTCCAGTGCTCACATCCTGTACGGGTCAAGTCCAGCATTTTTGTTTACCCCACTTACAAGCTAGCTAGTCAGCCTGTTGCTGTTCCATGGATGTTGGCAGAAGACATGAGACTCTTGGGTCAGCAACAAAGACTTCATTTAAAAATGGTTTAAATTTCTCAGAGAGGCACAAGGCAGGTGATTACATTGCCGATACCGCACAGTGTAATTCTGATTTTCTCTTCAGGTACTCTGTTCTCAAAGTCTGGCAGCAGTAGTTTCCTAGAAAAGCATTGTCCAGAAGGAGTATTACAAATATAACTAAACATTTCTAGTAACAACGTTAAAAAAAAGTGAAAGAAAAACAGATAAAATTAATGTCAACAATGTTTTATGTAACCTAATATGTCTAAAATATTATTTCAACATGTAATTGATTTTAAAGTTAATGAGGTGTTTTACATTTTTTTCATGCTAAGGTTTTGAAATCTATGTGTATTGTACACTTCCAGCCCATTTCAGTTCTGACTCACCACGTTTCAGATGTGCAAGAGCCCAGTGGAGGTGGTGGCTTCTGCCCTGCCTGGCAGGCTGGAGTGGCCCCACCCCCAGAGCAGGTCAGCTTGCAGGGGCTTTCAGGCTGTATGACCTCTCTTCCCTAGCTTCTCCCTTCAAGTCAGTTAATGCAGGCTTTATTCTTGTCCCTTGGTCCTAGGTTAAGCCATTCTCCTCTGTGCATAACACAAGCCTCCAAGATTATGGAGGGGATGATCTATGAATGCTGATTATCTGTGAATCGTACTTGTATCCCTACCTCATTAACTACTTATTCTAATATACAGTAGTCAGTCTGATATTAGCCAGTTTCATGGATGAGACACCTGTAGGGACTGTTTGAGAGAGTATAATCTTATGAAATGTATTTAGCTTCCAGTTACTGTCATGTTCAGATGCTGTCTGGATGAGAGAATGAGCATGGGACACCGTGCAGAAGCCCGAGACTGAGGCGCAAGGCAGGTGTGCAGCAGAGCTGGGTAAAGGCACTACCTGGTTGTGGCTCTCGATCGTCAGTAAGAGGTCACATGCTGCCATCCACATTTATTGACAGGTTTTTCTCATGAGCTGATACTCATTCTGCAACCTCTTAAAGTGAAGAATTTATATATTCTCATTTAAAATGTTTCTCAGTAACATAGGGAGTAAATATAACACCACTAATATTATCCAGACTGGTAAAGGAATTAAAATATTCTAAGTTAAGTGAAATTTAATTAACATTCAAATATTACAACTTTTCTTTTTTATAATTTATTTTGATATCATTAATCTACAGTTACATGTGCAATATTATGGTTATAAAACTACCCCCTTCATCAGGTCCCCCCACCAACCCCATTACAGTCACTGTCCATCAGTGTAGTGCGATTCTATAGAATCAATACTTGTCTTCTCTGTGTTGTACAGCCCTACCCATGCCCCCCAACATTACGTCTGCTAATCGTAATGCCCCTTTTTCCCTCTTATCCCTCCCTTCCCACCCATCTTCCCCAGTCCCTTTCCCTTTGGCAACTGTTAGTCTGTTCTTGGGTTCTGTGAGTCTGCTGCTGTTTTGTACCTTCAGTTTTTTTCTTTGTTCTTATACTCCACATATGAGTGAGATCATTTGATACTTGTCTTTTTCGGCTTGGCTTATTTCACTGAGCATAATACCCTCTAGCTCCATCCATGTTGTTGCAAATGGTAGGATTTGTTTTCCTCTTATGGCTGAATAATATTCCATTGTGTATATGTACCACCTCTTCTTTATCCATTCATCTACTGATGGACACTTAGGTTGCTTCCATTTCTTGGCTATTGTAAATAATGCTGCGATAAACATAGGGGTGCATATGTCTTTTCAAACTGAGCTGCTGCAGTCTTAGGGTAAATTCCTAGAAGTGGGATTCCAGGGTCAAATGGTATTTGTATTTTGAGTTTTTTGAGGAACCTCCATACTGCTTTCCACAATGGTTGAACTAATTTGCAGTGTAGGAGGGTTCCCTTTTCTCCACATCCTCACCAACATTTGTTGTTCTTTGTGTTTTGGATGCTGGCCATCCTCACTTGTGTGAGGTGATACCTCATTGTGGTTTTAATCCGCATTTCTCTGATTAGTGATGTGGAGCATCTTTTCACGTGCCTGTTGGCCATCTGAATTTCTTCTTTAGAGAAGTGTCTTCATGTCCTCTGCCCATTTCTTAGTTGGATTATTTGCTTTTTGTTTGTTAAGGTGCATGAGTTCTTTATATATTTTGGATGTCCACCATTATCAGTTACATCATTTATGAATATATTCTCCCATACTGTAGGATGTCTTTTTGTTCTACTGATGGTGTCCTTTGCTGTACAGAAGCTTTTCAGCTTCATATAGTCCCACTTATTCATTTTGGCTTTTGTTTCCCTTGCCTGGGGATATATGTTCATGAAGAAGTCTCTCATGTTTATGTCCAAGAGATTTTTGCCTATGTTTTTTTCTAAGAGTTTTATGGTTTCGTGACTTACATTCAGGTCTTTGATCCACCTTGAGTTTACCTTTGTGTATGGGGCTAGACAGTAGTCCAGTTTCATTCTCTTACATGTAGCTGTCCAGTTTTTCCAACACCAGCTGCTGAAGAGGCTGTCATCTCTCCATTTTATATCCAAGGCTCCTTTATCAAATATTAATTGACTGTATATGTTTGGGTTAATGTTTGGATTTTCTATTCTGTTCCACTGGTCTGGGGGTCTGTTTTTGTGCCGATACCAAATTGTCTTGATTACTGTGGCTTTGTAGTAGAGCTTGAAGTCAGGGAGCGTAATTCCCCCTGTTTGATTCCTCCTTCTCAGGATTGCTTTGGCTATTCGGGGTATTTTGTGGTTCCATATGAATTTTAGAATTATTTGTTCCAGTGCATTGAAGAAAGCTGTTGGTAGTTTGATAGGGATTGCATTGAATCTGTAGATTGCTTTAGGTAGTGTAGCCATTTTGACAATATTTATTCTTCGTAGCCAAGAGCATGGGATGCATTTCCATTTGTTAGTGTCCTCTTTAATTTCTCTTAGGAGTGTCTTGTAGTTTTCAGAGTACAGGTCTTTCACTTCCTTCGTTAGGTTTATTCCTAGGTATTTTATTCTTTTTGATGCAATTGTGAATGGACTTGTTTTTCTGATTTCTCCTTCTGTTAGTTCATCGTTAGTGTATAGGAAAGCAACAGATTTCTGTGTGTTGATTTTGTATCCTGCAACTTTGCTGAATTCAGATATTATTTCTAGTAGTTTTGGAGTGGAGTTTTTAGGGTTTTTAATGTACAGTATCATGATATCTGCAAATAGTGACAATGTGACATCTTCTTTACCAATCTGGATGCCTTGTATGTCTTTGCTTTGTCTGATTGCCGTGGCTAGGACCTCCAGTACTATGTTGAATAACAGTGGAGAGAGTGGGCATCCCTGTCTTGTTCCCGATCTTAGATGAAACGCTTTCAGCTTCTCTCTGTTAAGTATGATGTTAGCTGTGTGTTTGTCATATATAGCCTTTATGATGTTGAGGTACTTGCCGTCTATACCCATTTTGTTGAGATTTTTAATCATGAATGGATGCTGAATTTTGTTAAGTGCTTTTTCAGCATCTATGGGGATGATCATTTGGTTTTTGTTCTTTTTGTTGATGTGGTGGATGATGTTGATGGATTTTCGAATGTTGTACCATCCTTGCATCTCTGAGATGAATCCCGCTTGATCATGGTGTATGATCCTCTTGATGTATTTTTGAATTCGGTTTGCTAATATTTTGTTGAGTATTTTGCATCTATGTTCATCAGGGATATTAGTCTGTAATTTTCTTTATTGGTGAGGTCTTTGCCCGGTTTTGGTATTAGAGTGATGCTGGCTTCATAGAATGAGTTTGGAAGTATTCCCTCCTCTTCTGTTTTTTGGAAAACTTTAAGGAGAATGGGTGTTATTTCTTCTCTATATGTCTGGAAGAATTCAGAGGTGAATCCATCTGGTCTGGGGGTTTTGTTCTTGGGTAGGTTTTTGATTACCGATTCAATTTTGTTGCTGGTTATTGGTCTGCTTAGTTTTTCTGTTTCTTTCTTGGTCAGTCTTGGAAGGTTGTATTTTTCTGAGAAGTTGTCCATTTCTTCTATGTTTTCCAGCTTGTTAGCATATAGATTCTCATAGTATTCTCTTATAATTCTTTGTATTTCTGTGGGGTCCGTCGTTATTTTTCCTTTCTCATTTCTGACTCTGTTTATGTGTGTAGATTCTCTTTTTCTCTTAATCAGTCTGGCTAGAGGTTTGTCTATTTTGTTTATTTTCTCAAAGAACCAGCTCTTGGTTTCATTGGTTTTTTTCTATTATTTTATTCTTCTCAATTTTATTTATTTCTTCTCTGATCTTTATTATGTCCCTCCTTCTGGTGAATTTGGGCCTCATTTGTCCTTCTTTTTCCAATTTCAGTAATTGTGTCTTTAGACTATTCATTTGGGAGTGTTCTTCTTTAAATAGGCCTGGATTGCAATATACTTTCCTCTTAGAACTGCCTTTGCTGTGTCCCACAGAAGTTGTGGCTTTGTGTTGTTCTTGTCATTAGTCTCCATATATTCTTTGATTTCTGTTTTGGTTTGGTTATTAACCCATTGATTAATTAGGAGAAGGTTGTTAAGGCTCCATGTATTTGTGAGCCTTTTTGATTTCTTTCTAAAATTTATTTCTAGTTTTATAACTTTGTCATCTGAGAAGTTGGTTGGTAGGATTTCAATATTTTTGAATTTACTGAGGTTCTTTTTGTGGCCTAGTATGTGGTCTATTCTGGAAAATGCTCTATGTGCACTTGAGAAAAATGTGTATCTTGCTGCTTTTGGGTGCAGAGTTCTGTAGATGTCTGTTAGGTCCATCTGTTCTAGTGTGTTGTTCAGTGCCTCTGTGTCTTTACTTATTCTCTGTCTGGTTGATCTATCCTTTGGACTGAGTGGTGTGTTGAAGTATCCTAAAATGAATGCATTGCTATATATTTCCTCCTTTTATTCTGTTAGTATTTGGTTCACATATGCTGGCGCTCCTGTGTTGGGTGCATATATATTTATGATGGTTATATCTTCTTGTTGGACTGACCCGTTTATCATTATGTAATGTCCTTCTTTGTCTCTTGCTACTTTTTTAGTTTTGAAGTCTATTTTGGCTGATACAAGTACTGCAACACCTGCTTTTTTCTCTTTGTTGTTTGCATGAAATATTTTTTCCATCCCTTCACTTTTAGTTTGTGTATATCTTTGGGTTTGAGGTGAGTCTCTTGTAAGCAGCATATAGATGGGTCTTGCTTTTTTATCCATTCTGTTACTCTGTGTTTTTTAATTGGTGCATTCAGTCCATTTACATTTAGGGTGATTATCGATAGATATGTACTTATTGCCCTTGCTGGCTTTAGATTCGTGGTTACCAAAGGTTCAAGGGTTGCTTCTTTACTGTGTAACAATCTAACTTAACTTTCTTGTTAAGTTATTGTAAACATCATCTGATGTTTCTTTATTTCTCTCCCTTCTTATTCTTCCTCCTCCATTCTTTATATACTAGGTGTTTTATTCTTTGCCTTTAGTTAGTATTTGGATGGTCTGCTTTCTTTGCTATGATTTTATTTTCTCTGGTGACATCTCTTTAGCCTTAGGTGTGCCTCCCTCTAGAGCAGTCCGTTTAAGATATCCTGTAGTGGTGCTTTATGAGAGGCAAACTCTCTCAACTTTCCTTTGTCTGGAAATTTTTCAATCCCTCCATCATATTTAAATGATACTCATGCTGGATACAATATTCTTGGTTCAAGTCCCTTCTGTTTCATTACATTAAATATATCATGCCATTCTCTTCTGGCCTGTAAGGTTTCTGTTGAGAAGTCTGATGATATTCTGATGGGTTTTCCTTTGTAGGTGATCTTTTTTCTCTCTCTAGCTGCCTTTAAAACTCTGTCTTTATCTTTGATCTTTGCCATTTTAATTATTATGTGTCTTGGTGTTGTCTTCCTTGGGCCCTTTGTGTTGGGAGATCTGTGGGCTTCCGTGGACTGCGAGACTATTTCCTTCCCTAGGGTGGGAAAGTTTTCAACAATTATTTCTTCAAAGACACTTTCTATCCCTTTTTCTCTCTTCTTCTTCTTCTTGTACTCCTATAATGCGAATATTGTTCCGTTTGGATTGGTCACACAGTTCTCTTAATATTCTTTCATTCCTGGAGATCCTTTCATCTCTCTCTGCCTCAGCTTCTCTGTATTCCTGTTCTCTGATTTCTATTCCATTAACAGTCTCTTGCATCTCATCCAGTCTGCTGTTAAGCCCATCGATCACTTGTCTGATTTCTGCCTTATCTTTCCTCACTTCCCTCACTTCCTCCCTCAGCTCTTGCACATTTCTCTGTAGATCCATCAGCATGGTTATGACTTTTATTCTGAATTCTTTTTCAGGAAGACTGTGCATTTCCATCCCTTCAGGCTCCCTCTCTGGGGTTGTCTGGTTGATCTTAGTCTGGACCATATTCCTCTGTCTTTTCATGGCTATAGAAGTGGTTGCTGGTAGTTGCCACGCATGTCAGTTGGGTTCTTTAAAACTTTAAAAAGAAAGAAAAAAAGAAAGAAAAGAAAAGAAAACAGAAAGAGAAGAAAAACAAAAAACAAAAACAAAACAAAACAAAACAAAATGCCCACCGGGAGTAGATTATGTGGGGATGCTGTAGGTAGCGCTGTTTCTCCACTATTCCTCAGCCGTGGCTGTCCCGCTCCGCAGGGCCCTTCATGGCTCTGGCCCGGGTGGGAACAAATGGGAGGCTGTTGATCTGTGTGGGAAGTCTAAGTGCGGCCACCCTTTCCCAGTCACCGGCTAAGGGGTCCAAAACTCCCCAGGACTCCCAGCCTGCTTGGCTGAGTGTGCCGGGGCAATCTACTCCTCCGCTGGGCTCCTGTCTCTTTAAGACTGCTGATAAAAGCGTGCGTTTTTCTTTTTTCTTTTTTTTATTCCTTCCCGGGAGCCTGCTGCATGCACCCTGGCACATTCCTCGCTCAGATCCTGCACCCTCTGTCTGTTCAATCTCCGCTACACCGCGCAATGTGTGTCAGCGCTCCCGGCGCAGATCACCAGGGCTGGTTATTTCACAGGCTGTACTTCCACTCCCTCCCGGCTCTGAATCCTCTCCTCCCACCAGTGCGCTGGGGTGGGGGAGTGCTCAGGTCCCACCGGGTCACGACTCTGTATCTTACCCACCTCGTGGGGTGCCGAATCCTCTCAGGTGTAGCTGCACGCTGTATGCTTTCCTGTGTATTCTGGTCTCTCTTTTAGGAATAGTTGTATTTGCTATATTTTCATAGATATATATAGTTTTGGGAGGAGATTTCTGCCGCCCTGCTCATGCCGCCATCTTCCCAGAAGTATCCAAATATTACAACTTTAATTTCAATTATTATAAGTGAAAATATTTAATAGCCTTTTACAAATCCCCTGTCTGAGCATCCAGAGAGTACTGAATATAATTCATACTTTTCTTAGTATTAGGTTATTAGGGGTTGGGGGAGGAACTATATTTATCAAGTGGCTATTCTGCCAAGAGCTATGCTCCATATTATGAGAGCTCAAACTGTTTAGCCCTTAGAGTGTTCCAGCCTAGTTCTAAGTATTTCAAGGAAGACACTATGTTTTTCCTACCAGGTAGGCTTCTGCATTCAGAGATTAACCTGCCCAGTTTAACAAGTTGCAGAACTAGGATTTGAACCCTAGAGGCCATGCTTCCAAGTACTCGCCCCTAATGTAAACTTCACCATAAACCTCTTGGGTAGACATTATCATCCGTTTTACAGATGTGGAAACCGAGGCTCAAAATCTTAATTAACACAAAATGTGCTAGTAAGTGGCTAACATTTCTTTTTTTTACTCCCCCTTCTTCCTTTTTCTTTTCTAAAACTTTCTGATTTGGGCCCAGGCAGGACTTGCATTCGCCGATCAATGCAAACACCTGTCTTCTTTGTCTGGTTTACTTGCTTGCTTTTTCCTTTCCTCAGGAAGTATCTTTTATCCTCACAAGACAGTATTTAGTCCATGACTTTGTTACCTATGCTACATCTGCTCTCAAATAACTTAGAGAAACATGCCTTTTCAGAGTTTATATTCTAAAACTATTGACTACTTTTTTCCCTAGAGAGATTGGAACAATTATCAGGTCACTAGGATGCTGCCCTACTGAAGGAGAGCTACATGATCTGATTGCAGAGGTAAGTGGGCCTAGGCAGATTCTCTGTGTGGCTCCACCTCCTGTAATTAAAAAACATTCTTACCTGAAACTAAAAGTGCCCCAAAATACTGAATGTGCTCAGAGAAAATATCAGAATAGCTGTATGAATTAGCCAACCAACAGTGTCTGAAAGAATTAATATCAGATCTTGTAGAAATGACGATGAGAATGTAACACAATGGAACAAGTAAAGACCCACCCTAGATATTACACTCTTTAAAGTTGGTTGAAGAAAGGCCAGTAGACACAAAAGACTGACTCTATGCAGAAAGAATTTTGACAGATGAAAGGAGTATAATAAATGTCAGTTCAATAGTACAGAATCACAAGTGGAGACTGAAAGGAATTTTTATTTGGGGAAATAAAACTAACTTTCAGAACGAGTAGTAAATACAGCAAAGCAACAAGAACTAACTTGACATTGATCAAACATTCTAAGAATTAAAAACGATGAGCAGTCCAAGACCAGAGACCTTCATGCCCTGTTTGGTTTTCCAGAAAAGTGTCTGGTCTAGTTCAGTTGCAGCTTTCGGTTCAACAAAACAGAGGCCTGAAGGGAAAGAAGCTACCTGGGCAAGCACCAGGAGAGGGATCTTTTCAGAATTGCTTATCAAGGATGTGGGTTTTGGTGGAAGCCAGGGATCAATAAAGAGGATATGGGCATAGGGCAAGGAAGGGGGGTTATTTATTTCCATGCTCCTTGGACCCAGCACAGTACTTGCTTGTTCATCACTGCACAGAATAGAAGGAATTGTGACTCTGGTGAGTGGCTTAAACGCCTTATCAGTTGTCCATAATAATACCAACTTCAAAGTTTGCTTCAAAGATAAATGAAATAATGTATAAGAAGACATGTTTTGAATCCTGAAGTGCTATATAGAGTTAAGGAGTGGAAGATTAGGAACTTCATTGCCTATGTATTAGCACCTTGGTAACTAATTTTTCTTCTTTTTTCTCAATTAAAGTATAAATGATATTATATTAGTTTCAGGTGGACAACAGTGACTGGACATTTATATACATTACAAAATGCTCACCACAAGTGTAGTTACTGTCTGTGTAGTTGTTACAATATTATTGATTATATTCCCCATGCTGTACCTTTGAGCTTCATGACTTATCTATTTTATAAATGAAAGCCTATACCTCCCTATCCCCTGACCTATTTTACCCATCCCGCACACCCCACTCCCTTCTGGCAACCACCAGTTTGTCTCTATGTATGAGTTCATTTCAGCATATTTGTTTTATTATTTAGATTCCACATATATGTGAAATCATATGGTATATGTCTTTATCTGTCTTATTCATTTAGCATAACACCTATAGGTCTATACATATTGCCAGTGGCAAGATTATGTTCTTTTTTTTGAGTGAGTAATACACCATTGTGCATATGTCCCACATCTTCTTTATCCATTCATCTGTTGATGAACACTTTGGTTGCTTCCATAGCCTAGCTGTTGTACATAAAGCTGCAATCAAAATAGGAATGCATGTATCTTTTTGAATTTTCTATTCTTTGGTAAATACCCAGAACTGGAATTACTGGGTTGTATGATATTTCAATTTCAACTTTTTTGAAGAACCTGTTTCCCCTACTGTTCCTATACTGTTTTCCATAGTGGCTGTACCATTTTATATTCCTACCAACAGTGCATGAAGGTTCCCTTTTCTCCACATCCTCACCAACACTTGTTATTTCTTTTTTTTTTTGGTATCATTAATCTACAATTACATGAGCAACATTATGGTTACTAGACTCCCCCATCATCAAGTCCCATTACCATCCCACATAACCCATTACCATCACTGTCCATCAGCGTAGTAAGATGCTATAGAATCACTACTTGTCTTCTCTGTGTTGTACAGCCCTGCCTGTCTGAGCATAATACCCTCTAGCTCCATCCATGTTGTTGCAAATGGTAGGATTTGTTTTCTTCTTATCGCTGAATAATATTCCATTGTGTATATGTACCACCTCTTCTTTATCCATTCATCTACTGATGGACACTTAGGTTGCTTCCATTTCTTGGCTATTGTAAATAATGCTGCGATAAACATAGGGGTGCATATGTCTTTTTCAAACAGGGCTGCTGCATTCTTAGGGTAAATTCCTAGGAGTGGAATTCCTGGGTCAAATGGTATTTCTATTCTGAGTTTTTTGAGGAACGTCCATACTGCTTTCCATAATGGTTGAACTAATTTACATCCCCCCCAGCACTGTAGGAGAGTTCCCACATCCTCCCGAACATTTGTTGTTGTTTGTCTTTTGGATGGTGGCTGTCCTAACTGGTGTGAGGTGATATCTCATTGTGGTTTTAATTTGCATTTCTGATGATTAGCGATGTGGAACATTTTTTCATGTGCCTGTTGGCCATCCGAATTTCTTCTTTGGAGAAGTGTCTGTTCAGATCTTCTGCCCATTTTTTAATTGGGTTATTTGCTTTTTGTTTGTTGAGGTGCATGAGCGCTTCATATGTTTTGGATGTCAACCTGTTATCAGATATGTCATTTAGGAATATATTCTCCCAAACTGTAGGATGTCTTTTTGTTCTACTGATGGTGTCCTTTTCTGTACAGAAGCTTTTCAGCTTGATAGAGTCCCACTTGTTCATTTTTGCTTTTGTTTCCCTTGCCCAGGGAGATAATGTTCATGAAGAAGTTGCTCATGTTTATGTCCAAGAGATTTTTGCCTATGTTTTTTTGTAAGACTTTTATGGTTTCATGAATTACATTCAGGTCTTTAATCCATTTCGAATTTACTTTTGTATATGGGGTTAGAAAATGATCCAGTTTCATTCTCTTAAATGTAGCTGTCCAGTTTTGCCAACACCAGCTATTGAAGAAGCTGTCATTTTCCCCATTGTATATCCATGGTCCCTTTATTGTATATTAATTGACCATAAATGTTTGGGTTAATATCTGGACTCTCTATTCTGTTCCACTGGTCTGTGGGTCTGTTCTTGTGCCAGTACCATTTTTTCTCGATTACTGTGGCTTTGTAGTAGAGCTTAAAAGTTGGGAAGTAAGATCCCCCCTGTTTTATTCTTCCTTCTCAGGATTGCTTTGGCTATTCGGGGTCTTTTTTGGTTCCATATGAATTTTAGAACAATTTTTCCTGTTTATTGAAGTAAGCTGTTGGTATTTTGATAGGGATTGTGTTGAATCTATAGTTTGCTTTAGGTAGGATAGCCATTTTAACAATATTTATTCTTCCTAGCCAAGAGCATGGGATGAGTTTCCATTTGTTAGTGTCCTCTTTAATTTCTCTTAGGAGTGTCTTGTAGTTTTCAGGATATAGGTCTTTCACTTCCTTGGTTAGGTTTATTCCTAGGTATTTTATTCTTTTTGATGCAATTGTGAATGGAATTGTTCTTCTGATTTTCTGCTAGTTCACCATTGGTGAGTAGAAATGCAACAGATTTCTGTGTATTAATTTTGTATCCTGCAACTTTGCTGAAGTCAGATATTAGTTTTAGTAGTTTTGGAGTGGAGTCTTTAGGGTTTCTTATGTACAATATCATGTCCTCTGCAAATAGTGACAGTTTGACTTCTTCTTTACCAATCTGGATGCCTTGTATTTATTTGTTTTGTCTGATTGCAATGGCTAGGATCTCCAGAACTATGTTGAGTAACAGTGCAGAGAGTGGGCATACCTGTCTTTTTCCCCATATTAGGTGAAAAGCTTTCAGCTTCTTGCTGTTAAGTATGATGTTAGCTGTGGGTTTGTCATATATAGCCTTTATGCTGTGGAGGTACTTGCCGTCTATACCCATTTTGTTGAGAGTTTTAATCATGAATGGATGCTGAATTTTGTCAAATGCTTTTTCAGCATCTATGGAGATGATCATTTGGTTTTTGTTCTTCTTTTTGTTGATGTGGTGGATGATGTTGATGGATTTTCGAATGTTGTACCATCCTTGCATCCCTGAAATGAATCCCACTTGATCATGGTATATGATCCTCTTGATATATTTTTGAATTCGGTTTGCTAATATTTTGTTGAGTATTTTTGCATCTACATTCATCAGGGATATTGGTCTGTAATTTCCTTTTTTGGTGAGGTCTTTGCCTGGTTTTGGTATTAGAGTGATACTGGCTTCATAGAATGAGTTTGGAAGTATTCCCTCCTCTTCTATTTTTTGGAAAACTTTAAGGAGAATGGATGTTATTTCTTCTCTATATGTCTGGTAGAATTCAGAGGTGAATCCATCAGGTCCGGGGTTTTTGTTCTTGGGTAGTTTTTTGATTACCGCTTCAATTTCATTGCTGGTGATGGTCTGTTTCGTTTTTCTGTTTCTTGTTTGGTCAGGCTTGGAAGATTTTATTTTTCTGGAAGTTGTCCATTTCTTCTAGGGTTTCCAGCCTGTTACTATATAGATTCTCATAGTATTCTCTTATAATTCTTTGTATGTCTGTGGGGTCTGTCGTGATGATCCATGGATTCTTTATGAGCATTGTTGTTTAGCCTTCATATGTTTGTGAGCATTTTTGTGTTCTTTGTACAATTTATTTCTAGTTTTATACCTTTGTTTTCTGAGAAGTTGGTAGAATTTCAATCTTTTTAAATTTACTGAGGCACTTTTGTGGCCTAGTATGTTGTCTATTCTGGAAAATGTTCCATGTGCACTTGAGAAGAATTTGTATCCTGCTGCTTTTGGGTGTAGAGTTCTGTAGATGTCTGTTCGGTCCATCTGTTCTAGTGTGTTGTTCAGTGCCTCTGTATCCTTACTTATTTTCTCTCTGGTTTTTCTATCCTTTGGAGTGAGTGGTATGTTGAAGTCTCCTAAAATGAATGCATTGCATTCTATTTTCTCCTTTAATTCTGTTAGAAATAGTTTCATGTATGTCATTGTTCCTGTGTTGGGTGCATATATATTTATAATGGTTATATCCTCTTGTTGGACTGACCCCTTTATCAGTATGTAATGTCCTTATTTATCTCTTGTTACTTTCTTTGTTTTGAAGTCTATTTGACTGATATAAGTTCTGTAACACCTGCTTTTTTCTCCCTATTGTTTGCATGAAATACCTTTTTCCATCCCTTCACTTTTAGTCTGTGTTTTTCTTTGGGTTTGAGGTGAGTTTCTTGTAAGCAGCATATAGATGGGTCTTGCTTTTTTATCCATTCTATTACTCTGTGTCTTTTGATTGGTGCATTCAGTCCATTTACATTTAGGGTGATTATTGATAGATAGGTACTTACTGACATCGCAGGCTTTGGATTTGTGGTTACCAAAGGTTCAAGGTTAGCTCTTTACTATATAACTGTTTAACTTAACTCTCTTTTTAAGCTATTATAAACACAGTCTGGTGATTCTTTATTTCTCTCCCTTCTTATTCTTCCTCCTCCATTCTTTATATTAGGTGTTTTATTCTGTACTCTTTTGTGTTTCCTTTGACTGGTTTTGTGGATAGTTGATTTTGTTTTTTGCCTTTAGTTAGTATTTGGTTGGTCTGCTTTCTTTGCTGTGAATTTATTTCCTCTGGTGATATCTATTTAACCTTAGGAATGCTTCATCAAGAGCAATCCTTTAAAATTCCCTGTATACATGGTTTGTGGTATGCAAATTCCCTCAACTTTTCCTTGTCTGGAAATTGTTTAATCCCTCCTTCAAATTTAAATGATAGTCATGCTGGATACAGTATTCCTGGTTCAAGGCCGTTCTGTTTCATTGCATTAAATATATCATGCCATTCTCTTCTGGCCTGTAAGGTTTCTGTTGAGAAGTCTGATGATAGCCTCATGGGTTTTCCTTTGTAGGTGATCTTTTTTCTCTCTCTGGCTGCCTTTAATACTGTGTCCTTCTCTTTGATCTTTGCCATTTTAGTTATTATATGTCTTGGTGTTGTCCTCCTTTGGTCCCTTGTGTTGGGAGATCTGTGGGCTTCCATGGTCTGAGAAACTATTTCCTTTCCCAGCTTGGGGAAGTTTTCCGCAATTTTTTCTTCAAAGACACTTTCTATCCCTTTTTCTCTCTCGTCTTTTTCTGGTACCCCTATAATGCAAATATTGTTCTGTTTGGATTTTTCACACAGTTCTCTTAATATTCTTTCTTTCCTAGACATCCTTTTATCTCTCTCTGCCTCGGCTTCTCTGTATTACTGTTCTCTGATTTCTATTCCATTGACAGTCTCTTGAAACTCATCCAGTCTGCTCTTAAGACCTTCTGTTGATTGTTTCATTTCTCTTATCTCCCTCCAGACTTCATCCCTTAGCTCTTGCATTTTTCTCTGCAGGTACATCAGCATAGTCATGACTTTTATTTTGAATTCTTTTTCAGGAAGATTGGTTATATCTGTCTCACCAGGCCCTCTCTCTGGGGTTGTCTCTGTGATTTTTGGCTGGACCAGACTCTTTTGCCTTTTCATGGTGATAGAATTGGTCGCAGGTAGGTAGCATGTGTGTCAGCTGGGAGAACAAAGTCCCTTCCTGCCTGCTGGTTGTCTTGCCCTTCTCCACTGCCTGTGTTTGTTACCTGCACTCAGCGAGCACAGTCTGGGATAGTCTTCTGAGCTGCTGTGGGCAGGGTAGCCCTCGGAATCACCTAGTGCACTGTGGGGGATCACAGCCATGCTGGGTGTGTTCTCCTGCGAGAACGGCACCCCTTCATGCTTTCCGTACCTTGCTCTGGCTTCCACTGCCTGTGCTGTCAACCACACACTGGGACCAGTCTCTGGGATAATCTCCTGAGCTGCCATGGGCAGTGCGGCCCTCAGAATAACCTAGCACACTGCAAGGGGTTTGCAGATGCACCATGTGTGTTCTCCTGCAAGAACAGCACCCCTTCATGCCTTCTGGACCTTGCTCTGGCTTCCACTCCCTGTGCTGTCTACCTGTACACCGGGAGCAGTCTCTGGGTCAATCTCCTGAGCTTCCATGGGCAGAGTGGCCCTCGGGATAGCCTAGCACACTGCGGGGGGTGGCAAATGCACCGGGGTGTTATTCTGTGATAACGGCGCCCCTTCATGCCTTCTGGACCTTGCTCCTGCTTCTGCGGCCTGTTCTGGTTACCTGTACACCGGGAGCAGTCTCTGGGACAATCTCCTGAGCTGCTGTGGGCGGGGAAGCCCTTGGGATAGCTTAGCTTAGTCCGGGGGGTGGTGGATGCGCTGGGTGTGTTCTCCTGTGAGTACAGCACCCCTTCATGCCTTCTGGCCCTTGCTCTGGCTTCCTCTGTCTGTCCTGGTTAGCTGCACGCCAGGAGGAGACTCTGTGTGGTTGCTGTGGGCACGGCTGTTGTCCGGCTGCTCCACAGCTGTAGCGGGTCGGCTGGTTTGGTTGCAACGTCGGCCGGGGGGGAATGAATGGCAGGGTGCTTATTGCCATGAGGGGCTTTGGGACTGCATTACCCCCCAGGGGATTAGGGAGCCTGAAGTTCTCAAGATTTCCAGCCTGCTGGTCTGTGTGCTGGGACGATTTTGTACAGCTGTTGAGCCATTGTCCCTTTAAGACTTTAAAAAAGTGCTTGCTTTTCCTTTGTCCCAGGGGAGCTGTCTGTGGGGACCTGCTCTCAGTTTCCGTCTCGGAGTTTACTTTTCTGTTTCTCTAATATCCAGTACACCATGCGATGTGTGTCTTTGCTCCCGGTGCAGCTTACTAGGGCTGTTTATTTAGCAGTCCTGTGCTTCCACTCCCTCCCCACTCTGATTCTTTTCCCCACACTGGGTGAGGTGGGGTGGGAGTAGTGCTCGGGTCCCACCGGGTAACAGCTTTGTATCTTACCCTTTTCGTGATTTGCTGAGTTCTCGCAGATGTAGATGTAGCCCTGACTGTTGTCCTGAATCCTCTGGTCTCTCTTTTAGGAATAATTGTATTTGTTGTATTTTCAAAAATATGTATAGTTTTGGGAGGAGATTTCTGCTGCCCTACTCACACGGCCATCTTGAGCCCCTTCTTCTCTTATTTCTTTTTGATAGTGGCCATTCTGACTGTTTGAGTTAAAGCAGTATCAATTTTTCATTAGCATTTAAAAATAGTCTATAAAGTAGGAAATATTTACATTGTTTTTCCATTTGGTGAACTAATAAAGCTATTTTTACTAAAAGTAAGGGGAAAATGCTTATTTTTCCTAATGTAGCCCTCAAAAAAAAAAGGTATTGATCTCTGCCTTAAAATGTTTATCAACAAAGCTAGAATTGGTGTGAGGAAAATGAAAGTTGACATTATGGAAGAGATAGAAACTGGAACGTGAATTTACAGTGAAATCATAATTATTGCCTATAAATATAATTCAGTAGAGTAAGTGGAGCAGTAATGAAAAGTGCCTCAGGAAAATCAGAAAAGGAGAAGCTTTAGAGCCTGATTTCCTTACCGTTTGTTTGTATGTTTTAATCTGTAGTCAGGGTCAGCAAACCACAACACCTGGGCCAGATCCAGCCCATCATCTGTTTTTTTTTTATTAAAGTATCATTTATAAATAATCTTATGAAGGTTTCACATGAGCAACATTGATGGACACTTAGGTTGCTTCCATATCTTGGCTATTGTACATAGTGCAACAAAAAACATAGGGGTGCATATGTCTTTTCACATCAGGGATCTTGTTTTCTTAGGGTAAATTCTTAGGAGTGGAATTACTGGGTCAAATGACATTTCTGTTTTTAGTTTTTTGAGGAACCTCCATATTGCTTTCCACAATGGTTGAACCATTTTACATTTCCACCAACAGTGTAGGAGGGTTCCCCTTTCTCTGCGTCCTCAGCAGCATTTGCTGTTTCTTGTCTTTTGGAAAGTGGCCATCCTAACTGGTGTGAGGTGATATCTCATTGTGGTTTTAATCTGCATTTCTCTGATGACCAGCGATGTGGAGCATCTTTTCATGTGCCTGTTGGCCATTTGAGTTTCTTTTTTGAAGAAGTGTTTGTTCACATCCTCTGCCCTTTTTTTAATCAGGCTATTTGTTTTTTGGGTGTTGAGGCATATGAGTTCTTTATATATCTTGGATGTTAACCCTTTATTAGATAAGTCATTGACAAGTATATTCTCCCATACTGTAGGATTCCTTTTTGTTCTTCTGATGGTGTCCTTTGCTGTACAGAAGCTTTTTAGTTTGATGTAGTCCCACTTGTTAATTTTTTATTTTGTTTCCCTTGCCCAAGGAGATTTGTTCAGGAAAAAGTTGCTTGTGTTTATATTCAAGAGATTTTTGCCTTTTTCTTCTATGAGTGTTATCATTTCATGACTTATATTTAGGTCTTTGATCCATTTGAGTTTACTTTTGTGTATGGAGTTAGACAGTAAACCAGTTTCATTCTTTTACATGTAGCTGTCCAGTTTTGCCAACACCAGTTATTGAAGAACCTGCCATTTCCCCATTGTATATCCATGGCTCCTTTATCATATATTAATTGGCCATATATGTGTGTGTTTTTATATGGGCTCTCTATCTGTTCCTTTGATTTATGGGTCTGTTCTTGTGCCAGTACCAAATTGTCTTGATTACTGTGGCTTTGTAATAGAGTTTGAAGTCAGGGAGCATAATCCCCCCGATTTGTTCTTCTTTTTCAGTATTGTATTGGCTATTCAGAGTCTGTTGTAATTCCATAGGAATTTTAGAACTATTTGTTCTAGATGCTGTTGGTATTTTGATGGGGAATGCTTCGAATCTGTATACTGCTTTAGGAAGGATGTACATTTTGACAGTATTAATTCTTCCTGTCCACAAACATGGAATGTAGTTACATTTATTGGTGTCTTTTCTAATTTCTCTCATGAGTATCTTGTAGTTTCCAGAGTAAAGATCTTTCACTTCCTTGATTAGGTTTATTGCTAGTATTTTATCCTTTTTGATGCAATTATAGATGGAGTTGTTTTCCTGATTTCTCTTTCTGGTAATTTGTTGTTAGTAAATAGGAGTTAAACAGATTTTTGTGTATTTTGTATCCTGCAGCTTTGCTGAATTAAGTTATTAGTGCTAGTAGTTTTTTGGTGGTCTTTAGGGTTTTCTGTGTATAATATTTTCATCTGAAAACAGTGAGTTTAATTTCTTCCTTACCAATTTGTATGCCTTTTATCTCTTTGTGTTGTCCGACTATTGTGGCTAGGACCTCCACACCGAGTAAATTTTAAAAAATTGAAATCATACAGGATATGTTCCCTGATCTAAGATATGGAATTAAATTAGAAATCAGTTGAGAATAAGTTGACTAGGAAATGCCCAAATATTTAGAATTAAGCAACATACTTCTAAATAATTAATGAATCAAAGTAGAAATCATAAGGAAAGTTATAAAACATTTTGCCCTGAACAGTAATGAAAATGCAACATGTCAGACTTTGTGGTATTCAGAAAAAGCAGCACTTAGAGGACAATGTACAACTTTAAGTGTTTATATTAGGAAAAACAAAGAAAGACCTAAAATTAGTTTTCCAAATTCTAATCTTAAGGAGCTAGAAAACGTATAGCAACATAAGTCCAATGTAAGTCGAAGAAAGAAAATTATAAAGAGCAGAAATCAGTGAAATAGAAAATGGACAGAAAAAAACCACCAAAAGCAAAATACTAGTCTTTTCGAATAGAACTCACAGACTTCTAGTTTAGGTGAACAAGACATAAATTATGAATGTCAAGATTAAAGGAGGGGTTATCATTATGTTTCAGACATTTTACAATGATATAAGGAACATTATGAACAACTTTATGGCACTAAATATGGCAACTTAGATGAAATGGACAAATTCCCTGAGAGACACAAATTACCAAAAGTGACCCAAGGAAAAAATGAAGGATTTGAATAACTCTGTACCAACCACCAATGTTAAATTTATAGTTGAAAACTTTCCCAGAAAGAAAATTGGGGCTGATGGGTTTGCTGGCGAATTCTCTCCAACATTTATCGGAGAAGTAGTGCCAATTCTAACAAAACCCTTAACTCTTCCTGAAAATATTGCAGGAGGAATACTTTCCAAGTTATTTTTTGAGGACAGTATTACTCTGATATGCAAACCAGAATATCATATTACAAGAAAAGAAGACTACACAATTTGTCAACATAGATGCAAAAAATCCTTAGTAAAATATTACTAAATCAATTTAAACAATATGTTGAAGAAGATAATATATTATGAACAAGTGGGATTTATTCCAGGATTTTAAGGTTGACTTAACATTAATCAGTATAATTTACTTCATTAACAGAATCATTCCAATACAGAAAGAGCATTTGAAAAAAAACCCCACCCACTGAAAATAAAAACACTCAACAAACTAAGAATAAGAGAAAACTTCTCAACCTGGTTAAGGGCATCTACAAAAAATCTAAGCCTTACATACTCAGTAGTGAAAGGCTCAGTGCTTTCCACCTAAAGTCAAGAACAAGGCAAAATGCTTATGTTCATCACTCCTATTTATCATTGTACTTGAAGTCCTAGACAGTGCAATAACACTGGAAAAATAATAAAAGATACACAGTTTGGAAAAAAAAAAGTAAAGCTGTCTCTTTTTCAGACAACACAATGGTTCATGCAGAAAATCCTAAGAAGTTTATCAAAAAGCCACTAAAACTTACATGTGAATTTAGTTAGGTCACAGGATACAAGGTCAACACACACAATTAATTATACTTCTGTAAAATAGGAATGAATGCAATTAGAAAAATTAAATTAAGTAAATAACTCCATTTACAATAGCATAAAAAGTGGAATAATAAATTTGACAAAAGATTGGCAAGACTTATACACTAAAAACATCAAATGTAGTACAGGGAAATTAAGGTCTAAATAAATGGATAGATATACATGTTTGTGGATTGGAAAACAACATTATTAAGATGGCAGTTCTTCTCAATTGATCTATAGATTGAATACATTTTCAACCGACATTATAGCAGGCTTTTTTGAAGAAATTTACAAGCACTTTCTGAAATTTGAATGGAAAAGCAAAGGACCCAGAGTAACCAGAATAATTTTGAAAGGAAGGGCAAGTCTGGACTTATTCTACCAGATTGCAAGATTTACTATTAAACTATAGCAATCAAGACAGTGTGATATTTGTGCACTGATAAACATAGATCAATGGAACAGATTAGAGAATTAAGAATCAGAACCGTATTTATACTTTTGAAAAGGTGCCAAGGTAATTCATTAATAAAAGGATAATCATTTCAATAAATAGTGTTAGAGCAAATGAATATCTGAATAGTACTTAAGCACTTTTATTCCATATACAAAAGTTAAGTTGTAGATGGCAAGTACCTCAACATTATAAAGGCTATATATGACAAACCCACAGCTAACATCATACTTAACAGCGAGAAGCTGAAAGCTTTTCATCTAAGATCGGGAACAAGACAGGGATGCCCACTCTCTCCACTGTTATTCAACATAGTACTGGAGGGCCTAGCCACGGCAATCAGACAAAACAAAGATATACAAGGCATCCAGATTGGTAAAGAAGAAGTCAAATTGTCACTATTTGCAGATGACATGATACTGTACATAAAAAACCCTAAAGACTCCACTCCAAAACTACTAGAACTAATATCTGAATTCAGCAAAGTTGCAGGATACAAAATTAACACACAGAAATCTGTTGCTTTCCTATACACTAATGATGAACTAACAGAAGGAGAAATCAGAAAAACAATTCCATTCACAATTGCATCAAAAAGAATAAAATACCTAGGAATAAACCTAACGAAGGAAGTGAAAGACCTGTACTCTGAAAACTACAAGACACTCCTAGGAGAAGTTAAGGAGGACACTAACAAATGGAAATGCATCCCATGCTCTTGGCTAGGAAGAATAAATATTGTCAAAATGGCTATACTACCTAAAGCAATCTACAGATTCAACGCAATCCCTATCAAACTACCAACAGCTTTCTTCAATGAACTGGAACAAATAATTCTAAAATTCATATGGAACGAGAAAAGACCCCGAATAGCCAAAGCAATTCTGAGAAGGAGGAATCAAACAGGGGGAATTATGCTCCCTGACTTCAAACTCTACTACAAAGCCACAATAATCAAGACAATTTGGTACTGGCACAAAAACAGACCCACAGACCAGTGGAACAGAATAGAAAATCCAAACATTAACCCAAACATTTACAGTCAATTAATATTTGTTAAAGGAGCCTTGGATATACAATGGAGAGATGACAGCCTCTTCAGCAGCTGGTGTTGGAAAAACTGGACAGCTACATGTAAGAGAATGAAACTGGACTACTGTCTAACCCCATACACAAAGGTAAACTCAAGGTGGATCAAAGACCTGAATGTAAGTCATGAAACCATAAAACTCTTAGAAAAAAACATAGGCAAAAATCTCCTGGACATAAACATGAGCGACTTCTTCATGAACATATCCCCCCGGGCAAGGGAAACAAAAGCCAAAATGAACAAGTGGGACTATATGAAGCTGAAAAGCTTCTGTACAGCAAAGGACACCATCAGTAGAACAAAAAGACATCCTACAGTATGGGAAAATATATTCATAAATGATGCATCTGATAAGGGGTTGACATCCAAAATATATAAAGAACTCACGCACCTCAACAAACAAAAAGCAAATAATCCTATTAAGAAATGGGCAGAGGACATGAATAGACACTTCTCTAAAGAAGAAATTCAGATGGCCAACAGGCACATGAAAAGATGCTCCACATCGCTGGTCATCAGAGAAATGCAGATTAAAACCACAATGAGATATCACCTCACACCAGTGAGGATGGCCAACATCCAAAACACAAACAACAACAAATGTTGGCAAGGATGTGGAGGAAAGGGAACCCTCCTACACTGCTGGTGGGAATGCAAATTAGTTCAACCATTGTGGAAAGCAGTATGGAGGTTCCTCAAAAAACTCAAAATAGAAATACCATTTGACCCAGGAATCCCACTCCTAGGAATTTACCCTAAGAATGCAGCAGCCCAGTTTCAAAAAGACAGATACACCCCTATGTTTATCACAGCACTATTTACAATAGCCAAGAAATGGAAGCAACCTAAGTGTCCATCAGTAGATGAATGGATTAAGAAGATGTGGTACATATACACAATGGAATACTACTCAGCCATAAGAAGAAAACAAATCCTACCATTTGCAACAACATGGATGGAGTTAGAGAGTATTATGCTCAGTGAAATAAGCCAAGCCGAAAAAGACAAGTCTCAAATGATTTCACTCATATGTGGAGTATAAGAACAAAGAAAAAAACTGAAGGAACGAAACAGCAGCAGACTCACAGAATCCAAGAACGGACTGATAGTTACCAAAGGGAAAGGGACTGGGGAAGATGGGTGGGAAGGGAGGGATAAGAGGGTAAAAGGGGTATTACTATTAGCAGACGTAAGGTAGCGGGGGCACGGGGAGGGCTGTACAACTCAGAGAAGACAAGTAGTGACTCTAAAGCATCTCATTACGCTGATGGACAGTGACTGGAATGGGGTTGGTGGGGGGGACCTGATGAAGGGGGTAGTTTAATCACCATAATATTGCACATGTAATTGTAGGTTAATGATACCAAAATAAATTGTATAAAAAAAAGTTAAGTTGAAATGGATCATAGACTTGAACATAGGAGCTAAAATTATGAAACTTGTAGAAGAAAACAGAGAGAGGATTGTGTGACAGTGAGTTAGCCAAAGATTTCTTAGGACACAAAAAACATGAATCATGAGAAAAACAATGATTAACCTCATTAATATTAAAAATAATTTCCCATCAAATGATAGCGTTAAAAAATAAACAAATGCAAGTCATAGAAATACTGGATAAATATTTCAAATTCTATTTGCAAATAATTTACTTGATATTGTATCCATAATATATGAACATGTGTTTCAGCTAATATTAAGAAAGCAATCAACCCAATTTACAAAATAGCCAAAGATTTGAATAGGCATTTTGTAAAAAGTGAATATATGAATGGCCAATAAGCACATAAAAGATGATGACATCTCTAGTAATTAGAGGTAACATACCCACTAGGAAGGCTAACATTTAAAAGTCTGAAAATTAAGTGCTGACAAGGATTTAGAGCAGCTGGAACTCTCATTCATTGCTGGTAGGAAAACAAAATAAAATCACTTTGGAAAACAGTGTGCCATTATCTTACAAAGATGAACATTCACTTATTATACAACCCAGCAATCCCACATGTAACTATTTACCCAAGAAAACTGAATGTTTTATGTCCCTAGAAAGACTTATAAGCCAATGTTCATAATAGCACTCATTATAATAGCCAACAAACTAAAAACAACCTAAATGTTTATCAGCCGGGGAATGGATAAATAAATACTGTGGACTATTACTCTACTCATCGATAAAAAGGAACAAAATAGTGACACATGTATGGCATGAATGAATCTTAACAAGAATATGTTAAGTGAAGGGAGTCAAACATAAGAGACTTTATGATTTCATATATGAAAAATTGTAGAAAAGACAAAACCTAGTGTCAGAAAGCACATTAGTGGTTGCTTGGGGCCAGGAATTAGAGGATGGGATTGAATGCAAAGGAGCATGAGTTAATTTTTGTAATGAAGGAAGTTTTCTGTATCTTGATTGTGGTGGTGGTAATCTGACTATAAAATTGCCAAAAGTAATTTAGACTAATTCTTTGAAATGAGTAAACTTATTGCATGTAAATTATACCTCAGTAACACTGGGAGAAAACATAATAAAAGAATATCATGAACAACTTTTTGCTACTTCTTCAGTCAGTGGGTTTCATATCTAGATATGAAAATTGACTCAGTTTTAGGAACTAAAGGGGTCATGACTTTTTTGGTGGAGACCATCCTCAGCCTCCTTCTCCTCCATTCTTGCCCTATTTGGGTTGGTAGATGTTAAACAGAATCCTTGTTGACTACCCATATGTTTTGCCCCCAACATACCATTTGCTGTTAACCATCTCTGTAATTTCCCTTGGCTCCCTCTTCAACCTCAATGGTCATTATGTGTGGCCTCTTAGTTTCTGTATTGAACAGCTCTGCCTGGCTTCTATTCCTTGGGGGCAGCGGTGGGGCGGCTGGCAGATCTGCCATGCATATTGACAAGTCCAGGTCTGTGTGTGCCTGTCATAGGCCTCCATGGCCTGCAGGTGAGAAAAACCACAGAATTTTCATGGGTGCTGCTGCCTTTCTCCTGGGTGAGCAGTGCATTCTCTGAGCCCTCCCATGGAGCACTGTCCTCCAGTGGGTTTTCTGACTCCTAATATATCCATTCCAGCCTCCTATTATCAGCTTGGGTTTTCTCCTTCACTGGGTGCTGATAATAGTATATTCCAGGTATCTTAAGAACCACTCTAACAGCAAGCTCCCCCTTATCCTTGCTGGGGTGGTCCTGAGAAAGTTTGCCCAATGAATTCTTGTTTATTTCACCCCCGGTCAAGCTCTCTCAATCAATCTGAGCGGGCACTCTCTTAGCTCCTTCTAGTTTATACTAGCTAATTCCTTTTGCAATTTCAGTCTCTTTCCACCCTTATCAGATCCAGCATCTTCCCAGTGAGGTTACTCTAGGATATAACCTGAGTATTCCTGTGAGAAGAGGAAATGGGGGAAGTTCCTGAAGGGCACTTGTTGCCTTGTTAGGGAGTCTTCTGTGGCACAGAGAAGTGCTGCCTCCTTCTGGGGTGGGGAGGGGTGGCACCAGCCCAGAGGGTCGAGTGCATCTGCAGAGCCAACACACTCAGGGGCCTCCTCTGGATATCTCCATCCCCCCCCCCCCATGTTTCTGTGTGCTAGGTTCTTGCAACAAGGACTCTGACTAAATATTTGTCTTTGTGATTCTGACTTCTATCTTCTGTTTGAGGGATGTTAAACAGGGCCAGAGGCCAAATCTTCCCAACAGCCTGTTTTGCACAGCCTGTGAGCTTAGAAAGATTTTTACATTTTAAAGATGTATAAAAGTAGAGAAGAGATTGGCTTAAAAATGGCAGCATGAGAGGTGAGACAGAAACCTCCTTCCCAAACCATATATAATATGAAAATATAGCAAATACAACTAATCCTGAAAGAGCAACAAGAAAGAAAGCTGTGATAGGCTGCCTACATCTGGGAAAAAGAGCAGACCTCATGGAAAAGGGTAAAGTATCAAACTCACAATCTGGTAGGACCAAAGCCCTTCCTCCACCCAGGCTCACCAGCAGGAGGAAGAGAAATGGAGTGGGGAGGGTGTGGAGGCCTAGGACTGCTGAGCACCCAGCCATGGAGATCTGCTCTGGGAGTATGAACCTGCATTATATGGTGCTCTGGACATTAGTGGGGTTGGAAAGCAAAGATAAACAGAATACTTGGAAAGACTGAGATTCAGCTGCTTGTGGAGAACAGAAACCCACCACTGGCCACTCTGGGACAAAAGAAAGGCGAGCACTTTGAGAGACTTTCCAACAGTGAAAGGGCTGCTAAAGGGGCAAGGATTGCACAGAGCTTGCTGCTCAGGAGAAAGGACAGGTGGACAAAATTGTCCTGGAGCACTCAGCCTAGCAGGTTGGGAACTTTCAGGAGCTTCGGATGTTCAATCCCCCTGGCTGGCAACGCAGCTCCAAGGCCCCCTGCCATGTTACACAGCCTGCCACTCCTTCCTCCTTGCCGACATTGGCTCACAAACCTGCTGCCACCGCCATTGCGACAGGTCAGCCAGAGGGCAGTCCTGCCCATGGCAGTTACAAGGGTATAGCATAGAGGCTCCTCCCTGTGCGCTCAACCAATGGCTCTGGCAGTGGAGGCAAGCACTGCAACCGGGAAGCAGGAAAGAGCTCTTTCCTCCCAGCAGGCACCAGGCCACTTGCGTGCGACCCCTGCCATCACTCCAGGGGCTGAGCAGCTCCAGAGAGTAGAGCTTCTGTTCACTAGAGGGCGCCACCAAAATCAAGTTATTTTTACAAATATGAAACATCAAAGAACCTGGTTCAAACCAAAATCCCACAAACACCAGAAAGAGGACCAAGTGAAACTAAAGTCACCCATCTTCCAGAAAAAGATTTGAAAATAAAAATCATAAATGTGCTAAGGGAGCTAAAGAAAAATATTCAAGACCTCAGGGAGGAATTCAAGAATGAGATACAAACATTGAAGAATACAGTGTCTGAAATGAAACATACAATGGAGAGATTTAAAAGCAGATAGGATGAAGTGGAGGAGATAGTAAATGAAATAGAAATTAGAGAACAGGAATACAAAGAAGCTGAGGCACAGAGAGAAAAAAAGGATCTCTAGGAAGGAAAGACTATTAAGAGAACTGTGTGACCAATCCAAATGGAATGATATTCACATTATAGGGTACCAGAAGAAGAAGAGAAGAAAAGGGATAGAAAGTGTCTTTGAGGAGATAATTGCTGAAAAATACCCCATTTTGGGAAAGGAGACAGGCCATGAAGGTGCAGAGATGTCCCAACACATGGGACCCAAGGAGGACAACACCAAGACATATAATTGAAATGGCAAACATCAAGGATGAGGACAGAGTATTTAAAGCAGCCAGAGAGAGAAAAAAGACCACATACAAAGGAAAATCCATCAGGTTATCATCAGACTTCTCAACAGAAACCAGCCAGAAGGGAGTGGCATGATACATTTAATGCATGAAACAGGCCTCAAACGAAGAATACTCTATCTGGCAAGATTAACATTTAAATTTGAAGGAGGTATTAAACACTTCCAGATAAGTAAAAGTTGAGAGAATTTACCTCCCCAAAAGTGTCTTTACAGTGCATTTTGAAGGGACTCCTATAGATGGAGTACTCCTGAGGCTAAATAGATGTAACCAGAGGAAATAAAATGACATAAAGGAAGCAAACCAATTAATTACTAAGTAAATGAAGAATTAAATCAACTACCCACAAAGTCAGTCAAGGGATAAACAAAAAGTACAGAATATGATACCTAATATATAAAGAATGGAGGAAGAAGAAAAAGGATTGAAAAAAATAGAACCTTTGATTGTGTTTATAATAGCATACTGAGTTAAGTTAGACTGTTAGATAGTAAAGAAGCTGCCCTTGAACCTTTGGTAACCACGAATCTAAAGCCTGCAATGGTGATAAGTACATATCTATCGATAATCACCCTAAATGTAAATGGACTGAATGAAACAATCAAAAGACGTAGAGTAACAAATTGGATAAAAAACAACACTCATCTATACGCTGCCTACCAGAGACTCACTCCAAACCCAAAGATATACACAGACTAAAAGTGAAGGGATGGAAAAAGATATTTCATGCAAATAATAGAGAGAAAAAAGCAGGAGTTGCAGTACTTCCATCAGGTAAAATAGACTTAAAGAAAGTAACAATAGACAAAGAAGGACTTTACATAATGATAAAGGGGTCAGTCCAGCAAGAGGACATAACCATTATAAATATCCATGGACCCAACATACGAGCACCTACATATGTGAAACAAGTACTAACAGAATTAAAGGAGGAAATAGAATGCAATGCACTCATTTTAGGAGAGATCAACACACCACTCACTCTAAAGGAAAGATCAACCAGAAAGAAAATAAGTAAGGAGACAGAGGCACTGAACAACACATTAGAATGGATGGACCTAACAGCCATCTACAGAACACTACACTCAAAAGCAGCAGAATACACATTCTTCTCAAGTGCACATGGAACATTTTCAAGAATAGATCATATACTAGACCACAAAAAGAGCCGCAGTAAATTCAGAAGGATTGAAATGATAACAACCAACTTCTCAACCACAAGGTATGAAGCTAGAAATAAATTATGGAAAGAAAACAAGCCCACAAACACACGGAAGTTTAACAACATGCTCCTAAATAATCAAGGGATCAATGACCAAATAAAAACAGAGATCATGCAATATATGGAGAAAAATGACAAAAATAACTCAACACCAAAAAATCTGTGGGACGCAGCAAAGGCTGTGCTAAGAGAGAAGTATAATAGCAATATAGGCAGGCTTACCTCAAGAAAGAAGAACAACACCAAATGAGCAGTGCAAACTCACAATTAATGAAGCTAGAAAAAGAAGAACAAATGAAGCCCAAAGTCACTAGAAGGAGGGACATAATAAAGATCAGAGAAGAAATAAATAAAATTGAGAAGAATAAAGCAATAGAAAAAATCAATGAAACCAAGAGCGGGTTCTTTGAAAAAATAAACAAAATAGATAAACCCCTAGCCAGACTTATTAGGAGAAAAAGAGAAACTACACACATAAACAGAATTAGAAACGAGAAAGGAAAAATAATGATGGACCCCACATAAATATAAAGAATTATAAGACAATATTATGAGAATCTATATGCTAAGAAGCTGGAAAACCTAGAAGAAATGGAAAACTTCTTAGAAAAATACGACCTTCCAAGACTGACGAAGCAAGAAACAGAAAACCTAAACAGACCAATCACCAGCAACGAAATTGAATCGGTAATCAAAAAACTACCCAAGAACAAAACTCCCGGACCTGATGGATTCACCTCTGAATTCTACCAGACATATAGAGAAGAAATAACACACATTCTCCTTAATGTTTTCCAAAAAATAGAAGAGGAGGGAATACTTCCAAACTCATTCTATGAAGCCAGCATCACTCTAATGCCAAAACCAGGCAAAGACCTCACCAAAAAAGAAAATTACAGACCAATATCCCTGATGAATGTAGATGCAGAAATACTCAACAAAATATTAGCAACCGAATTCAAAAATACATCAAGAGGATCATACACCATGATCAAGTGGGATTCATCCCAGGGATGCAAGGATGGTACGACATTCGAAAATCCATCAACATCATCCACCACATCAACAAAAAAAAGAACAAAAACCACATGATCATCTCCATAGATGCTGAAAAAGCATTTGACAAAATTCAGCATCCATTCATGATTAAAACTCTCAACAAAATGGGTATAGACGGCAAGTACCTCAACATCATAAAGGCTATATATGATAAACACACAGCTAACATCATACTTAACAGCGAGAAGCTGAAAGCTTTTCATCTAAGATCGGGAACAAGACAGGGAGGCCCACTCTCCCCACTGTTATTCAACATAGTACTGGAGGTCCTAGCCACAGCAATCAGACAAAGCAAAGACATACAAGGCATCCAGATTGGTAAAGAAGTCAAATTGTCACTATTTGCAGATGACATGATACTGTACATAAAAAACCCTAAAGACTCCACTCTAAAACTACTAGAACTAATATCTGAATTCAGC
>JAQQAC010018689.1:31998256-32096773 GCA_029783875.1 Phataginus tricuspis | reverse complement strand
CAATTAATATTTGATAAAGGAGCCTTGGATATACAATGGGGAGATGACAGCCTCTTCAGCAGCTGGTGTTGGAAAAACTGGACAGCTACATGTAAGAGAATGAAACTGGACTACTGTCTAACCCCATACACAAAGGTAAACTCAAGGTGGATCAAAGACCTGAATGTAAGTCATGAAACCATAAAACTCTTAGAAAAAAACATAGGCAAAAATCTCCTGGACATAAACATGAGCGACTTCTTCATGAACATTATCTCCCTGAGCAAGGGAAACAAAAGCAAAAATGAACAAGTGGGACTATATGAAGCTGAAAAGCTTCTGTACAGCAAAGGACACCATCAGTAGAACAAAAAGACATCCTACAGTATGGGAGAATATATTCATAAATGATAAGGGGTTGACATCCAAATATATATAAAGAACTCATGCACCTCAACAAACAAAAAGCAAATAATCCAATTAAGATATAGGCAGAGGACATGAATAGACACTTCTCTAAAGAAGAAATTCAGATGGCCAACAGGCACATGAAAAGATGCTCCACATCGCTAATCATTAGGGAAATGCAGATTAAAACCACAATGAGCTATCACCGCACACCAGTGAGGATGGCCAACATCCAAAACACAAACAACAACAAATGTTGTTGGCAAGGATGTGAAGAAAAGGGAACCTTCCTACACTGCTAGTGGGAATGCAAATTAGTTCAACCATTGTGGAAAGCAGTATGGAGGTTCCTCAAAAAACTCAAAATAGAAGTACCATTTGACCCAGGAATTCCACTCCTAGGAATTTACCATAAGAATGCTGCAGCCCAGTTTGAAAAAGACATATGCACCCCTATGTTTATCGCAGCACTATTTACAATAGCCAAGACATGGAAGCAACCTAAGTGTCCATCAGTAGATGAATGAATAAAGAAGATGTGGTACATATACACAATGGAATATTATTCAGCCATAAGAGGAAAACAGATCCTACCATTTTCAACAGCATGGATGGAGCTAGAGGGTATTATGCTCAGTGAAGTAATCCAAGCAGAAAAAGACAAGTATCAAATGATTTCACTCATATGTGGAGCATACGAACAAAGAAAAGAACTGAAGGAACAAAACAGCAGCAGACTCACAGAACCCAAGAACGGACTAATAGTGACCAAAGGGAAAGGGACTGGGGAAGATGGGTAGAAAGGGAGGGATAAGAGGGTAAAAGGGGTATTACAATTAGCAAACGTAAGGTAGGGGGGCACGGGGAGGGCTCTACAACTCAGAGAAGACAAGTAGTGACTCTATAGCATCTCACTACACTGATGGACAGCGATTATAATGGGGTTGGTGGGGGGGACCTGATGAAGGGGGTAATTTAATTACCGTAATATTGCACATGTAATTGTTGGTTAATGATACCAAAATAAAGTGTAAAAATAAATTAATTAATTAATAAAAAAGAACATGTGGTACATATACACAATGGAATATTATTCAGCCATAAGAGGAAAACAAATCCTACCATTTGCAACAACATGGATGGAGCTGGAGGGTATTATGCTCAGTGAAATAAGCCAGGCGGAGAATGACAATTACCAAATGATTTCCCTCATTTGTGGAGGATAACAACCAACCAAAACTGAAGGAACAAAACATCAGCTGAGTCACAGACTCCAAGAAGGGACTAGCAGTTACCAAAGGGGATGCGTGGGCAGACGATGGGGAAGGAGGGAGGAGGAGTATTATGATTGGCACACATGGTGTGTGTCGTGGTCATGGGGAAGATAGTGTAGCACAGAGAAGACAGATGGTGACTCTGTGGCATCTTAGTATGCTGATGGACAGTGACTGCAATGGGGTGTGTGTGGGGGGCTTGATAATATGGGTGAATATAGTAACTACAATTTTTTTCATGTGAAACTTTCATATGAGTGTATATGAATGATACCTTAATGAGAAAATTACAAAAATGTAGAGAAGAATATGCAGTGAAGATCTTATATCCTGCCCTGTGTGGAGGTGTACCACCCATTTCATCTGTTGCCTGAGTCTGCTTTTTCACTGCAGTTGGTAAGCGCTCCTTTATAAGCCACCAGAGAGGCCCTCTGGCTCTCACAGTGTCTTTACCTGCGTGGAAATGGCACTCAGTTTCTCATTATTCTTTTGCAGGGCATCAATACAACTTACAGCCAATGTTAATGCTTTTTAAGCATTGTTCCCCCATAGCTTTCAAATGTTTGAATTGTGGAACCTGCAGAGGCATTCCTCTTCTCTGGGATTTTCCCAGGTTACCTCTGGTTAAGTCTTTAGCAGTTGACTGACTGTCAGAGACTATCTGTGTCCCACATACTACCCGGGACAGCATCCTTTTTACCTAGATGGCAATGAATGAACCTGTCTCAGAACCCCACCTGCCTGTTTTCTCAGATCTCCTGGTACCATTTGTGATATTTTGGGTACTCTGAGAAGCAAGCACTAAGAATTAGATGTTCAAGAGATTATTGGGGAAAGTCAGAGGCAGGGGAGGCTGAGAGAGCCATCAGAATGCAATGCAGGTCTGTCCCCTGTGAAAGAACAAGGGAAGGAAGGAGGAGAAATTGGGTAGGAGAAGCTTTACACCACAGCAGTTCTACAAACCAAGACAGTGGACAGTTCTCAATCCACAATTGTTCGTCAGAGGAGTCCCCCTTCTTGCAGTTGGGACTAATTTTAGTATCCCTCTCTCACTCAGTTATTGGCTGGTGAGAAGTGTGGCCTTGGCTCAGACATGATGGCTAAAGACATCATTCAGTTACAGTTCCTGCAGTTGGAGATCTGAGAGGTGCCTTTTAATAGCTGCTGTAGTTGACATCTGGAAGAGCTGTCATGTGAACCAGGTGTTGACTATCTAGTAGAATATGATGGAAGTGAGTTGGGTGCTCCAAATTTTCTACATGTAAATTCACCATGGCCTACCTCTAGCTTTTAGGACTACATCAGAGCAGAGAACTACTTAGGAAAGAAATGAAAGTGCTTATCAGCTCTAGGCAGTGGGTCATGGAAGAGTAAGCAGCAGCTTTACCATCAAGACAGATCAGAACTGGGCCAGGCTTATCCTGGCATTATGTCTTTGGGTAAAAAGATGATTCTGTAGGAGATCATGTTAATGTAGTCCCGTACATACCTATCATTTGAGTAATCTTTGAGATGGAACTTTAATCTCTGCATCTGCTACACAGCTGTCATTCTGTGATCTCCATGATATTCTTGGGAATCTCTTTGCCCTCTTTTGGTTGGATTTCTTTGTATCCCATATTTTCCTCTTTGTAGTTCCTCTAGCATATTGGCATAATTTCAGGGGCTTCTTAAAATAGAGTACCTTTGAGGTGAAACTTTTGAGATTTGAGTATGTTTGAAAATGACTATGCTACTCTGTTTGGGTATAGAATTCTATGTTTAAGATCTTGATTAAGAATTTTGAAAGCATTTCTCTTTGTCTTCATCTTCTGATGATGCTTTGAAAAGGTACAATTCCATTCCGATTTCCAGTCCTTTCTATGTAAAGCCTCCTCCCCTTTTTGGAAGCCTGGACAATCTTTTGTCTTCAGTGTTTGAAATGTCATCACACCTTGGTGTGGAATCATTTTCATCAAATATGTTAGGTACTTGGTGGGCCTTTCAAACTAGCAACTTCTGTCCTTTGGTTCCAGGAAACTTTCTTCCAATTATTTTGTTGATTCCTAACTGTCCATTCTCTTTTTTTTTAATTAATTAATTTTTTAAATTAAGGTATCATTGACATACAATCTTATGAAGGTTTCACATGAGCAACATTATGGTTTCAACATTCGCCCATATTATCAAGTCCTCCCCCACACCCCATTGCAATCACTGTCCGTCAGTGTAGTAAGATGCTATAGAGTCATTACTTATATTCTGGGTGCTATATTGCCTTTCCTGTGACCTATCTATATTGTGAGTGTTAATTATAATTCCCCTTAATCCCCTTCTCCCTCCCTCCCTGCCCACCTTCCCCAACCATTTCCCTTTGGTAACCACTAGTCCCTTCTTTGAGTCTGTGAGTCTCCTGGTGTTTTGTTTCTTCAGTTTTTCTTTGAAGTTATACTCTGCAAATGAGTGAAATCATTTGGTATTTGTCTTTCTCCTCTTGGCTTATTTCACTGAGATTAATTCCCTCCAGCTCCATCCATGTTGTTGCAAGTGGTAAGATCTGTTTCCTTCTTATGACTGAATAATATTCCATTGTTTATATGTGTCACATCTTCTTTATCCATTCATCTATTAATGGACACTTAGGTTGCTTCCATATCTTGGCTACCGTAAATACTGCTGTGATAAACATAGGGGTGCATATGTGTTTTGAATCTGGGACCTTATTTTCGTTGGTTAATTCCTAGGAGTGGAATCCCTGGGTCAAATGGTATTTCTATTTTTAGTTGCTTGAGGAACCTCCATATTCCTTTCCACAATGGTTGAACTAATTTACATTCCCACCAGCAGTGTAGAAGGGTTTCCCTTTCTCCTTATACTTGCAAGCATTTGTTGTTCCTTGTCCTTACGATGTTGGCCATCGTAAGTGGCGTGAGGTTATATCTCTTTGTGATTTTAATTTGCATTTCCCTGATGATTAGCAATGTGGAGCATTTTTTCATGTGCCTATTGGACATCTGAATTTCTTCTTTGGAAAAGTGTTCAGATCCTCTGCCCATTTTTTAATTGGATTATTTGCTTTTGGGTGTTAAGGCATGTGAGTTCTTTATATATTTTGGATGTTAACCCCTTATTGGATGTGTCATTTAGAAATATATTCTCCCATACTATAGGATGCCTTTTTGTTTTACTGTTGGTATCCTTTGCTGTACAGAAGCTTTTTAGCTTGATGTAGTCCCGTTTGGTCATTTTTGCTTTTGTTTCCCTTGCCTGAGGAGATGTGTTCAGAAAAAACTCACTCGTGTTTATATTCAAGTGATTTTTGCTATGTTTTCTTCTATGAGTTTTATGGTTTCCTGACTTATATTCAGGTCTTTGATCCATTTCGAGTTTACTTTTGTGTATGGAGTTAGGCAATAATCCAGTTTCATTCTCTTACATTGTAGCTGTCCAGTTTGCCAACACCAGTTGTTGAAGAGGCTGTCATTTCCCCATTGTATATCCATGGCTCCTTTATCGTATATTAATTGGCCATATATATGTGGGTTTCTATATGGGCTTTCTTTTCTGTTCCATTGATCTATGGGTCTTTTCTTGTGACAGTACCAAATTGTTCTGATTACTGTGTGCAGTTGAGCTTGAAGTTGGGGAGTGTAATTCCCGTATCTTTATTCTTAACTATCCATTCTTTTTCTTCTCTCTTTTGGAACTCATCTTACTCATTCATGGTACCTCTAGACTAGTCTTCTAATTTTCTTATTTTTCACTGTCTTATTTTCCACCTCTATCTTTTTGTTTTACTCTCTGGATGATTTTGCGAACTTTCCCACCCAATATATTTATTCATTTTCTTATTTCTGTTGTGTCTTTAATTTTCTGCGGCTAGTTTTTGTTTTCTGAATGTTTCTTTCAAATAACATCCTATTCTTGTTTCATGTCTCTGAAGATATTAGTGAAAGCTTATATGAAGTTTCTTCTCTTTGTATAATGTTTTCTCTAAGTTGATGTTTGTGTTTGTTTGGTCTTTTCATTAGTGGTTTTTTTCATAAGTTGAATAAACCTTGGCTGTCAGCTCATTACCTGTGTGTGAAGCTTGTCAACTTTAAACTTCACCATTGGGTAATTTGGGAATCACCAACATCAGAGTCTTTGAGAATTTTCTTTTGAAGTGCAGGTTTTATTCCCCAGGAAAGAGTCTTCCCATCTGCTTGGGAAACAAAAACATCTGGTTACCAATCTAGACACCTTCTGTCTTATATTTGTAGAATATAAATCTCTAGATTCCTGCCAGGGAGAGGAGAAGCAGTCACCTAGTGGGAAAACTGAGAGGGGACTTAGTGCTTTAGTTTTCAAATAGATTTTATTCTGGTGTTCCTAATTTTAGTTCCTAATTCCTTTGCCCCAAGGTCCAGAAGCACCTTTTTGAGGATTCTTTGTTCTTTACTGGCTTGGGGTTCAGTTTTCTGGCTCTACTAGATTCTTGTCACTCATCCATTTGCTTTCCAGCTTCCAAAATCTCATGGCTATTGTGTCCTTTTCTATTCTCCCTAATTAGTTTTATGATTGTTTAAACAAAATTCCTTTACTGCAATTTTAATGAGGTTTGAGAGAGAATGAGGAGAGAGGCATATGTGCAATTTGCTGTCTTAATCCAGTATTCTGCTGATATTTGATTAATCAGTCATTCAATAAAAAACAGCAGCAGTAATCCAGAGAAGACTAATGTATGTTTAAATAGAATATCATTAAATACTCTCCTGAAAGAGAGCATTTCTAAATGTTAGAACTAGACCACTGGGCAATTAAAGCATGTGTGATGTAATACAAATTTTGAATTGTATTAGGTAAGCATGTTTAGTTATTAAGAGTAACCACAAAAAGAAAAGAATTGAATTTATAACTTCCAAGTTGATAAAAACATAAAATAATTAAGGGGCATTCAGTCAATCCAAAGGTAGCAGAAAAGAATTAAAGAAGAAGCAGAGAACAATTTGGGTATATAGAAAGCAGAAGATAAGGATGCTAGTAATAACAATAAATACAACTGGACTAAACTCACAAGTTAAAACACAGAGATTAAAATTGGACTTTAGAAAGATTAACTGTATTATTCCCTACTCCAGTAAATTCCACCCTCAGATTATGAATCAACCCTCTTACTGCTTCCCCATCCATTACCTTAGTCCAAGCCATTGTCATATCTTCCTGAACTACCATGTGGCCTTTGAACTGCTCTCCCTGCTCCCACTCTTGATCCCCTGATCTACTCCACACCCTGCAGTCAAGAGGGAGCCTTTTAATAAGCTTACATCAGACCATGCCACTCCTCTGCTCAGAATTCTACCTCTGAGATCCCCAACTTGCTTAGAAAAAATCCAAAGTCCTTTTACTTACTGTAGCTTCCTGCACCCAGGTGATCTGGCCTGTCATTCCCTACCACTGTCCTTGCTCACATATGGGCATCCTTACTGTTTCAGACTATATCCAACATAATTCTACTCAAGGTCTTGGGTCTTGCTGTTAGCCCTACTATGGGATACTCTTCCTCCAAATTACCACCGTACTTATAGACCTTGTGTGTTAGATCTGGGCCAGAGTGAGTCCTAATGTGGCAAGAAAGGGTCTCAGAGACGATGCCAGCATCCTGTACTGCCCGTTTCACCTGCACCTTGGGAATCTGTATCCTTGAGAGTTTGATACTGGGTAAGATCTGTGATTCTGGTGAGTCTAATTTGACAGTCAGACCTTTTGTGGTTTTTTCATAGAATTAAGCACACTCTGAAGTTACCTATTTATGTGTCTGTCTCTTGCCTCTGGACTATAAGCTCCTTGAAGGCAGAAAGTTGATCTGTTTTGTATAGTACTGTGTTCTTAGCACCTAGAACAAAGCCTGATATATACTGGTTCAAGAACTTGCTCTACTGTTTCCTGTAGGCCTGAGCAATATTCTGGTTGTAATTTTGTTTCTTGCACTTCCTCTTCTGCCCCTAATACTTAACACAATTATTAGACTCTACTTCAGAGACTTGATACCAGAATAGTAGCAAATGTGGAAATTCAGGCTTGCAAAGCACTACAGAGCTACATGAGGGGAGAGTTTCATAAAAGGTCTGTGCTCAGAAGTTTCATGTTCGCAAAAATTCCAAGTTTACAGTAACTAAAAGTAATTAAACACTATTATGAGCTCATAATCAGTCATTCAACAAGTAGTTATCGAGCATTCACCATTATGCCAGGAACCAGGGATTCTGAGGCACAGAAAACTGAAAATAGCCCCATCCTAATTTGGCTCAAGATAGTTTTGAACATTTTAACAATTGGGAACATCAAAAATTTAAATACGTAGGCATTTAAATATTTGAGTTTGTATTCAGTCCTATTCATTTAGGTAAATGAGGAAACTCACCCACAGATAAATGTTCAGTAGTATTTTATGTATCTGTGGTTAATGATTTAATGTTAAAATAATAGTGGTGAGAAGACTTTATGATGTCAAAGTGTGATACATGCTCCCTAGTCACCAGTTAAAATAATGGAATGATTCTACTGAGTTATTTCCTACATTTTTCCTCCTGGATGAAATATCCTACCACATCAGACATATCACAGCCCCTGAAGGTCCAAAACCACAGTTTCCCAGTACTTTTAATGGGTTAAATATCCTCAGAATTTCTTTTGAAACTTCAGAAATGGCTGATTAGTTAGTAGAATGAGATTTGTATAATCCACATACTCGTGAAGTGGGAATTTCCATCAACCTGGACCTTAATAGCATCATTCTGGTTCCAGATGAGTCCTGAGATGTTAATCATTCAGTATATGATTCTGCCAAGGTTCTGAGAGACTGGGAAAGGGTGAGGCAATTCTTTTCTTATTTTGAAGTAGTTGGTGATATGAAATATTTTTATCTGTTATTTTTCCTACTCATCCTGGCGTTAGGGAAGATGGGAGAATGGAGTAGATCTGCTGTCATTTGTGTTAATGTTAGATGATGGAGTTAAAGACCTATAGACCTAGAGGTACTTCAGAGATTATCTTGTAATGGCTATCAGTCATTCCTGAATTTCAGAAGTCCATTTCTGAATGGAAATAGGTGAATTTGGGGGGTGGGGGTTGAAGGGAGTGTGAAGTTATACAAAGAATACACTGTATCACTTATTTGTAGTTGGAAAAAAAACAGTAAGTGGTGCTAAATCTATATATTTTGTGTGTGTGTGTATGTGTAAATATATGTATAATCTCCACCGAGGATAAAATGGGAAATCAGTGGCTTGACAGCTACTGATTTCCCCATTGCTTCAAATTGTGGAAACTCACAGTTGGAAGGGACCTTATTAATTACCGGTTTAGCCAGCTATTGGCTCGTAGAATCTCTGACCGTCCAGCCAAGAGATGATTCAATCTTTTTTTATACTTCCAGGAATAAAAAAGTGACTTATAACCCAAGAATCACATATCTTAATTTTTGCACAACCTCTGTCTGAAATGTTTGGAGTAAATAAAGTAGAGGGCTTTAAGATTTTTCATTTGTAAAGAAATGTTTTTGGCAAATGCCAGTGATTTTTTGTTATATTTAAAAAATCTTATCCAAGGTAGAGAAATATTTTCTAAGTTGTATTTATATTTTCATTTTGAAACATAATTGTTCAAAAATTATATATATGGTATTTCAAGTCTAACTTGAACTATTTCATGGTTTTTATATTTTTTACTACAAATTGTTTTAAAATTTTTTAATGTATATCTTATTTGGTGACCTGGAACTAGTTGAAATGTGGATGCTTTATAAACCATCTTAACTGCTGATATTATCTTGCTTTTGTGAAGCATGAAATAGTTCAGTTTATTGACTGATAGCTATGTCACTGGGGAGAAATTAATTTTCACTGTGTATTTTATCATGCCTATTCAGTGAGTTCAGCATTAAAATAAATACTGCTTTAATAAGAAAGAGATGGCCTGATGATTTCACTGTGAGAATGAGAGTAAAGGATTCTGGACTGTGATCCCATCAGACTCCTGACCCACTCTGAGGACTGAGATGGGCACTTCAACTCCTTGTGCCCGAATTCCTCAGATGCAAAGAAAATTAAGAAAATTGACTTTTGCCAAAGTAGAGGAAGGAACAGTATTTGCCCTACGCTTTGAGACTTTTAAAAATCCCGCAGTATTAATTTATTAATTAAAACTTCTCCATACTGGGGAGGAGGAGGCAGAGACTGGAGTGTCTGCAGGCCCAGTGTAGCCCTGCCAAGCAGGCAGTGAGCACAATGTCCTCTTCAGGTCACCTGCCATACCACAGTTCTGTAAAGGAGGAAATGCCAGGAGGATCAGGGCCTTGGCCTTGCAGGTGAACATCTGCTGGCTCACTATTAAGATGGATTCGCTATAAATAGATCTTGAAGGCTAAGCTGGGGGAGCTTTCTGCAAAGAGGTTTTATGGCCTTTGCACCTGTGAATGCAGCCAAGTCTACTTCCTGGCTACGTCCTTTCTAGAACATTAGCTACCTCTCAGATGAAACAAACGAGATCAGGGCACTTCAACTCAGCCAGTCCCATTTGTGGTAACAAGATAACATTTGTTTTTGTCTTTTGAAGACAAGGGACACATTTGGTGGCTGTCTGTTACGTGCATCTGCCTCTGGGGCCAGAAGGCACGTGGAGCAATGGCAGAGGTGGGGGCATCACTGCCAATCCACACACCCCAAGCCCTGGGCATTAGAGATACCCAGCTATTTAATACCTTCTTGTCACACTCCATGTGGCATTTTACAGATAGGAGGCAGGACCAACTTCTCTACAAACAGCTCATCTGTATGGTAGTTTAGGGAGGATGTGTCTGAAATTGTAGCACCAGAGATTAGTTCTTTTAGGAGGAGGTGTTACTGCACAATACAGAACCACATTGTGGGCACTGTTGGTAGAAAGTGCTTCACGACCTATCTTGTGTGACCTTCACAACAACCATGGAAAGTGGCTATTACTGTTTTCCCTGTATTACAGATGGGGCACTAGGGGATGAACTTTAATCAGAGCCATTTAAACTATCCTTGGTCTAACATGGTGAATATATTGTGATATTTTTCTATGAGAAACAGCTATTTTTTTTTTAAAGAACCACACCAAAACAGAAGTTGAGTGGATTTTCCCAGTACAATTTTGCTGTTAAGAATAGCGAATTCCTAGTCTTCTCAAACATGTCTGCTGTAATTTAGGGAATCTTTCTTGAATTCATTTCATTATAAGTTAGTTAACTGAGAAAATCTGGAGAAAGTAGGTCTGCACTGCACCATTTTCTCTGTAGTTGATGGGTGTAGGGATTTATGCTTGAAAATAGTGATTAAAAGTCTGGATTAAAATGGGATATATATTTGTTATATATATTGCTGTAAATATATATGTATTTGCTAGAGCTGCTGGAACAAACATGGCTTAAACAACAGAAATTTATTTTCTCACAGTTTTGGAGGTTAGAAGTACAAAATCAAGGTGTCGCCTGGTTGTTCCCTAGGCAGATACAATTGTACAGTACAATTGAAATTGTAATTGTATAATTCTAAATACAGCATTAATGAACTGTTTAATATATACCAGACACTATTTTATAAAAAGTTTTTAAATATTGAAGTAACCTTTTTATTTTACAATAGGAAAGCTCTGTCCCTGCTCCAGGCCTGTCTCCTCACTTATAGATGGCTGCCTTTGTGTTCACATGGGGTTCTCCCTGTATGCATGTCTGTATGTCTAAATTCCTCCTTTTTATAAAGACACTAGTCATATTGAGTTAGGGCCCACCCTAATGATCTCACTTTAACTTGATTACCTCTGTAAATACCCTCTCTCCAAATAAATCACATTCTGAGTGACAAGGGGTTTGGAAGCCAACATAAGAATTTTGGGAGGACACAACTCAGCCCATCATGCTCTCAATCTGTATGTACATGTACATGTATGTATACACATCCTACACATATTTCTATATTATCTGTGTACTATAGATCATGGTTTAATATTTAATGTATTTCCATTAAATCTTAAAAGTATCATAATGCATGGATTTCAAATAATCACTGAACTATCACCATATAACATTTCCAGAAGTAGTGTCTGTTCTAGCTTACTTAATGGCCTCAAAAAGTTAACTAACTTGTCCTACACCAGAAGTAACAGAGCCGCCATTCTTCCTCTCCCACCCCTGTTCACAGATTCCTAGAACTGGTTTCTCTTTTGTCTCTTCTTGTTTCTCTTATGGTGGAGGAATATACCATACTTCAAAAATGCCTTTTAGAAAAACTAAGGGAATCCAAATAAAGCCTGACGTTTAGTGACTAAGAATGTGTTGACATTGGTTCCTTAGTTGTGACAATGAACTATCTCTAGTTGTTAACGGGACGCTGGGCAGGGGTGTATGGGAACTGTACTATTTTTGCAACCTCTCTGCAAATTAAGCTATTGCAAAATAAAAAGGTTACTTCAATGTTTAAAAACTTTATAAAATAGTGTCTGGTATATATTAAACAGTTCATTAATGCTGTATTTAGAATTATCATACAATTGTACTGTTTTCATGCCATTGCTTATACATTTTTTTATACAAAAGAATGGATCAGATGTGGCCTCTAGAGGACAGTGTTGGGTCATAGAAAGAGTTTCATAAGTTTAAGATGGACTTTCTTTCTTACTTCAGCCACAAGGCCTCTGTTTATTCATTATCCCTTTTTAAAAAGTCAAAATGTATGGCTCTTCTATTATCCTGATCAGTTGGAGATCTGCTCACGTATAAGATTTTCACCTAGTTTTGCTCTGCATGACTGCACCAGGCCGGAAGGACCCACTGAGTTCCCACCTTAGTGCTGGGAGCACTGAGGGCTCCTGGAAGTTGCCTTGGAGCCTGGGAGCTTTGTGAGGCACGTGTTCGTGTCTGTGAATTCACAGGATGGAGAGTATGCAATCCCTTTGGAAAAACTACATATAGTTTGTAGATTGATGAGGATGCTAATAAAATAAGGAGAGTTTTGATCTTTAAGGTTGCGACTGCTCTACTGTGGTCTATTGGGGGTTGGGGGAGAGGGAAGTATACCATTGCTCTAGCTTCTGAAGCAAGTTTCTGGAGTAATCCAAATGGAAGCTCAACATTTTGGCTTAAAAATTACCCATCCAAAGGTAATCTCATGAGACTGATATTTTATTTTTAAGAGGCTCGTGGGGTTGGGTTTGCCATGGACCTAGAGGCAGATAAAGACAATTGTCCATGCACTGACAGGCTCAGAAATTCTGAAACATCATTCTGTCCTTAGATGGATGACTTTTTCTGCTGATAGAGGAGTCTGAGGGCTCCACTCATGCTACATGAGAATCTAAACGTTAAAAAGTAGTGTTAAAAAGTGTGTTCCACTTAGCCCTATAGATTTCTTATTTTTTGCTCGAAGAATAAATCTGCTAAAAGCACCTCTGTTGAATTGAGATCTATGAGCCTTTTAATAAGATTTTTGAAAGAGAGTGGAAAATTTACAGCTCCTCATAAATAGCCTGACATGAAGGTTACGATCAATAGTGTCTTATTCAGCCACACCATCAAAATTGGGCCTATAGGCAGGAGTCTTTCTCAGTTGTAATAGTGCTAGGTACCAAAAATTCTCTTTATCAGATGTAGCAGTCTCTTAATTAATGGTGGTATAACAAAGTTCCATTGGCCATCTAGGTGTTTAGCAAAAATTACAATGATTGGATATATACTTTGGTCTTTGAGAGAATGTTTGGTCCCTATTCTGGTCCCTTACCCAGTATTGCTTACCTCAGGGAAAAATCACTTCATCCTGTTTGGCAAGTCAGAATCCTGGGAGTTGCCCTTGATTCCTCTTTTTTTTTCTCATCCTAATAGATGCAGCACCAGGTCCTATTGATTTTATTTCTTAAATATTTTGTGAAACCATCCATTTCTGCCTCCATGGCCACCACTCTAATCCATGCCCTTATTGTATCTGTTAAGACTACTGTGGAAGCCACCTTACCCAACAACTGGTGTGATTTTTCAGACACACGTCTACGAGACCTTCAGTGATTTTCTATTGGTCTTAGGATAATAGCCAAAGGCACTTTCATGGACAATAAGGCCAGCAAGGTCTGGTCCCTGTCTCTCTCCTGCCTCATCTGAAACATTCTCCTCCTTGCTCCCTTTACACCTGCCTTCTGGCCTCCAGTCTTCGTGCACATGATTCCTCTGTCTGGGAGTCTCCTCCCCACTGTCTTTGATTGCACTTTACTCATCCTTTATAAATTAGCTCAAGTGTGGTTTTCTCATGGTCTCCTGGCCTGGAAAGGTTCCTTCATTCTGTGCTGTAATGAACCCATGCTCCTTTATTTCATTGTTAGAAGGAGACACTCAGTTTTGTTGTTTTTTGACTAATATATGTCTCTACTACAGGAATATAAACTATAAGCAGGGCAATGCCCAAGACCTTGGCAAAGTGCTTGGAAAAAGTAGTTGCTCAGTACATTTGTTGAATGAATAAATGGCTATTTTTTATGGAATGTTTAGATAGAGGAAGAAGAACCCACTGGATACATTCGATATGAGAGGTTTATTCCAGTGATGACCAAGATACTACAGGAAAGAAGGTAAGAAAGTAAATGCAATTGTTAGTAATGATCAGAATTACATTAATTCCAAAACACTTGGCTTTTTCACTTTGTATATTGTACTCAACCAATATTTATCCTACATTGCTTCCTTCTAATTTTTCACTATACCCTTGAACTGCCAATTGCTATGTGCTTAGAAATATCAACACTTTAGTATTAATCTAATAAGCAAAGTGTAATTAAAGGGGAAAAGAAGCTACAAAAAGCATGAATCAACATCTGTATTATTTTTTTGGTTTGAATTATCAACAATAAATAAAAATTAACCCTGATTGTTTTTCTAGAGGAAGTGTAACATTAGCTTATTGTAGTTGGTTTATTGTAGAAATTTTGTTTCTAGATAAATTGATTTCCATAATGATGAAAAAAGCTAGTAGATAACAACAAATACATCAGTGATTTTTGAACTATTTCCTGTGGATGTGGAGTGCTTTCAACTTTCATATCTAGAAATCCAAAAAGGCTTCAGGGAAGTATTACTATCCTAGCATGTTAGCAGCTGTTGTCCTGTTTTGTGTGATCATTTATTTTGTAGAGACTGAGCTAAATACTGTGGCATTTACTCCTCTTATTGCATAATTAGATACAGACCAATTTCAGAAGATATCCTCCTTCAGGCTTTTGAGGTATGTAAGCTCCAGATTTTATATATATATATATTTATGTGAAAAATACATCACATAGAATTCCTTTGCCATTCAGAAAGTATAACGTGTACCTTTTCTTTGCCATTAGGTATTAGATCAGTCTAAACGTGGGTTTCTTTCTAAGGAAGAACTGATCAAGTATATGACAGAAGAGGGTAAGAGTGATTTATTACTTACAGCAGTGACTTATTTAAGTGACTAATAATTAAAAAACAGTTATGCAAGAATTCTAGGGGATACTTCAATATCTGTCTTTCTGGTTAAAAAGTTATTTGCTATTCCTATTATTTTGATTTGGGGTGGTTTCTGTTTTCTGGGGGTCAGAGGACAAAGGGTAGATTAAGGGGAGATGGGTTGTTGCCTTGTGAGATGTTGTGAAGTGTAATGATCCTTCCCCATTCCAGAGGCGTTCCATTCATTTAGAGGATTTCCAGAGTAGAAGGTTTGCCACCTGGAAAACACGAACTAGTGGTCACTATAATCAATGCCTGTTACTAGATTGAAGTTTTGAGTTAGAGTATAGAAAAATTCCTTTTTATAGAGCTTTTCAGTTGGTGAAGTTACAGATAATACGGCCTCCACTGAATATCAATTCACACAAATATTTTCAGTTTTTTATGCTAATGGGACTACATATATTTTCTTTGAACTTGACCTACACACACACTCCACACACACACATGCACCTAATATTTGCATATCTATATATGCCAATGTTTTCCTTTAGGAATTCTCTCTGCTTAGGCTGATGTGTAAATCCATTTTTCCTGAGCATCTGTAGCCTCTAACGGGCATTCTCTTGAAACCATTTCTACATTGGTTGCCTTCCCACTTTCCAAACAAAGTTGGAGTTCTCTCTCCTTTGTTCAGTCCACTGGTTTGCATTGAGTCTTGAGTGACTTGGAATTGCTGATTGCTTGAGACAGAATGAAAAGTGCAAGTCCTTTGAGCAGGGAAGTCTTAGACTGTATCTGTATGCACAGCTGGTTTGGCCATTCTGACCGGACCCACCATTAGGTGACAACACAGGGAATGAGAGTGAGAAAGACGTGGCAGCCAGCACTGCCACCTAAGGACTCCTGTGACACTAAAAATTACCTTAGGGATTAACTTTGCTGGAAATGTATGACTTTCAAAGCATCGGCCTCTTAAACCTAAGGATTATTTTAAGGGAAGTCAACCCTAGATTGTGTTAGGCAATATGAATTTAATCAAAATGGCCAAAACATTCCATATTACCAGTATGTTGCACCTCCACGTGCAGTGAGAGGTAATAATAGTGAAATCTCCCTTTTTCAAGGATATTCCAGTCTGACTGAGAGAAATAAAGCCAATTTATGAAGCAATTCAAAGTATAAGATGATAGAATAAAATGAGTATCAGAGAATCAGTGTGGGCTGGACCAGCCCAGAGAGCTTGGTCTGGGAAGACTTAAGAAAAAAAAGGGTTCTTAAGATGGTAGTTATACGGGCGAGGCGTCATGAGCAGGGGAAGATCTTATGCATTATAGCACCCCCCTGCCAGTCAGCCTCTTAGTTGGGTTAATGAAAGTGTAGATGAAGGAAGAATGGGTGGAAGGGCTGGCGAGCGGGAGACACAGGTGGATATCACAGCACGACAAACCGCACGGAAGCCAGTAAGGGGCCGCAGTGCAGTGGGTCTTTATTGGCAAATGGCAGGAGATGGATCTGGAGAGGCTCCCTGGGACCAGGCCAGGGGTCCTAGGCTCGAGTTAGAATTCATCCTGTGGGCAGTGGGAAACTCTGCAGGGCTCTAAGCAGAGGCGTCCATGGCACAGGAGGGGTTGGGGCTAGTTAATCTGGTGCTGGTGGTTAGATGGGCGAGAAGGGTTAGATAAGGGGAGCCAGTCAGGAGGCCACTCTGGCACTGAAGGCGCCCTTGGGGCTTGATCTAGCACTGGCCGTGGGAATGGAAAGAAGAAGGGGTTTATACAGCAGGGCTGTGTACAGTGGGATTCACGAGTCATGAGGAACAGAGTGCAGGGGGCACAGACGGAGCTGAGTCCATAGCAACGGGCTGTACCCTGGATGATGGATATCAAGGTAATGCTGTGGACTGAACTGGGGAAATCTGGGACAGACTGCAGTGGGCCTAGCCAAGTGCAGCATCTCACAGTATCAGCAGAATGTCAGTCAGTTTGAGAATGCCCAGGATGTCATAGGATGAACAAAATAAATCACATTGAACCATCTTCCTGCAAGACAGAAGTCTGGATGTGTACAGGCATGTGTCAGGCACTATTTAGTAGCAGGAAGATCTGAAATGTTTTTTTAAATGAACATGTTGCTGCCTATGTGCCAGGCAATGCTCTACGTGCCATTCAAATAATAACACTTAGTCCTCATAACAACCCTATGAGATAGGTCATAGTTATACCATTTCCATTTTACAGATGGAATACTGAGGCCCAGAGATGTTAAGTGACTTTTCCAGGATCTTAAAGCTAATGAGACAGCTTAGCATTTGAACCTAGGCAGTCTGGCTCCCAAGCTTGTGCTTTTTAATCATTATACTGTTTTCCTCCCATCCTTAATCAAATACTGTCCCTCCTTGTCCAGCAAAATGGTTTTTGCATGTTACCATGAGCCGGCCTGTTCTAAGCAGTAGAGTGTGTTGTTGAGTTCATGCACCTTGAGCTGGACTGCCGGTATTCAGATCCCAGGTCTTTCATCCTGGCTGCGACAAGCTGCTTGCTTCTGTGTGTACCGGTGTCCTCATCCCAAAGTGGGGATAACAGTTCTTACCTGCCATGAGGTGGTTGGGAGATATCTTAGTTGATAGATATGAAGCACTTAGATAAGTACACAGCACACAGTAGTTCTCAATAATGCTTGCTTTAGTATTCATTTAAGGACCTTCATGTTGCCCATAAAGTTCACTGAAAGTGGACTTTGTATTTAACAATCAGTTATAAGAAAGATTCAGATTTGTCTTTTTAGGCATTTTAGGCATTTTTCTTTTCCTTTTTTTAATTTTGAAGTATAGTTAATATACAATATTATATTGGTTTCATGTGTACAACATAGTGAATTGACATTTATCTATACCATTTAATGCTCACCCCAAAAGTGTAGTTAGTATCTGTCAACATAGGAAGATAGTATAGTATTATTCACTACATTCCCTATGCTGTATTTTTATTCCCATTGCTAATTTATATTGTAAGTGATCTTTTGTGCCTCTTTATCCGTTTTACCTTTTTCACCCCTCCCCAACCCCTCCACCATGGTAACTACCAATCTCTTCTGTGCATCTGTGAGTCTTATTTCTGTTTGTTTGTTTTCTAGAGTCCATATATATGTGAAATTGTATGGTATTTCTCTTTCTCTGCCTGGCTTATTTCACTTAGTATAATACCCTCTAGGTCTATCCATATTGTTGCAAATGGCAGGATTTCCTTCTTTTTTTACCACATCTTCTTTATTCATCTACTGATGGACGCTTCAGATGCTTCCATATCTTGGCTGTGTAAATAATGCTACAGTAAATATAGGTATGCATATATCTTTTTGCATCAATGATTTTGTTTATTTGGGTAAATTCCCTGAAGTGGAATTGCTGGGTTATATGGTATTTCTATTTTTAATTTCTTTTCAAATTAATTTTGGTATCATTAATCTACAATTACATGTGCAATATTATACTGGTTAAACTACCCCTTCATCAGGTCCCCCCCCACCAACCCCATTACAGTCACTGTCCATCAGCATAGTGGGATGCTATAGAATCACTACTTGTCTTCTCTGAGTTGTACAGCCCTGCCCGTGCCCCCCCCAACATTACGTCTGCTAATCATAATGCCCCTTTTACCCTCTTATCCCTCCCTTCCCACCCATCTTCCCTCGTCCCTTTCCCTTTGGTAACTATTAGTCCGTTCTTGGGTTCTGTGAGTCTGCTGCTGTTTTGTTCCTTCAGTTTTTTCCTTTGTTCTTATACTCCACATATGAGTGAAATCATTTGATACTTGTCTTTTTCGGCTTGGCTTATTTCACTGACCATAATATCCTCTAGCTCCATCCATGTTGTTGCAAATGGTAGGATCTGTTTTCTTCTTATGGGTGAATAATATTCCATTCTGTATATGTACCACATCTTCTTTATCCATTCATCTGCTGATGGACACTTAGGTTGCTTCCATTTCTTGGCTATTGTAAATAGTGCTGCGATAAACATAGGGGTGCATCTGTCTTTTTGAAACTGTGCCGCTGCATTCTTAGGGTAAATTCCTAGGAGTGGGATTCCTGGGTCAAATGGCATTTCTATTTTGAGTTTTTTGAGGAACTTCCATACTGCTTTCCACAATGGCTGAACTATTTTGCATTCCCATCAGCAGTGTAGGAGGGTTCCCTTTTCTCAACATCCTCGCCAACATTTGTTGTTGTTTGTGTTTTGGATGTTGGCCATCCTCACTGGTGTGAGGTGATATCTCATTGTGGCTTTAATCTGCATTTCTCTGATGATTAGCAATGTGGAGCATCTTTTCATGTGCCTGTTGGCCATCTGAATTTCTTCTTTAGAGAAGTGTCTATTCATGTCCTCTGCCCATTTCTTAATTGGATTATTTGCTTTTTGTTTGTTGAGGTGCATGAGTTCTTTATATATTTTGGATGTCAACCCCTTATCAGATACATCGTTTATGAATATATTTTCCCATACTTTAGGATGTCTTTTTGTTCTACTGATGGTGTCCTTTGCTGTACAGAAGCTTTTCAACTTGATATAGTTCCACTTGTTCATTTTTGCTTTTGTTTCCCTTGCCCGGGAGATATGTTCATGAAGAAGTCATTCATGTTTATGTCCAAGAGATTTTTGCCTATGTTTTTTTCTAAGAGTTTTATGCTTTCATGACTTACATTCAGGTCTTTGATCACCTTGAGTTTACCTTTGTGTATAGGGCTAGACAGTAGTCCAGTTTCATTCTCTTACATGTAGCTGTCCAGTTTTTCCAACACCAGCTGCTGAAGAGGCTGTCATCTCCCCATTGTATATCCAAGGCTCCTTTATCAAATATTAATTGACTGTATATGTTTGGGTTAATGTTTGGGTTTTCTATTCTGTTCCACTGGTCTGTGGGTCTGTTTTTGTGCCAATACCAAATTGTCTTGATTACTGTGGCTTTGTAGTAGAGCTTGAAGTCTGGGAGCATAATTCCCCCTGTTTTATTCTTCCTTCTCAGGATTGCTTTGGCTATTCAAGGTCTTTTGTGGTTCCATACGAATTTTAGAACTATTTTTTCCAGTTCATTGAAGAATGCTGTTGGTATTTTGATAGAGATTGCATTGAATCTGTAGATTGCTTTAGGTAGTATAGCCATTTTGACAATATTTATTCTTCCTAGACAAGAGCATGGGATGAATTTCCATTTGTTAGTGTTCTCTTTAATTTCTCTTAGTAGTGTCTTGTAGTTTTCAGGATATAGGTCTTTCACTTCCTTGGTTAGGTTTATTCCTAGGTATTTTATTCTTTTTGATGCAATTGTGAATGGAATTGTTTTCCTGATTTCTCTTTCTGCTAGTTCATCTTTAGTGTATAGGAAAGCAACAGATTTCTGCATGTTAATTTTGTATCCTGCAACTTTGCTGAATTCAGGTATTAGTTCTAGTAGTTTTGGAGTGGAGTCTTTAGGGTTTTTTATGTACAATATCATGTCATCTGCAAATAGTGACAATTTGACTTCTTCTTTACCAATCTGGATGCCTTGTATGTCTTTGTTTTGTCTGATTGCCGTGGCTAGGACCTCCAGTACTATGTTGAATAACAGTGGAGAGAGTGGGCATCCCTGTCTTGTTCCTGATCTTAGATGAAAAGCTTTCAGCTTTTCGCTGTTAAGTATGATGTTAGCTGTGGGTTTGTCATATATAGCCTTTATGATGTTGAGGTACTTGCCATCTATACCCATTCTGTTGAGAGTTTTAATCATGAATGGATGCTGAATTTTGTCAAATGCTTTTTCAGCATCTATGGAGATGATCATGTGGTTTTTGTTCTTCTTTTTGTTGATGTGGTGGATGATGTTGATGGATTTTCAAATGTTGTACCATCCTTGCATCCCTGGGATGAATCCCACTTGATCATGGTGTATGATCCTCTTGATGTATTTTTGAATTCGGTTTGCTAATATTTTGTTGAGTATTTTTGCATTACGTTCATCAGGGATGCTGGTCTGTAATTTTCTTTTTTGGTGAGGTCTTTGCCCGGTTTTGGTATTAGAGTGATGCTGGCTTCATAGAAAGAGTTTGGAAGTATTCCCTCCTCTTGTATTTTTTGGAGAACTTTAAGGAGAATGGGTGTTATTTCTTCTCTATATGTCTGGTAGAATTCAGAGGTGAATCCATCAGGTGCGGGGGTTTTGTTCTTGGGTAGTTTTTTGATTACTGATTCAATTACGTTGCTGGTGATTGGTCTGCTTAGTTTTTCTCTTTCTTGTTTGGTCAGTCTTGAAAGGTTGTATTTTTCTAAGAAGTTGTCTATTTCTTCTAGGTTTTGTAGCTTGTTAGCATATAGATTCTCATAGTATTTTCTTATAATTCTTTGTATTTCTGTGGAGCTTGTCGTTATTTTTCCTTTCTCATTTGTGATTCTGTTTATGTGTGTAGATTCTCTTTTTTTCTTAATAAGTCTGGCTAGGGGTTTATCTATTTTTTTATTTTTCAAAGAACCAGCTCTTGGTTTCATTGATTTTTTTCTATTGTTTTATTCTTCTCAATTTTATGTATTTTTTCTCTGATCGTCATTATGTCCCTCCTTCTGGTGACTTTGGACCTCATTTGTTCTTCTTTTTCCAATTTCAATAATTGTGTCTTTAGACTGTTCATTTGGGAATGTTCTTCCTTCTTTAAATAGGCCTCGACTGCAATATACTTTCCTCTTAGAACTGCCTTTGCTGCGTCCCACAGAAGTGGGTTTGTGTTGTTGTTGTCATTAGTCTCCATATATTCTTTGATTTCTGTTTTGATTTGGTTGTTAACCCATTGATTAATTAGGAGAATGTTAAGTCTCCATGTATTTGTGAGCCTTTTTGATTTATTTCTAAAATTTATTTCTAGTTTTCTACCTTTGTGATCTGAGAAGTTGGTTGGTAAGATTTCAATATTTTTGAATTTACTGAGGTTGTTTTTGTGGCCTAGTATGTGCTCTATTCTGGAAAAAGTTCCATGGGCACTTGAGAAGAATGTGTATCCTGCTGCTTTTGGGTACAGAGTTCTGTAGATATCTGTTATGTCCATCTGTTCTAGTGTGTTGTTCAGTGTCTCTGTGTCTTTACTTATTCTCTGTCTGGTTGATCTATCCTTTGGACTGAGTGGTGTGTTGAAGTCTCCTAAAATGAATGCATTGCTGTCTATTTCCTCCTTCAATTCTGTTAGTATTTGTTTCACATATGCTGGCACTCCTGTGTTGGGTGTATATATATTTATAATGGTTATATCTTCTTGTTGGATGACCCCTTTATCATTATGTAATGTCCTTCTTTATCTCTTGCTACTTTCTTCATTTTGAAGTCTATTTTGTCTGATACAAGTACTGCAACACCTGCTTTTTTCTCTTTGTTGTTTGCATGAAATATCTTTTTCCATCCCTTCACTTTTAGTGTGTGTATATCTTTGGATTTGAGGTGAGTCTCTTGTAAGCAGCATATAAATGGATCTTACTTTTTTATCCACTCTGTTACTCTGTGTCTTTTGATTGGTGTATTCAGTCCATTTACATTTAGGGTGATTATTGTTAGATATGTACTTATTGCCATTGGTGGTTTTAGATTCATGGTTACCAAAAGTTCAAGGGTTGCTTCTTTACTATCTAAGAATCTAACTTAACTTTCTTGTTAAGTTATTATGAACACCGTCTGATGTTTCTTTATCTCTCCCTTCCTATTCTTCCTCCTCCATTCTTTATATATTAGGTGTTTTATTCTTTGCCTTTAGTTAGTATTTGGATGGTCTGCTTTCTTTGCTATGATTTTATTTTCTCTGGTGACATCTTTTTAACCTTAGGGGTGCTTCCCTCTAGAGCAGTCCTTTTAAGATACCCTTTAGTGGTGGTTTATGAGAGGCAAACTCTCTCAACTTTGATTTGTCTGGAAATTGTTTAATCCCTCCATCATATTTAAATGATAAACGTGGTGGATACAATATTCTTGGTTCGAGGCCCTTCTGTTTCATTACGTTAAATATATCATGCCATTCTCTTCTGGCCTGTAAGGTTTCTGTTGAGAGGTCTGATGATAGTCTGATGGGTTTTTCTTTGTAGGTGATCTTTTTTCTCTCTCTAGCTGCCTTTAATACTCTGTCTTTATCTTTGACCTTTGCCATCTTAATTATTATGTGTCTTGGTGTTGTCTTCCTTGGGTCCCTTGTGTTGGGAGATCTGTGGGCTTACGTGGACTGCGAGACTATTTCCTTCCCCAGCGTGGGAAAGTTTTCAGCAATTATTTCTTCAAAGACACTGTCTATAGCTTTTCCTCTCTCTTCTTCCTCTGGGACTCCTATAATGCGAATATTGTTCTGTTTGGATTGGTCACACAGTTCTCTTAATATTCTTTCATTTCTAGAGATCCTTTTATTTCTGTCTGCCTCAACTTCTTTGTATTCCTGTTCTCTGATTTCTATTCCATTAACAGTCTCTTGCACCTTATCCAGTGTGCTGTTAAACCCAATGATGGCTTGTCTGATTTCTGCCTTGTCTTTCCTCACTTCCCTCACTTCCTCCCTCAGCTCTTGCACATTTCTCTGTAGATCCGTCAGCATGGTTATGCCTTTTATTCTGAATTCTTTTTCAGGAAGTCTGTGCATGTCCATCCCTTCAGGTTCCCTCTCTGGGGTTGTGTGGGTCTGAAGCTTTGTCTGTACCATATTCCTCTGTCTTTTCATGGCTATAGAAGTGGTTGCTGGTAGTTGCCACGTATGTCAGCTGGGCTCTTTATATGACTTTAAAAAGAAAAAAAAAAGAAAAGACATAAGAAGAAATAAAAGGAAAAGAAATAAAAATAAGAAAGAAAGAAAGAAAAAAAGAAAAGAAAAGAGAAAGAGAAGAAAAAACAAAAACAAAAAAACAAAAAATACCGCCCACTGGGAGTGGATTCTGTGGGGATGCTCTAGGTGGCGCTGTTGCTCCACTATTCCAGAACCGTGGCCACGCCGCTCCGCAGGGCCCTTTATAGCACTGGCCAGGGTGGGAACGAATGGGAGGCTGTTCAGCTCTGTGGGAGGCCTAAGTGCGGTCACCCTTTCCCAGTTGCCAGCTAATCGGTCTGAAGCTCCCAGGACTCCCAGCCTGATGGGCTGAGTGTTCCGGGACGATCCAGTCCTCTGCTGGGCTCCTGTCTCTTTAAGACCGCTGAAAAAAGCGCGCGCTTTTCTTCTTTTTTTTCCTTCCCACAGCCGGCTGCAAGGAACTTGGCACGTTCCCTGCTCAGATCCTTCCCCTCCGTCTCTCCAATCTTCGCTACACTGCGCGATGTGTATTCCTAGGTATTTTATTCTTTTTGATGCAACTGTTAATGGAATTGTTTTCCTGATTTCTCTCTCAGCCAGTTCATTATTAGTGTATAGGAATGCCACAGATTTCTATGTATTAATTTTGTATCCGGTAACTTTGCTGAATTCAGATATTAGATCTAATAGTTTTGGAGTGGATTCTTTATGTTTTTTTATGTACCATATCATGTCATCTGAAAACAGGGACAGTTTAACTTCTTCCTTGCCAGTCTGGATGCCTTTTATTTCTTTGTGTTCTCTGATTGCTGTGGCTAGGACCTCCAGTACTATGTTGAAAAAAGTGGGGAGAGTGGGCATCTTTGTCTTGTTCCCAATCTGAAAGGAAAAGCTTTCAGCTTCTCGCTGTTAAGTATAATGTCGACTGTGGGTTTGTCATATATGGCCTTTATGATGTTGAGGTACTTGCCCTCTATACCCATTTTTTTGAGAGTTTTTATCATGAATGGATGTAGAATTTTGTCAAATGCTTTTTCAGCGTCTATGGAGATGAACATGTGGTTTTGTCCTTGTTTTTGTTGATGTGGTGGATGATGTGGATGGATTTTGAACATTGTACCATCCTTGCATCCCTGGTATAAATCCTACTTTATCATGATGGATGATATTTTTGATGTATTTTTAAATTCATTTTGCTAATATTTTGTTGAGTTTTTTTGCATCTATGTTCATCAGGGATATTGGCCTGTAATTTTTTTTGTCTTTGTCTGGTTTTGGTATTAGAGTTATGCTGGCATCATAGAATGAGTTTGGAAGTATTCCCTCTTCTTCTATTGTTTAGAAGACTTTAAGGAGAATGGGTATTAGGTCTTCACTTAAATGTTTGATAAAATTCAGTGGTGAAGCATCTGGTCTAGGGGTTTTGTTCTTAGGTAGGTTTTCATTACCAGTTGAATTTTGTTGCTGGTAATTGGTCTATTCAGATTTTCTGTTTCTTTCTGTGTCAGCCTTGGAAGGTTGTGTTTTTCTAGAAAGTTGTTCATTTCTTCTAGTTATCCAGTTTGTTAGCATATAATTTTTCATAGTATTCTCTCATAATTCTTTGTATTTCTGTGGTGTCTGTAGTGATTTTTCCTTTCTCATTTCTGATTCTGTTTATGTGAGTAGACTCTCTTTTTTTCTTCATAAGTCTGACTACGGGTTTATCTATTTTGTTTATTTTCTCAAAGAACCAGCCCTTGCTTTCATTGATTCTTTCTAGTGTTTTATTCTTCTTGATTTTATTTATTTCTGCTCTGATCTTTATTATGTCCCTCCTTCTTCTGACTTTGGGCCTCATTTGTTCTTCTTTTTCTAGTTTCATTAATTATGAGTTTTGACTGCTCATATGGGATGGTTCTTCTTTCCTGAGGTAGGCCTGTATTGCAATATACTTTCCTATTAGCACGGCCTTCGCTGCGTCCCACAGATTTTGCGGTGGTGAATTATTGTCATTTGTCTCCATATATTGCTTGATCTCTGTTTTTATTTGGTCACTGATCCATTGGTCATTTAGGAGCATGTTGTGAAGCCTCCATGTGTTTGTGGGATTTTTTCATTTTCTTTGTATAATTTATTTCTAGTTTCCTACCTTTGTGGCCTGAGAAACTGATTGGTACAATTTCAATCTTTCTGAATATACTGAGGCTCTTTTTGTGGCCTAGTATATGATCTATTCTTGAATATGTTCCATGTGCATTTGAAAAGAATGTGTATTCTGCTGCTTTTGGGTATAGAGTTCTGTAGATGTCTGTTAGGTCCATGTGTTCTAATTTGTTCAGTGCTTCTATCTCCTTACTTATTTTGTCTGGTTGATTTGTCCTTCAGAGTGAGTGGAGTGTTGAAATATCCTAGAATGAATGTGTTACATTCTATTTCCCCTTTTAATTCTGTTAGTATTTGTTTCACATATGTAGGTGCTCCTGTGTTGGGCACATAGATATTTATAATGGTTATATCTTCTTGTTGGATTGACCTTTTTATCATTATGTAATGTTCTTCTTTGTCTCTTGTGACTTTCTTTGTTTTGAAGTCTATTTTGTCTGATACAAGTAGTGTAACTCCTGCTTTTTTCTCCCTATTAGTTGCATGAAGTATCTTTTTCCATCCTTTCACTTTGAGTCTGTGTATGTCTTTGGGTTTAAAGTGAGTCTCTTGTAGGCAGCATATAGATGGGTCTTGCTTTTTTATCCATTCAGTGACTCCATGTCTTTTGATTGGTGCTTTCAGTCCATTTCCATTTAGAGTGATTATCGATAGGTATGTACTTATTGGCATTGTAGGCTTTAGATTCATGGTTACCAAAGGTTCAAGGTTAACTTCCTTACTATCTAAGAGTCTAACTTAACTCACTTAATATGCTATTATAAACACAATCTAAAGGTTCTTTTTTTTTCCTCCTTTTTCTTCCTCCTTCATTCTTTATATATTAGGTATCATATTCTGTACTCTTTGCCTACCCCTTGATTGACTTCGGGGATAGTTAATTTAATTTTGCATTTGCTTAGTAAGTTAGCTGTTCTTCTTTATTTAGTGTGGTTTTATTACCTCTGGTGACAGGTATTAAACCTTAGGAACACTTCCACCTATAGCAGTGCCTCCAAAATACACTGTAGAGATGATTTGTGGAAGGTAAATTCTTTCAGCTTTTGCTTATCTGAAAATTGTTTAATCCCTCCTTCAAACTTAAATGATAACCTTGCCACATAAACTTTCTTGGTTTGAGGCCCTTCTGCTTCATTGCATTAAATACATCATGCCACTACCTTCTGGCCTGTAAGGTTTCTGTTGAGAAGTCTGATGATAGCCTCATGGACTTTCCTTTGTATGTGATCTTATTTCTCTCTCTGGCTGCTTTTAATAGTCTGTCCTTATCCTTGATTTTTGTCATTTTAATTACTGTATGTCTTGGTGTTGTCTTCCTTGGGTCCTTTGTGTTGGGAGATCTATGCACCTCCATGGCCTGAGAGACCATCTCCTCCCCCAGATTGGGGAAGTTTTCAGCAATTACCTCCTCAAAGACACTTTCTATCCCTTTTTCTCTCTCTTCTTCTTCTGATACCCCTATAATGCGAATATTATTCTGTTTGGATTGGTCACACAGTTCTCTCAATATTCTTTCATTCTTTGAGATCCTTTTTTCTCTCTGTGCCTCAGCTTCTTTGTATTCCTCTTCTCTAGTTTCTATTTCATATATTGTCTCCTCCACCATATCTAATACCCTCCATTGTGCTCTTCAATTACTGAATCTCTGACCGCAATTCATTCCTGAGTTCTTGAATATCTTTCCGTACCTCCATGATCATCTTAATGTTTTTTATTTTGAACTCCCTTTCAGGAAGATTCATGAGGTCGATGTCATTTAAATCTTTCTCAGGAGTTGTATTCATAATTTTACTCTGAACCGGGTTCCTTTGGCGTTTCATATTTGTATATGGCACCCTCTAGATCCTAGAACCTCTATTCTCTGGAGCTACTCAGCCCTTGAAGCAATGTCGGTGGTCGCAGGGGATTGGTATTGGTGCCTGGGGTGGCAAGAGCTGTTTCCTGTTTCCCTGCCACTATGCCTGACTCCACTGCCTGAACCAGTGGGCCAAGCACACAGGTATAAGCCTCTCTGCTTTGCGTTTGTAGTTGCTGTAGACAGATCTTCCCTCTGGCTGGCCTAACGCCAGGGTTGGGTTTGCCGGTTTGCGAGCCATGTTGGGCTGGCTGGGAGAAAGGTGCAGTAGGCTGCATTTCATGCAGGGGTTACTTGGAGCTCTATAGCCAGCCAGGGAGCTGGAGCTCCTGAAGATTGTGAATGTTCCCTATCTTCTGGGCAGAGTGCATGTGAAGAATTTTGTCTACCTGTCCTTTCTCCTGAGCAGTAAGCTCTGTGCAATCCTTGCTCCTTTAGCAGCACTCTTGCTAATGGCTTCCTTGTTAGGAAGTCTCTCAGACTGCCTGCCTTTCTTTTGTCCCAGAGCAGCCAAATATGGATCCCTGCTTTCCACAAGTGGCTAGAATCTCCGTCTCTCCAGGTATTCTGCCTGTCTTAGCTTTCCAACCCCTCCTACTCATGAGAGTACCATGCAAGCACCATGAAATGTAGGTTTGTTCTCCCAGAGCAGATATCTGGAGTTAGGTATTCAGCAGTCTCAGGACTCCACTCCCTCCCCTCTCTGTTTCTCTTCCTCCCGCCGGTGATCTGGGGTGGGGGAAGGGCTTGGGTTCCGCCAGGCCACAGCTTTGGTACCTTACCCTGTTCCATGAGGTCTGCTCTTTTCTCCAGGTTTATGCTGTCTGGCGCAGTCCTCTTTCCTGTTGCTCTTTCAGGAGTAGTTGTATTAATTATATTTTACTATTATATGGGGTTTTAGAAGGAAGCCTCTGTCTCACCTCTCACGCCACCATCTTTAATCCTCTCCTTCAATTTTACTACTTTTGTCTTTGAACTTCATACTCAATTTTTTAGTGATTGGTCTACCACCTTTACTGTAGGCTTTTTTGTATTGATGAGAAACATTTAAACTTAAAAATAATTTCCATCTAAAGAAGTTCTTTACATTTTCTGTAAGGCTGGTTTAGAGGTGGTGAGTTCTTTTAACCTTTGTTTATCTGGAAAACTTAATTTCTCCTTCGGTCCTGAGTGATATCCTTGCTGGGTAGAGTATTGTACAGTTTCTGCTGAAAAATCTGCTGATAGCCTTATGGGTTTTCCCTTGTTAGTAACTGTCTGCCTTTTTCTTGCTGCTTTTAAGATTCTCTCTTCATCTTTAACCTTTGCCATATTGTCTTGGTGTTGTTCCCCTGGGGTTCATGTTGTTAGGGGCTCTCTGTGCTCCCAATACCTTCGTGTCTGTTTCCTTCCTCAAGTTTGGTACGTACTCAGCTATCATTTTTTCAAATAGGCTTTCTACTGCTTTGTCTCTCTCTTCTCCTTATGGGACCCCTGTTATATGAATATTGTTTTGTTTGGAGTTGTCACGCAACTCTCTTAGTTTCTTCTCATTTTTAGAAATTCTTTTTTCTTTCTGTTCCTCAGTTTGGTTGCCTTCCATGACCCTGTCTTCCAGCTTGCTGTTCCATTTCTCTGCATCCTTTAACTTACTATTCATTCCCTCTATTATATTTTTATTTTGGTTATTGTGTTCTTCAACTTTGACCAGCCCTTTGTATTATCTGTCTCTTTCTTGACATTCTCTCTGAGATCATTAATTATTTTCCCCAGTTCAGTGAGCATCTCTATGATCATTACTTTGAATTCTTTATCAGGAAAATTGCTAATCTCCATTTCATTTTTCAGTTCTTCTGGTGTTTTGTCTTGTTCTTTTGTTTGGAACATATTCCTCTGCCTCCTCCTTTTGTCTGGGTCTTTGTGTTTATTCTTTTGTATTAGATAGATCAGCTATGTCTCCTTGAAAGTAGTGGCTTTATGTAGTTTGCATCCTGTGTGACCAGAACCCTCAGCTAATCAGACCCCAGTGCTCTGTTGTGGCTGAGCTGTGACTGCTGTTGGTGGGCTGTGGCTGGGACCACCCTCTGCCTGTCTGGCAGCAATGGCCATCTACTGCTAGGCTGATCATGCTGTGTGGGGCAAGTCTGCAGGGGAATGCTGGAGCTGAGCTAGTGGTGGGTGGAGAGCTTCAGAGCTGGCTCCCTTAAGCATCTGTCTAGTTAGGTTAACAAAGGGTTGGAAAAGTGTCATCCACCTGCTCTTTCTCCTCTGGAGAGAGCTCCCTCAGACCCCTTCCCCTCCAGCACACTTCCCAAGGCTATCAAATCTTTCAAACTACTGCCTCTGTGTTGGGTCTCAGGGGATTAACAGAGCACACTAGTCCTCCAAAGTGACCAGAGACTCAGCCCCACAGTGTACTCTAACTCTCCCTGGTGTCCAGCCCCAGTAATTTTCAAGTTCAGTGCAATGTGGACTTATCTTCCCAGGAGACCACAGGGCCAGATGTTCCAGGTTCCTGAGTGTCTGTCCCCACCCCACTCTGTTCCTCTCTCCCTCCTCCTTGTGGGCTAGGATGGGAGAAAGATTTGGATCCTGGTCAGTTGTGTCTCTGCCCCTTCATCCTTCAGTGTGGTCTCTTCTTCTTTCCCAGGTATAGACAGTCTGTTCTGTGGCCTTTAGCTCATTTTCTGAGTTAGTTGTATTTAATGTAGTTGCTTCCTGGGGGTGTACATGGGAGGAGGTTAACACAGTGACCTCCTTTTCCACCATCTTCCTTTGACCCCAAGACCAGGCATTCTTTCTTTTCCTAGGCTGTAAGCATGATTTCAGAAGAACGGTGCACATCCCCCTTGTTTGATAATACTATGACCATTGTCATAGAAATTCCCAATTGAATAATTGCTGTATTATTAACTGAATTCCAGCCTTGAAAGCATTGCTTGTAGTAGCAGATAACTTAAGCTCAGAAGGTAGGTAACCCTCAGGCATTGGTAACTTAGCTTCTTGAGTTAAGACTCTTTAGGGTAAGGTGGTGCTTTGGGTGTTTCTGTATTTTTGTTTAATATCAGGACATAATTCTGTCTTAAATAGCTGACAGACTTTCAATTATTCTTCCTGAGTTGGAGTGAAACCAAATCCAAGATGACCCCCAGCTATTATCTGGAGCCAAATAAATCCCACAGATTTCCTATGAACTTCTGGTTTCGTCTGATGGCAACACTGAGCCAAACTATAGCAGAGAGGACTGTTTTGAAATGGTTGATGAATGGCATCTGTTGCCTGGTCCATCCAGCTGGCATTACTAAGTTGGCCAGAATAATCAATAAATTGGCTGGGAAGGGAATATTCAGAGAAACAGTCATTGTATTTTTAAATCTCTGCTATTTGTTCTTCAGCAATTTTGCACTGCAGCCATTTCAACTTCTCATCATACCCTTACTAAGTGCAATGATTAGACTCTCTAGAAAACTGGGACTTCATTTGGCAGTTTTAGTAGTTTTAATTTAAATAAATCAACAACCTTATTCGTGATATCCTTATGTCCTCCTGCTGTTTTGCTGAGATGATTGATTCTTTAGTTGCTTGAGCTGTGATATCTGCAAGGTAAAATAAGTCCAAAATCTGCCAGGGGTACAACAGCATGCTCTTTGAGCCTCTGGTCTGTCATGATGTTCTGACTCTGCAGCCCCAGGGAGAGTAGAGAGGAACATGATGGGGGCTTCGGGGGCTGCATAGCAGTTAAGCTGGCTAGTGGAAAGAGAAAGAAAGAAATCACAAGATTGTAAATGATGAATCTCCCCTCTTGTCCCTCCCAGGTGAGCCTTTTTCTCAGGAGGAAATGGAAGAAATGTTGTCTGCTGCAATTGATCCAGAATCGAATTCAGTTCATTACAAGGACTATATAACAATGATGGTGATAGATGATAATTAAATGCTCCAAAGACTTAATTTCTAATTGAAAGGATAATTTTAAAAATTGCTTGGCATTGTTAATTTCACATTTTATCTTATAACTCCTGCATATGTTTATTCATACATTGTGACAACTATTTCAAGACATTTTGTTTCTTAAAGGTGATCATAACAATTTAAAACAAATTATTGAGTATAATTCTAAAAGTGTTTTCTTTTCCATTTTTGATCATTAAGTTATTCTACTGGAAAATTAATATGTGTTCTATATTTCAAGTATAGAAAAATGACCTTTTTTAGTGGTTCACAGCTGCAACTGTGAGAAGCTGAAATTAATATTTCTGTAGCCATCTGAATCCAGAGTCCCGTTTCCTTCCCTGCAGACTGTGTGGCCCTCACTTGATGCCTATATTGCAATTTTGTACTGCACTGCCTGCTTCGGATGGCCCCCCAACTCACATCGCCTTTGCCACCCCAGAGGAGCAGTAGGGGGCTGCAGACACAGCTCTTGTGACAAGGAGAGAGTTCTCACAACCAGTCCAGAAGCTCCTATGAAGTCGATCCCTCAGTATATCCCACGTTTACTCCAGATGCCTGTTCGGTCTGTCCCCAACCCACTCTGTTCCTCTCTCCCTCCTCCTTGTGGGCTGGGATGGGAGAAGGATTAGGATGCTAGTCAGTTGTGTCTCTGTCCCTTTATCCTTCAGGGTGGTCTTTTCTTCTTTGCCAGGTATAGACAGTCAGGAGAGCTGCAAATACAAGAGACTCAGAGGTCTCAGGAATCAGGGAATGATCCGGCCGTTTAAAGCAGTGCAGTATGTTTGGTGTGTAGAAGATCTCGGGGATGTGATGCGAGAGGAGATTGGAGCGGTAGATGGGAGTGGTATCATTAGGGACATTGGGTTGGGTGTGCAATTAGGGCTTTAATGTTAGAATTTGACACTTCTTCTGAAGATCAGAGGCAAAGAAAGACCATTTGTAAATAGCACAGGAAGTAGACTTGAAGAGTCAAGTCTAGACGTAGGGAGACCAGGTAGCCGATTTGGTTGTTGGGAGGAGAGGGACTGGGAAAAGTCAAGAGTGAGTGCCAGGTTTCTGGCTAGGACAGTGGGTGGATGCTAGTGCCATTCACTCAGATAAGAAATCCAAAAAGCAAGTCCAGGTTGTTGGGCAAAATGATGAGTTTGGCTCTGGACATCTTGGGGCTGAGGAGCTAGTGAGATGTGATGGGGAGACATCTGGTAATCAGTTGGAGCAATAGGAGGAAGATCTGGCTAAAGACATGGAGTTTGGAGTTCTCAGCATATAAGTAGTACTTAGTGCCTTGGAAGGGAAAGAGAAGCAGGTCAACAGAACCAAGGCAGATATAAGAAGGTAAGGGGAGGCAGAGGAAGAGGAGACCGGGAGGGAGAAGCCTGAGAGGAGGGAGAGCAGGTGGAAAGGCCTCACAAAGGGGTAGTAACCAGCCATGTCAGATGTCACAGAGGTGAGGTAAACTACACATGGAAAATGCCCATTAGTTTCAGCAGCCAGGAGTTCATGGGTGACCTCTGCAGGGGCAGATTTGGTCACTGCCAGGGAGCAGAGCTCAGTGGGTAAGGATTGGATGGGTGTGAGAAGGCAGAGGACGAGTCACTTGGCAGTGAGGAGGAGAGACACAGGCTGGAGAGAGACAGCAGGTTGAGGCATACTTTTGGGAGATGGACACATGCAAGCAGGCTGATAATGCACAGGGCTGAGAGCCAGCAGAGAAGAAGTTGAAGACCCTCAGGAGGTGGGCAGGGACTGGTTCCAGAGCAAACCTGCTTCAGGGTGGGTCAGGACGATGACCCAATTTACCCAGTCCTTGTATCTGTGTCTCTTTCCTTTCTGAGTGAGGAGGGAGGTGGTAGGTTACAGAGCTTGAGGAGAATAGTAACATTTGGAAATACCTCTTGTAGGAAATGGGAGAGAGTTGAGAAAGAGCCCATGTGAGGATTTTCAAGAAATCCTAGAGGACTTTGTTCAGTAACCCAGGCTCAGGAGCAAATGGGTGGATTGTTGTACTGATTCAGGATTGAAGTTCTGTCATCTGGATGAGACGGAAGGAACCAAAGGTCAGGGACTGCAGAACCCACGAGAGAGCAGCTGTAAGGATGGTCTGTGGGGCCCAGGTACTAGGGGACAGACACAGGCAGGAGAGGGCAGGTGGAGCGAGAGGAAGGCGCAAGGTCCCAGGGCCTCTAAAGATGAACAGCAGCTCTTGGTGGAACGTCGGATGCTTGGCCTTCCTGCTGTTCCTGAAGATGTTCTGCTCGAATGTGACCTCTGCATTCTTAGTGTTCTTTTACTTTCCTATAAGGGGTTGTACTGGTCATTTTTGCTAGGCTATGTTGAGATAACAACCTCCAAACCAGAGTGTCTTACTATGATAAAAGTCACTTTTTCATGTTTTATGTCACCTGGGGTCAGTGGGGACTCTGCCTCAGGTGCCTTCACCTGGCTTCTTCATTCGGCTCCTCTCCTTCCTCAGTTAGGTGGCCGTGTGTCCCAGCTTGCCTGGGTTGGCCCAGCACAACTGTTAGTAGTGCTCTTTCTGGAAGTGTCCCAGTTTAGGGTACTAATATGTGGTTATCCTGCATCAAAAATGGTGAGGAGTTATCACTTATGGAAGGTTTTGGGAAAAATGAGCACAGCAGGTACCAATGGAAGGCATTTCTTCCTTCACTGGTTTCCCAGGGTTACACCAGGGGTAAAATCCAAGTGGAGAGCTTATATGCTACTCACCAGCCACACGTGTTAGAATCGTCTCCCAGAGGTGAGTGCGAGCCACCTGCGTTTAGGCAAAGGAGTAGGAGGAAGGAGGCACTAACAGCCCATTTATGGACTGCAGTCCTGCAGCTGGGAGGGAGGGGGTAGAGGCATGAAATACACCGTAAGGTGGCAGTTTCCCCAGGGGTGTGTCATTGGGTGGCAGCACCTGGCACCAGCGTGTGGCATTGAGGCAGTGCTAGTGCCCTAGTGCACACCTGGTGTGGATGCCTTCGGAGTGTTCAGGATGGCTCTGAGCTGCCTGCACAGCCCATCCCCTGCATAACCCTGGCTATGCCAAAGAAATAGTTCAATGTATTAGCCCCGGTGTCTTCATGGTCAAAGGTGACATCACATTCCCCTTCTGAAGAGAAGCTCCTGGCACAGGAAGATGCTTCAGGATTGGGTACCCCTGAGTCTCACCTTCTAGAATTTTCTCAGAAGTTCTGATTGATGTCAAACTTCACACCCTCTCTCAAGAACTTTCTCTTTAGTATCATAGGAGTTAGCTTTATGGAATATGATTAATTTTTATCTTTAGCACAAGTTTGTCTGTTGTTTATTTCAAAGCCACCAAAAAGTATACACGCTTCTCGCAGAAATCTCATTTTGTCTCCTAGTTGCAGAAAAAATGTAGTATATTTGCAAAGGGAATGTTTTTCTTTATACTCAAGCCATTTCAATTCATATTTTACCTCTCCCATTCACCTACTTAGCCCTTGACATCTGATTTAAGTCACAATGGCATTTTCCTGGCAAGAACAATGCTTGGTCCCCTGTGCAGAGTGTCCGCGTATCCTTATGACCCTGGCTCTGGTTCTGCGGCCTTGTGGAGGCTCAACTCCCACCCTGGACTACTGGGAGGCATGTGACTGCTGGGCCAGGGCTCCCTCCTGGGCACACCTGTCTGGGAATAAAGAGGCCAAACTCCTTCGCATATACAATGTTCAAGACAGATTTAGTCCCCTTTGCATGTACAATGTTCAAGACAGTGGCTAGTTGGGATTCTCACTGGCAGTCTTGGTTTTTGAGGAATGGAGCACTATTACATCTTTCTGCCCTGCCTTCCTGCTTTCCTTCCTTTGCCTTTTCCAACTGCTTCCAGATAAGAGAGCACCCTGTTCATGCAGCCAGGTGCTTGTAGACGACTGTCACTGCACTGCCCCTTCTGAGCAGGTTAAATAAGCAGAGGGCCACGTGGTCATCTCTGCCCCACCCAGCGCCAGGCATGGCAGCTGTCACCTACACCTGTGGGCCCTGAAAGTGTGGTTACCAATCGCCTGCTTCAGAAGCACCTGGGGGGTGCTTGTTAGAAATTTGGACTCCAGGGCCCCACTGCAGACCCCTAAAGCAGAACCTAGAGGGGGGCTTCGAAGTCCCCCTTTGTAACACATTCCCAGGGAAGTCTTATGCACATGACAGTGTAAGAAGCACTCGTGGGGCAGTAGCATAGTGTGAACACGTGGGGTTTGGAGGCTGTGCCACTTAACTGATGAGGTGATTGGCTCCAACATCTACTATTGCTGAGTCTTTGCGTCTTCACTGTAAATGGAAGGAGCACCTGCCTACCTTACAGGGCTGGTATGAAACAAAATGAGATTCTAAAAGTAGAAGGCTTTAAAGGTTCTAACACAATTGTGTTATTTATAGGAATCAGGGAGGGAGGGAGGAGAAGGGAAAGGGGAGAGAGAGAAAGAGGACAGGGGAGGCCCACTGCCTGGGTATGGACAATCAGAGCATGTGGGCAAGTGGGTAGGGAGCGATTCATTCATCTTGGGGGTGAGGGTGGGAGCCACCTGAGGAACTGGTGGACATACCAGGAGGTTTGCCACCATGGTCCTATTAGTTAAACTTTATTTCTAGAATATGAAATTAGGAGGTTTTAGGAAGTGGTTTGTCTTTTTTTATTGTAAAAAACATAAAATTTACCATCTTACATATTTTTAATGTAGAGTTCAATAGTGTCTATTCACAGTTGTGAAATAGATCTGCAGAATTTTTCCATCTGGCAAGTCTGAAATGCTGTACCACTGAACCCCTCCACTTTCTCTTGCCCCTGCTCCTGGCAACCACCCTTCTACTTTGTTTCTATGAATTTGCCTTCGTTGATACCTCGTGTTGGTGGAATCATACATGAGTTGTCTTTTTATGACTGGTTTGTTATACTTAGCATAATGTCCTCAAGGTTCATGCATGTTGTAGACATGTGACGGGATTTCCTTCCTTTTTAAGGCTGAATAATATTCCTCTGTATACATAGGTCACATTTTGTTTATTCATCCATCAGTAGACATTTGAGTTGCTTTCGCCTCTTGGCTATTGTGAATAATGCTGCTCTGAACATGGGTGTGCAAATACCTCTTTGGGACCCTCCCTGCTTTCAGTTCCTTTGGGGGTGTATCCAGAAGTGGGACTGCTGGATCTTTCTTCTTCAGAATTGGCAGTCAGTCCTGCAGCTCTTAGAGCAGCCTGGTCACTCACCTCACCCACTGGCGAAGGCTCTCCTGTTCATCTGAGGAAACGGAGTTTTGTTTTTCTAAAAAACAGTTCACAGAGTTGAAAATCTGGGGCCAACTGTCTTTCCTAGGAGGAGGAGGTAAGGTCAAACAGCCCCTCCTGAACTTCAGGACCTAGCCTCACACAAGTGGCTGCACAGAGTGCCACATGTTTCTTGGCACTGCCCTAGTGAGTCTGCAACTACTCAGAAAGAAGTGTTTTTTATTTTTATCATTTTAAAATTGAAATAGAGTTTATATACAATATTATATTGGTTTCAGGTGAATGACTTAGTGATTTTTCAATTATATACATTATGATATGCTCACCATGGTAAATGTAGTTACCATCTGTCATCATACAAAGGTACTGTATTATGAGCTATGTGCCCTATGCTATACTTCCATTCCTGTGACTAAGTTATTTTACAGTTTGAAGTTTTTACCTTTTTATCACCCGTCTCCCTGTTCCCGTGGTAACCAACTGTTCTCTGTGTTTATGAGTCTATTTCTGTTTTGGGTTGGCTGGTTTGTTTTCAGATCCATGTCTAAATGAAGTCATGTAGTATTCATCTTTCTCCGACTTATTTCACTGAGCATAATATACCCTCTAGGTCCATCCATGTTGTCACAAATGGCAAGATTTCTTTCTTTTCTATGGCTGAATAATATTCCATTGTATATGTACCACATCTTCTTATCCATTCATCTATTGATGGACACTTCAGTTGCTTCTCTATCTTGGCTGTTGTAAATAATGGCATGATAAATTGGGAGTGCATGTATCTTTTTGAATTAATGATTTTGTTTTCTTCAGGTAAATTCCCAGAAGTAGAATTGCTGGGTCATATGGTCTTTCTGTTCTCAGTTTTTTTTTTTTGAGAAATAACTTTACAATTTATTGTTTATTGCTTGCTGCAATAACATGATTTCAGGTAAAGGTTACAGAAGAATCTTTTTACTGTGTTCTTCTCAGAAAATGATATTCACCGCAGGACAGTGGGAAGCAGGTGCATTGGCCTTCTTGTCTTTCTCCACAGTCTTTGGTGGTTTTTATTCTGTGTTTCTTAAGCAGCCTGGCTTTTGGCTGCCAGTTTTGGACCCTGAGAAGACAAAAAAGAAAAAAAGAGAGAGAGAGCTGTTTTTAGTTTTTTGAGTAACCTCCATACTGCTTTCCACAGTGGCTGCACCAATTTGCAGTCTCACCAACACTGCACAAAGGGTTCCCATTTCTCCACATCCTCACCAACACTTGTTATTTCTTGTATTTTGGATGGTGGCCATTCTGACTGGTGTGAGGTGACACCTCAGTGTGGTTTTGACTTGCATTTCCCTGGTATCTCTCCACCAGCTACACCCAACTGGGGGAGAAGACACTCTGGGAAGAAGTCAGGGTGCTATTTGAGGAGGAGAAATAAACTCAACAAATAGTTATTACAAGGTCATATTACACTGTTGAATAGTCTGCACTTTACTATGTCATGAATAATCTTTCCATGTTAATGTATATTTGCCTAAAATATGAATTTTACTCACTGAATAGTATCTAATTGTTGGGATATATCTTACTTATTTGAGTAGATGCTTATTCCTGGCCATTTAAATAATTTTCAGTTTTTGTCTGTTGTAATAAATTGTTATGAACTTCCAGGTAGTTAAGTTTTGATTACTTGCTTAGAATACATTCCTAGAAGTAGAACTGTTGAGTCAGCTTTAAAGAGCTGGGGACCTGTATTTCAGCCTAGTATAAATAATATGTTTTTAAGCTATCCCGGAGAAAGATTGTTCCTATGTCCCAAACCCCCATCAGCATTTTTTTTTGTTTTAAATTTTGCCAAAAGGCAAAAATAGTATCTCATTTTTTATAATTTGTGCTTGTTGATGACTTGAGTTTTCTAAAGGCTGTGACAAGGTGAACTACAAGATTCGAATGGATTAGCTCTAGGAGGCACCAATTCGAGCCTCACGGAATTTCCTGTCAGACAGAAGCAAGGTGATCTGGCTGCTGTGAGCTGGAGCCCATGAAGCACAACGCTGCAGGCAGAATCTGAATTCAAGAGGAGCACCTTCATTCTAAACAATTATCACTCGGAGGAGGTGATTAGGGAGAATGAGCCACTGACCCACAGAACAGTTAGCAGGAGATGTCGCACATATTCAAGCAAAGAAATAGGAACCGGGGAAATAAACATGCAAATAAGAAGTGAAGAACGATCAGCAAAGCCAGAATGAGAGGCCAACTGGCCATCTGCTCCACTATCAGCTTCTTGGGAAGTGAATGCACTTCCTAGTCCAAGTCATTTGCTTATTCAGTCAACATTTAATTCCCTCTATGTGCCAGACACTGTTCTGGGCACCAGAGATGCCCGAATGTATATGAGACACCATCCTTGTCCTTGAGAGATTTCAGTCTTATGGGAGAGTCAGTGAGATGAGTTACACCAAACCACTTTGCAAAGCGCTTTGGGACCAGAGCAGAGCAACCAGCTCTGCCTGTGGGATTCACGGAGGGCTTCACAGGGAAGCGACAGGATGATCCCCAAATGGTTTTTGTGATCATCTTGGCAGTATTGCTGCCAGCACTGGGTGGGAGAGAATGCTGCAGAATGTGATGGCTTGAGGCTCATCTAACATAGCTTTATAGCGTGGCTTAGGGGAAAGAACGGACCTGCTTTGGATCCCAGCTCTGCCAGGTACAAGATAGGTGGCCTGGGAGAAGTCATTTGATGGGTTCGTACCTCTGTTGCCCAGTTATAAAACGACAGTGATCTAACCTACCTCACAGGGCTACTGAACATTAAGGGTTACCTGCACAGGACTGGAGAAGTGGTATCTATCATTACAAAGCACTCAGTAAATATCTGTTGAAAAGTAAATATAAATATTTTCTCTGTATAGTAAATCTTTTAAAATTATATATAATGAGGTTGGATCCAGATGCTTACAGGATTTCTACCAATAGTCCTGAACACCATTGTTATCTGGGTGGATGGGGGTGGAGGCCGGCCTGATCAGCATTGTTTTGGGCCTGCATTAGAAATGAATGGAGCGAGATCTGGATCAGCTCCCACAAGTTAGCTGTTAAAAAGTGTGTGTCTCGAGGTAATTGGGAAGAGATTTGGGGCTCTTAATTTTAAAATATCAGGAAGGAATTAATGGATACTGTAGACTCTGAGGTATGAGATGTAGCCATCACAGTCTTGTGCCTGAAATGTCACTTGGTTCTTCTAAATCAAATCTGACCCCAAGCCCCTCTTGGCCAATCACATTGTGGAGAGCTGTCAGCCGACCTTGTGTTCCACAAGAATCTGAGCACTTCCGTGGTGCCTCTAAAACCTGATGGGTTCCACCAAGAGCATGACAGCTGTTGAACATCCAAACTGGCTTCAGTCCCTTTCCTCTGGCTTATCACCATCCAACACATCCTGTCACCTTCTCAGGCCACTGTATGGAAACCAGGATGATCCTTGTGAAGAAACCAAGGGAACCTGGGCACATTCTCTGAAAATGGAGCGCTTTCAACAGTAGTTCACAGGGCGCATGTTGACGTGGTGAGTGGTAAGGCTAGAGTGAAACTGGCAGAGAAAGCTGAGTGAGAACCCAGCCACTGGTTGGGGGCTCTTTCCCCTCCAGGGCCCCCCAGCCAACAGCAGAGCCCATCCACGGCCTCCCTGACTGGAGACCAGGCTCTCCTCCCGCATGCCCGGCCTACCTCTCCTGCTTCCCACTTGCCAGGCCCAGACCCCACCGCTCTCTCCAGGCAGTTCAGCTGTTTGTGGAAAGGCTTCTGAAAACAAACCCCTTTAATTCTGCTCTGTTTGCAAAAGGAGCCCCTGTTGCCGGGGACTCAAATAGTTTGCCTCTTTGAGGAGGGGTGGGTGGTGAGGAGAACAGGAGGAGTTACTTTGTTTTCTGTTTCAACAGCAGTGAGAATAATAAAAATAATGATTAAAAAAATTAGTCTATAAACCATCTTGCTAGGCAGAGAGGAAACTTCTCATTTTCAAGGTATATCAGTGTTGTAAAATGTTTTACCGTGGAGAGCTAGGCAGCAAAGGTGCCATGAATCCCATGGGTCTTCCTCAACAGACTGCCCCACTCCAGGGATCGCCTCTCCCCCTCATTATTCTGAAATCCAGGATATCATTTCATCCCGTCCATAATCATTTCAACATGTATATTTAAAGATAAGGATTGTTTTTTTAAAAAAAACCCGCAACCACAATGCTGTTATCAGCCTTAAAAAGTGATTGCTTAATGTCATCAAATATCCAGCTAGTAGTCAAATGATCGATTTTGCCATAAAAATAATGAGTGTCTTTAAAAAAATGTTTGAATTAGAAGTCAAGCAAGATTGTATTGTGATTGGTTGATATGTTTTTAAAGTTTCCTTTAATGGATAATTTTTTGCCTCCGATGTGTTCCTTTTTTGCCTTGACACTTGTTTATTGAGGAAACCAAGCTGTTTGTCCTACAGAGTTTCCCACAGCCTGGATTTTTCTGGCTCTATCCGCATGGCACATGAAATTGAACATGTTCCTCTGTCCTCTCCGATCAGGAAATTAGTAGTTGGATCTAGGCTTGGTTTGATTTGGGGAGGGCAATATTACTTTATAGATTTTGTGTCCTTCCATCAGGAAATACATGATATCTGGTTGTGTGTCTGATGTCAGTGTTGTTATTGATGAATGCTATGTTTATTAATACATTAGGGACTGCAAGGTGGTGATAATTCCATCATTGCTTGTTCATTTATTAAATTCTCTTTAAAGAAAACTGTTCCTTAGCTACTATTTGGTTACACAATGGTATAGTTCTATAAGAAAGGCAGGATAAATGTTTGAATATTTTCTTTGTTTACCAATTTTCAAAATAATGATTTGGTTTCTGTGACATCTCTGATATAAAATGTGATCCCACTCTTCAACACCAAATGCAATGGTGTATTTTTTCCCCTGCATGTATGTATAACAATAACAATATTATACCTAGCAGTAATAGTAGTGTGACTTCATTCAGGTACCCAGACCTGATTCCAGGTTGTTTAAGTATGGGAGGGGTCTTCTTACACATACTTAAACAATTCTTGAACACCATAGGGTGCCTGAGAACTCAAATCAATTCTGATGCTATTTGCCCAGAGACAGCACCAGATTCCTCAGGTTAAGGGTTCCGTCCTACAAGACTGCCCTCCACCCACAACTCCAGACGCCAGTCACAAGCCCCAGGCAGTTACCAGTGCTGCTGACCTACCGGCTACAGACTGGAGGTTCCCACAACCTCCCTTTAGGTTCGATTAATTTGCTAGATTAATTTGCTAGAGCGGCTCACAGAACTCAGGAAAACCCTTATGTTTACCAGTTTAATAAAGGATACTATGAAGGATACAAGTTAACAGCCAGATGAAGAGAAACATAGGGCAAGTTCCCATATAAAGGAGCTCCTATCCTCGTGGAGTGTGGGGCCTGGCTCAGTGGCAGGTGGAGGCATCCTGGTTCCCCAAGCATAGAAGCTCTCCGACCAAGAAGCAGGATCTAACCCAGTAAAGAAGGTAGAGCAGAGTAGAGAGTGTGCAAGCTCTTTTCCTGGGTTTTGTGAGGGCTTCACTGCATAGTCATGATTGACTAAATTATTGGCCATTGGCTGATTCAGCCCCCAGCCCCTGCCCTTGGGTGGGGGTCCAAAAGTTTCATTAACATGACAAAACATCCGTTTCACCTTTAAGACTGCAGGAACTGTGAAGACCAAATATACCTGGGAAATAAGAATGACCAAATATGTATTTATTATGACTCATTACATCACAGTTTCCTACCACTCTCTAACAGTGACCAAATAGTTTTTGTATGCATTTTGGCATCATTATAAACTTATGAATATTTGGTATGTTTCAATCCATTGTAGCTTTTATTCTTATTGATGCTCATAGTATCCCATTTGGTTATTAGAAGCTTCTTCAGGTTGTCTTCTGAGTGCTTCCTGGGTATATGATATTTTAAGTTCATCTTGTACAATATTTAGTTTTTAATGACATGTCAATTTCTAGTGATCTGAAATCAGGGAACAGTGGACCTTCTCTAATGATGTGTTAGTCAGTAAATAAAAGTAGAAAAGTTGGTTTGTGTTAGAGATTATAGGTCCTGTCACCTGCTTTTCCATCACAGTTCTACACATTGGTGCACAGACACACAACTACTGGTTAAATGGGAATCAAAGAAATCTTTAGGGTAGTTTGTGAACAGCCTAATGTCTCCCGACTCTAGAAGTGAGACTGGAAACTGCAGCCGGAACCTGAGGCCAAATTGTGGGCCTCCTATTTCTCAAGACGGTGTTCACCTACGGGAAAGATAGCATATGCAGAAACCTCTGAGTCTATTCTTATCATCGGTGAAATAAATGACTTATATCCCAGTGGCAGGAGGGATCATAGGTTGCCTTATCTTCCTATTTGTTGGTAGAAAAAAAAATACAGGAGAGGAAGCCCAGTACAGACTTTTACAAAAAAAATGGTAAAACGTGGTGAAAGCTCAACATGTGTCCTGGTCTGTGGCCAATGAAACTGGTTTTCCTCATAAGGGAAGGACCAAGGGGCAGTTGGAGGGGCTTGAACTGTTGACTCTAGTACTCTACCCCAAAATGGAGGGGGGTTCACAGTTGTTAGGAGCGTGAGACAGAGGAAGGATGTCTGTGAACCGTTGCTTGGCTTGGAATCCCTGGTACCAGGAGCTGGGTCCACGGAAGGGAAGGTGAGGAGAAGGCCTCGTCTTGAGTGGCTGCTACTGGAGGCTGGCAAGAAGGCTATTGCAAAACAAGTCACGCTCTTGGTCTACAATGTGTAAACATGGGCCTGAGGAGGAGGGTGCGTTCAGGGATAGGACAGAGTAAAAAGAGGCAGGAGAGGCAATAGACTGAATATACAAGCCAGAGACGATGACCAATCGGCTCAAAGTATCTTTGGGAAACATTGGAAATAAGAGGGGTTTTTGCTTTGATGGAGAGGATGGGGACACAGGAGAAGAACCCAATGATGGGGAACAACTCAACTTATGTTACTTTGGAAGTACCTTTGCAAGGCACTGATCACCAATTTAGGTGATGAAAAAAGGACTTCCTGTTAAGAAATTTCAACATCAAAAGCATAGGACCCCCGTATATCCATTACCCATTAATATGCAGCTGATCTTGCTTTAGGTGGTCCCCTCCACACACAGTCCTCACACTTCCACCCTCACTCCTGCTGGCTTACTTAAAAACAAATTCCTGACATCATATCATTCCATCTGTAAGGGCTTTGATAATATCTTTAACAAATAAGGACCCCTTACCTTTTTTTCCATGCAACCAGGAACTGTTATTATAATTTAAAAAATTAACAAATCTTTAACATCATCTAATACATAATTATTGTTCAAATTTCCATGATTATCTCATAAATACTTTTACTACTGGTTTATACCAGTTAGGATCCAAACAAGGTACGTACATTACATTTGACTGATGTGTCGTTTAATCTATAATACTCCACTCCCCTGTGTTCTTGCCGTTTATTGGTTGAGAAGCCTGATTGGTGCTATAGAATTTTCCACATTTTGAATTTGTCTGATTGCATTTCTTTGGTGTTGTTTGACATTTTCCTCTATTTCCTGTTTTTCCTATAGACCGGTTGTTAAATCTAAAAGCTAGATAACTTCAAGGTCAGTTTGATTTTTGTTTTTGCCGCATTGCAGATCAACTTCATTGGAGATGGTGTACTTTTATTGCTTTCCCTGGGGGAGGTAATAATGTCTGAATTGTCTCTCTGTTCATCGCTTGCTCAGATTCAGTTGCTGTTCACTTGATCCAGCCAACATGAGTTCCCCTTCACCCTTCCCCTAATACTTGCCTATAACATTGTCTTATTAGGAGTTGCGAAATGGTGTTTTAAAAAAATTCTATCATGCCTTCTGCATTTTTGTGCTAGAATTCCTCTATTAAGGATAATTTTCTTCACTTGGACTATTTGGTTTCTTTGAAATGCAGGTTGTAAAGCAAGGGTACAGCAGTTTGCTTGGTTCTTTTAATTTTTCAAAAGAAATATTTCTTGGTTTATTTTAAAAACATGAATTTTACTCCTATAATTGTTTGTGTTACAAGGTGGGGATTGAAATTGCCTGTGCCCTTATCAGAAGTATCAGCCCCCATTTGGCATGCACGCTAGCCAAAGATGCACTGGGCAACATTCCTCTCACCTTGTTTTCTGTGATTCATGGTGTTTGCATTAGCAGTTACTCTGCTATTTTTGTCACAGTGAATCTCTTTTTCTTGTGTGGGTGGAAGTGAAATGTTTGGACTTGACTTGATTTAAGAAAGCTGTTGCGGATTGATAAAATAGATTTCAAATATAGGGTTATAAGGAAAAAGATGATTGAGAGTAGCTGTAAATGATAATAGTACAAGAATTCATAATCTGAATATTATTTCCAACTAAACACAATAGTCAACTAATACAATATTTTAATATATTTTTATCTTTAATATATTAATATATTTAACGTACATGTTTTAAAATAAGAAAACCACTCATACAACTCAGATTTACAACTTGTAATTTCTGTTTCTTCCATTTTAAATTTGGTCATTCAACAACACACACTGGGTACCACTGAATTTGGAGTGCAAGCCAAGTAGAAATTTAGTTAATTTCTATGATAATGAGATTTAGATAATTTTTAAAAAAGCTCTTAGTCTAGGAATTAGGAATTCATATGACATGGGAAATAGTTATTTCTAGACAATTGTAACCTAACTCCAAAAAAAGGTTGCATTTCTAAATTCCTCATGGATGTTATGCAAATAAATACCTGTCTTAACATCATGGGCTGGGGTCCTGAGATCAGCGGAACAATGGTGATTTGGGTGGGCGGTATCAGCACTGACTACAGAGAGAAGTGGAAAGCATGGATCCAAAGGTGGACATAAGGCCCGGTCAATAATTGTTGAGGCAGCTGGGAGGGAGGTGATCAGGGGCTATTCCACCGTCTGGATATGAGGACCATGGAACCAACAGGTGCCGTGCCCAGGGAGGTCAGCATAGGAAGTTTTATTGACTTTACATTCCTGCATAATTGCAAAAGTAAAGGTGGAGGCAAGAGTCAGTATGTGGAAAAAGAAATGTGTGTGCATTCAGGTGACAGAGTTTACAGTGCCAAGTCCGGGGCAGGCTGTTCGCTGGCCCAAGCCCCTCATCTCTGTCCTCCTTTCATAAACACGAAATTAAAGGCTACTCCAAATCTTTACAATTCTGCTTCTAGCTCCTATCCCGCCCCCTCCCCCTCCTCCCCCAGCCTTCTGTTCTGATGGGAGGACTTGGCCTGTGATTTGACAGGTAAACACCTTTAGGTGTCCCAAATCAAAGACCAAGTGACACCTTTAAGGTCGGGGCCAGGGCCAGGAAGTGAGGCTCTCCTCTCTCCTTCCTTAGCTCACCCCTTCGCCTCCCTCCACCACTTAGGCACCTGCGGCCCCACTGCCTTCATCACTCTGTTGAAGCTGCTGAGCGGGTCACTGCTGACCCACAGCTGCCAACTCCAGGAGCCTCGGTGCAGTCCTTTGCCAGTTTGAATTCCCTGCTGCCTCAGATGCTTCTTGATTTCAAAGACATACTCTTGGGACTCTCTCCTTTCTTTTTGATTATTGCTTCTTTCCTCGGATTGGGGCCTCTTTCTATTCCCCTCCTCAATTATCAGTGTCCCTAGGATCCTAGCCTTAGCTTTTCTCCTTGTTATCCTCTCTCCATTCACCACCATGAGACCGTCCACCACTTAGCCGCTGAGGGCTCCCAGCTCCACACCTCAGGATTCAACCTCTGGCTAAGGCATTCACCAGCTCACGTCCTGCCAGGCCTCTTCCTCCTCTCCCTCAACTGCTATGTTTGCCCAGCTGAGACCACATGCATCATCACTGAGGCCCTGTCCCTTCCACTTTCCTCCTAAACACCCCAGCGGCCTTTAGCATCTTCTCCTTCCCTGACAACTGCAGTTGTCTCCTGCCTCTCTACCCAGTCCAATTTGTTCTTCATGTGCTTCCGGAAGCACTGTTCCAAGGACACGGCCATGCATATGGGGGGGGGGGGTTGCCAAAAGCAGACCCTGGGACAAGGATTGTGGTATAGCTGGTTTATTTGGGAGGTGATCCCAGGAAACAGTATTGTGGGAGTGGGGAAGTGAGATGTGGAAGGGGAGCCAGCCAGTATGGGGTGTGCTACCAAGCCAGTTACCAATGTGGGTAACTGGGCAGAGTCCTGCTGAGGAGCTAGCAGTCATTAAGGAATATATGCCTCAGATTTATCTTGCCTGAGGAGTGAGGAGGCTGGGGTATTTATACTCCAAGTCCCAGCAGGCGTTGGTTGGGGCTGGGGAGAGGTGTCAGTCCTGTAGTGGGTCCTGCCTCTCCTGCAGGGCTTGGAGGCAGGGAGCCTGTGAAGCCTCAGATGATGGGAGGCAGGCCAGCTATTAAAGTGGTAAGGCCCAGGAGGCTATATGAGAGGCATGAATAATGTTTGCCTCGTCACCTTCCTGCTTCAAAGCCCCCATGGTCCCCTCACTGCTCACAGCCCACCTCTCCGGCCTGCTCTCCTACCCTGTCCTGGGAACCTTTCCTTCCAAGCAGGCTGGGTGCTCAGCCTTTTCCTAAAGTCAAGGGCTCTCATGCTGCCATGCCTTCACACGTGGTGTTCTTGCCTCCCCATCATCCTTCTTACAAAACTGAAATTCTGTACCCTTTTAACAGCAAATCCCTGAACCCCATCCCCCCCATCCCCTGTAAGCACCATTTCTGTTTCTATAAATATGGCTCCTCTTGATAACTCACATAAACAGAATCATACAGTATTTGTCTTTTCTGTGACTGACTCATTTCTTGGCATAATGTCCTTAGATCCATCCATGTAACCTGTGATAAGATTTTCTTCCTTTTTAAGGCTCAGTTGTATTCCATTGTACGTACATAGCACGTTTTGTTTGCCCATTCATCTGTCGATGGACACTTGGTTGCTACCATCTTTGGCTATTGTGGATAGTTTTGCTATGAACAAGGGTATGCAATTGTTTCTTTGAAATCCTGATTTGTGTTCTTTTTGTATATATACCCAGAAGTGGGACTACTGGATCATATGGTAGTTATAGTTGTAATTTTTTGGAAATGCCACGCTCTTTTTTCCATATTGGTTACACTATTTTACAGTCCCACCAACAGTGCCCAGGTTTCCAATTTTTGCATATCTTTGCCAACACTTGTTATTTTCTGTTTTTTTGATAGTAGCCATCCTAGTGAGTGGTTTGACTTGCATTTCTTTGATAGTTAGTGATGTTGCTCATCTTTTCATATGCCTGTTGGCCATCTGTATATCATCTTTTGGAGAAATGTCTAATCAAGTTCCTTGCACATTTTTAAATAGGGTCAAAAATCACATTTTGATTTTTTTGTTGTTGACTTGGAGGGTTCTTATGTGGTCTGGATATTAACCCCTTATTGGAAATAAGATTTACAAACACTTTCTCCCATTTTATAGGTTGTCTTTTCACCCTGCTGATTTTGATGCACAGAAGTTTTTAAGTTTGATGTAGTCCCCCACTTATCTATTTTTGCCTGTGCTGGGCATGTTCATGGGACATGTTTGAGTCATACTGTTCCATGGCTTGTGGCGACAGAAGGGCAACAAGAGGAAATATCCGGGGACTACTCACCCTCTGGAGCCCTGCCATCTTTCCTTAAAAGGCTGTTGAATTGACACAGTCAAAGAGGTTTGCCAGGAGCTGGGAGGGAAGATGGGAGGGAAAATGCTTCTTTTTAGGACAAAACTTCCACCAAGTCTGCTGCAATAAACCAGCCAACAGAGTGTTTAGAAAAAAGTGCACTTTCCCTCCTTAACAGAAATAACAGCAAATAACTGTGTGTGCAAACTTGTAAAAACCTTGAGGAGAAAGCTGCAAAGACATAAGGAAGGCAGCAGGAGATGACCTTCTGTCTATCGTCGCCCTGGTCCTGGGTGTTTGTCTAGTGCTCGTGTATACTGAGTTGAGATAGCCAAGCACATGTGGGCAGGTTGGTTCCACAAACCAAGGGTGACCTGCAGGGGATGGCGGCACCCAAGCTTCTTCCTGTCTGCTAACCACGCGGCGAAGTGCTTGATTGTAAAGAAACTTATGGCTCCATCAGCCCCTCAGCCTCCCACAGGCCATTTGCAGAACAGGTGGCGCTAAGGACAATTTCTTTATAGTGCACTTGAACTTTTCTAGGGCTGCAAAAATTAATAGGTTAATGAAGGCTATTATTTGGGAGGTGACTGTCTTTTCATTTCATGGTATCTATGGATTTTGGCTTTCTTGTCTCTTAAAAATATTTCCAAGGCCTACCTTCTTTGTATTTCTCTGCCCTTTCACGAAAGACAGCTTTTTCCTTCTGACTTTGAAATTTCCTGTATGAGCAACATAACACCTTTTGTACCTGAGCCCATCCAAGTGAGGGCTGGGGACTTCTTGAAAGTCCTCCGGTCGACATCAGCCAATCTGAAAGATGTTACCGCTATTGTTTTATGTGAATGACTCTTATTACTTTAATGATTCCATTTAAGGTCATCTTTAAGATTCCTGGAGCTGAAAAGAGATGTCTGTAGCTAAGTGAGAGAAGGTTACTGAAAATTTTACTATATATGCATGTTCATATTTTTAAAGAGACATGTGAAAATGTGATTTTAATACTTCTTTATACTTTTTTTTGCTGTGATAAAATACACATAACACAAAATTTACCATTTTAATCCGTTTATGCCTATAATTCTGTGGCATTAACTACATTCACATTGTTATGCTACTGTCACCACCACCCATCTCCAGAAGTTTATCATTCCAAACTGCCCTTTAAACAGTGGCCCCTTATTCTTTGCTACACGTTTTTTGAGTATGATTTTTATAGTAAAAGCTTATGTTTTGCTGAATAGGATACACTTTATCTTGATCCTTATATAATGTTTGTTCTTTCTGCTCTGATACCGAGATTATTTTTACTGTGGAGCTTTCTCCCCTGAAGAGCTCTTCATAGTGTCTCACAAGTGAGTCGGCAAATGAGACGCAACTGAAATGCCAATTTTATGAGGTTTCCACGTCCTCCCCCATAAGACTCTGAGGAAGCTATGAAGAGTTTATGTGGAGTTACCTCCAGTATCTTGACTCAATGTGGAGGCTGTTGCCGACAAGTTCGGTCCACTGCATGGACTGTGTCTTGCATTTACTCTCCTGTCTTCTCATTTTCTCATGTCTGATCAGTACCAGTTTCTAGGGCCACTGTTTGATCTGCATTGTACATGCACTATGGGAAATATAAAAGTTGAGAATGCAATGATCACCTGAAACAGTAATGCAGTTTCTGGGGAAAAATGCAATGGAAGGACATGTCAGTCCTCCATTTAAAGCTGGATACACAAAACATGGTGATGTCTAAAATTAATATGCCACTTATGAACATAAAGTAAGGACGTTAGTCTGTTCAAGTATAAAAACAGAACTGATTTCTAGAAATATGCTAGAGTAAAAATAATGATGTGAGCTTGCCACCTAACCATCACCGGGCATTTACCACTTGCCAAACACCATGTGAGGCACCTTACTCACATTATTTCACTTAATCCTCATGAAAACTCTATAGTTAGTTACTGTTATTATCCACATTGTGCAGTGGAAAAAAGTGACACATGCAAAAGTGGGACTAGGCAGTCATGCAATGGGGATCCCGACGCAGGTCTGCCTGACCACAGGGTCCAAGCCTGACACTGGCCACTGTTGTCCGGGTGTTTCTGGGACACCTTACACCATTGAGGATGTCCAGTCTGGGAAGGAAAGAGCTGACTTTGCACGTGCTGTATTTTTTTTATTTTGAAGAGAAATTGAAAAGGGATCAATTTATTAAAAGGCTATTTCAGGGTTTTCTAACACTTGGGCTGTCCTGCCAAGCCACTCATTGGTATGTGCACCAGGGCTCTTTTTAAAAGTTGTCTTCCCAGGCCATCTCTGATCCTTCCTGTCTGCTTCTCCTGTGGAAACCATCCTGTGAAGTTTGGCTCTTGGCCAGAGGCCCGTTCCCACCCTTCTTCACACCAGGCTGAGAGCTTGTTCAAGAGGAAATTCAGCGATGCTTGAAGAGCGTGCCTGCTTGTTTGGTAAAATCCGGTCCAGTTTTTTTATTTCTTAAAAATGTGTTAAAGGGAGATGCTGTTAAGCAACCGATCTAAATTATTATTTTTTAAAATGATTGCCCACTCTTGAGCGATGAGGAAGGAGGAGAGTTAATTCACCCACTGTCCAGTGTGGCAGTAAGGCCTGGGAGGTGTGTCCAGAGACACAGCGTGTGGCCTTAGGTGGAGAAGCACAGTGGGCAGGGCCTGGTGACGATCCTTCCCCCCAGCCAGCTGGCCATCAGCTCTGACGCATGTGCCTCACTGGTTCTTCACGCCTCGCTCGTTTGTTGGTCATCAGTGAGTTCCTTCCCTGGATGAGCACACGAAACTATGGAGCAGAGCTCCAAGACCGGTCCACAGAGCCTGCCTCGCAGGGCTCGCTGGCCAGTGAGGGAGACAGACCACAGCACCAGTGGTCAGTGCACTGCTGGCGCCGAGGACAGAGCAACATCCCTGGCTGGGGAGCTAGCGATTAGGGGGTGACATCTGAGCTATACTTTAAAGGATGAAGAAGAAGTTTCCAGACAAGTGTTGGGGGCATGCGTTTCAGGTAGAAACAGCATTGCAGGGGCGCAAAACCCCCAGAGCCGGATAGCTGAGGCCCCCCCAACAGATGTCGTAAACAAGGAGTCCTCTGGGAGCAAGAAGAAAGTGCCTGGGTCTCATGTTTATATTTATTTTATATTATTACTCCTATATTATTTTATATAATCTTTATATTTTTCTAAAGCTTCCAGCCACCTTGAGTGGCTAAAACCTTTCTTTGTCTTAAACTATAGGCACAAAGATTAATGTTGTCGGAGTAGCATAAAAGCTGGTTGTCTGAACATATTTTATCAACTAAATACAAGGCAGGACTGTATAATAAAGCCCTGGCTCTCCAGGCCCTTATTGTGTGCTGTGTGGTACAGAGTACTTTGTTTTTATCTCCCGTCTTGTGGCTGATACGTATAAAGCTAGGGATGATTTTATCTGACATTCAGAAATATCAATGTACAAGCTGCTAAGCCCTGCAAAGAAATGGTTGTTTTTCTTCATGCTTTTCAGCAATATTGAGAAACTCCCGGGTATATCCAGTGTCAAGCAATTTTCACCAGCTTGTTGTTACTGAATCCGGGTTCCTTCTATTGGCAAATGATAACAGAACAACTAAAGCATGCCCACTTAATTTTAAATATGCTTCATATGGGAAATAATGGCTGTCAGGCAGGGGAATGGTCACTCAAGCAACACTGCATTTATGGTATGTGAGAGTTACCAACATTTGAATACACTTGAAACTATGGGATTAGACTGCCCTGCTCCCTTTTTATATTACACTGGCAAATTAAAGATCCTAGAGTAAAAAAAAAAAATCCAAGATCTGCCATGAGAAGGGAATTAGAATGAACTGTGGCACCTGTAGTGCATTTTTTGAGATTGAAACTGGAGATCATTCTCTTCCAAGAAGAAAAGGGGCCCAGAACAATGTGTAGGCAGGTGGGCTGGGCCGGGCTGGTGAGGAAGGCAGAGGAGGTGGTTTGGTTTCCTGAATGCCCTTAAAGTTTACCCTGTAGCTTCCTCTGGAGAAGTGGGAGAACCCTTCTTACCACCTTCTAGGGCTTTTTAGGAATAAATGAGAAACACTTGGCTGGAAGACCTTTGCTGTAAAATAATGATAATACTAGGTGGTGGAGCCCTTTGATTTTGTATATAATATACATAAAGAGAAATACACATAATAATATACATAAAGAGAAAATTACGCCTGCATGAGGAGGGCTGATAAGCTCCTCAGCTAGGGAGAGGGGCCCGATTCCCTCTCTGGATGAGGAGCCGTGCAGAGGGAGTAGAGAGCTGGGTGTCCCCGTGACTGATGCCTGTGAGATGCTGGCAGAGCACAGCACATGTCCCGGCTGTTATGTGGGGCGGGAGAATTCCCATTTGCTAGAACCATTGATATTCCAGTGATCCGTTGGTAACAAGATAGAAGTTATGGGTAGATATGACTTTTAGGTAAAATAGTTTCTCACTTTTGATGACTTTAATACAAGTGAAAGCATATGGTATTTGTCTTTCTCTGACTTAACTTCATTTGACATAATACCCTCTAGTCCTTTCATGTCACAAAGGGCAAGTCTTCATTCTAAAAAAACCCCGGTTTTATAGATGTAGTTCACATACCATAAAATTCCACCTTATGAAGTGTACAATGCAGGGGCTGTTAGCATATTCACAGAGTTGTTTTGCTATCACTACTATCTAATTACAAACCATTTTCCTCATCCTGGAAAGACCCTGTACCCACATCCTGTCTCCCATTCCTTCTGCCACCCTCCTTAATCTGCTTTTCACCTTCATGGCCATGTCTGTTCTGGACATTTCATATAAATGGGACTATATATTGTGTGGTCTATTGTGCCTGGCTTCTTTCACTTGGAGTATGTTTTAAAGCTTCATCCACCTTGCAGAGCATATCAATTTCATTCCTTTTATTCCTGAATCATAGTCCATTGTATGGGCGGACCACATTTTGTTTATCTACCCGTTAGTTGACAGACCTTTGTGTAGTTCCCACTTTTGGGCTACTATGAATAGTGCTGCTGTGAAGATTGGTGATATTAGCCTGTTCTAAAAAGTGTCTCACCACAAGTGAGGTAGGGCATTTACCACTGGCTCTGTCCTGTCTTTGCACCTAGCCCCCTAGCTTTGTGCCAGTGGCCACTGTAATGGTAGAAGTGCCATCAGCAGAGACAACAAAATATGTTTGAGACGTCTGCTTGATATCTCAGTGGAGATGTCAAAAGAGTTGGACATGGGGGGCTGGGGTCAGGTAAGAGGTCAGGGCTGGAGCTGTGAATCTGGGAGGCCCCAGGAAATGGGAAATGGACAGTATTCAGGGCCTTGAGCCTGGAGGAGAACACCCAGAAGGGAGAGTAGATGGGAAGGGCACGGTGCAGGGAGGCTGGCAAATGCGACCAGCAGAAGGGGCTGGCGGGTGTGGGGTCCTGGCAGCAGGAGCTGGGTGAGGAGAGCTCGGGGGAGGGCCACCAGCCTGCTGGAATAGGAAGGCACCCTGATCTTGGACTTATGGCCTCCAGAACTGCGAGGAATGAGTGCTGTTTAAGCCTCCCAGATATGGTGGCTCATTATGGGCAGCCACCCTGAGACAGGGACAGAAAATAGGTGGGAGACAGAATGCCAAGTAAGAGGAGAGAGAAAAGGAAATGATTGTTGAGGGCTGGGGGAAGGAGGGACAGGGCATTAAAGGCTGGCAGAGGGTAGGGACTGGATGCTGTTCTCCAGGCTGACACAATGACTTAACCTATTCATGTTCCGTGGCCACCATAACAAATTACCACAAACTTGATGGCTCAAAATAGAAATTTATTCTCTCAGTTTGGGAGGCCTTAGATCCCAAATCAAGGAGCCAGCAGGGCCATGTGCCATCCAGAGCTCTGGGGGAGGATCCCTCCTTGCCTATTCCAGCTTCTTGGGCCCCAGGAGCCCCCCATGGCTGGAAGCAGTGTGGCTCCAGCCTGCACATGGATCCTCATGCGGCCTCTGCCCTGGCTTTCTCCTATGTGTCCGTGAGTCTCAGACCCCCCGTCTTCTCCTTTATGGACACCAGTCATTGGATTTAAGACTCACCCCAAGCTGAAGATGATCTCATCTCTAGGTCCTTATCATAATGACCTCTATAAAAACCCTATTTCCAAATAAGGTCCAATTCCAGGTGGGGGCATGTCCATGTGGGTGCCACTGCGATTCAATCCACTAGGCACTTACCCTTGTTTTGACTTAAATGACATTCTCTAGAGGGAGAATTTCTTAGAAGTATTGGGCAACATTTAAGGCTCTTCTTTTTTTTATGTTTTGCTTTGCAAAAGAAAAAGTAAAACGAAGGGTCAGTAAGATATTAAAAATCTGGAGTATTGCTGAGAAAAAAACGGCACAGTTTTCAGAGAACCGTGGAAGTTCTCTGTACTAACCTGGAAGTTAATACAAACCTATGGGAGCAATGAACATCTGGTTTCCTGTGATCTCACTGAATGGTGCCCCTGGGGAGTTCTTAGTCTGATAGGAGAGAAAGACCGTCTCACAGGAAACCACGTGATGAGAAAGGAGCCCGCACAGTGCAGCTGTGGGATTTGGGAAGGAGATAATGCGTGTAGTTGGAGGCGTCAGAGAACGACTTCCTGGAGGAGGTGGCATTGAGCTGGACATTGTAGGAGAGAGGGCTGACTATGTGGTGGTAGGAGGAAGGCCATTCCAGGCAAAGGCAAAAACAGGCATGGGGGAGTTGTCATAGCGAGGGGCGTGGGGGGTGAGATGAGGGTGGGCTAAGTGCTCAGTTTGGTTGGATGTTAGAGGCTATGGAGGGAAGCAGTGGGATAACATGTGGAGAGGTGAAACGGGCTGGCTCACGGAGGCCTTGGTGGCCACGCAAAGGGGTTGGTTGTGCAGACCCACCATTCTCAGATGGGAGGATCGCACAGCCCAGAAGAGGGTGGTTTGAGAGTCTCCAGGGGTGGATATAGGTGGAAAGAGCTTGTCCAGAGGTCTGATGTGCCCCCTTGGAGCTTCCTGCGCAGGGACGGATGCCCTAGACAATGGGAACATTAAAGCTTCGAGCAGAGGAGCCGTTCCTCTGGGCTACTCGGAAGACTTAATGGGGGGCGGGAGGGGCCAAGACCAGAGGCAGGCAGAGTCCCAGGGGGACACTGGGTATGAGGAAATGAGTGCTGCCCAAGGAGAATGGCCTGGGGAGAGAAGAGACGACAGGAGCTGCCTCTGAGATTGGTCCATGAAGCTGGCTGAACTGCTGGCTCAGCGGGGCCGGGTTCAGTGGGAAAGCCTTTCCTCCTGGCTGCTTGCTCCCTAGCCCCAGCCCGTCCTAGAGCGTCGCTGTTAATGAGCTGATCAGGTGCACAGATGTGACGCAGAAGCTAATTTGTCCTCTGGTAGTACTCTTCTCCTGGTCTCTCACATATTGGGGCAGACAGGGTGAGTATCTAAAGCCCCTTGTTTCTTCCATTTGAATGATGGGGAGATGGAAACATTCACCCGTCCCTTGATGACACAGCAGTTTTCAGCTCAAATGTCACCCTAGCAAGGAGCCTCCATCCTATGACATAATAATGCCCCGCCCCACACTCTGTCCTCCTTGCCCTGCATTTAGCAAACCCTGCCATGTTTGTTTGTTTATTCATTTATTTCCAGTTTGTTTCTGCCTTTAAAATAAGTTCCAGGAGGGCAAGGCCTTTTCTGTTTGGTTCGCTGCTGTGTTCCTACCATCCAGAACAGTGCCTTGCTTGTCTTAGGCACTCAGTAAATAACTATTGAATGAATATGTTGAGACTTCTCACTTCTTAGGCAATGAATCAATCAGAAAACAGCAAGAGATTTAATACCAGGAACTAGGGTCTTGCAAAATCACTGTAAGGTTGGAGGGGCAAAGGGAAGGGAAAGCCACCATTAGCCGTCAGGCCCGCCATGAGCTTACAGAAGAACAGGAGTTTCTGAACCTGCAGGAACCATTGCCAAAGTCACATTTGCTGCAGCAGCAAGAAGGAGATTCACTGGAAAATGCTGTGAGGGCTGAGAAAAAGTCATGTCTGCCATATTCGTCTGCTCCCGATGGTGGAGAAACAGAATGACATGTATCCATTCCATCTTCCTAGTGTCACTTGAGTGCCTCTCATTGGCACAGTCTACCCTGGAATCCTCCTGTTGGTATATTGGGGAATGTAGGTCCCTGGTGTCTGGCCTCTGTACTTAAGGGGGAATATGCAAGAATAGAGGATAGGGCTTGAATTCCCTCAGAGGCAGAAAATGTCCAACCTCTTTTCTCTTCTAGCTTTATACTCTTGGCAGAAGAATTTCTCCATGAAAGAGACCACCGACGCAGACTGAGTGATTTCAAGTATTGGGATCTGTCAGACTTTGTTGCCCCTTATGGTAGGAATGCTCTGCCTCAGAGTCTCAGAAGCTCAAGTGTATGGAGCTATCTGTGTCCAGCACTGTACTAAGCCTCTTGTATAAATTACCTAACCTAGTCCTCATGAGATAAACTTTACTATATACCCTCATTTTATGCATGAGGAATGGAGGCTCAGTAATTGGCCCAAGCTTGTAGCTAGAATTTGAACCCAGGTCGTCTGTGGAGCTTGAATTCTTTTTTTTTATTATTATTAAGGTATTGTTGATATACACCCTTATGAAGGTTTCACATGAAAAAACAATGTGGTGAATACTTTTACCCATATTATTAAGTCCACACCCATACCCTAATGCAGTCACTGCCCATTAGTGTAGTGAGATGCCACAGATTCACTGTTTGCCTTCTCTGTGCTGCACTGTTTTCCCTGTGACCCCCCACACCATGTGTACTAAACATAATACCCTTCAATCCCCATCTGCCTCCCTCCCCATCCGCCCTCCCACACCCCTCCCCTTTGGTAACCACTAGTCCCTTCTTGGAGTCTCTGAGTCTGCTGCTATTTTGTTCCTTCAGTTTTGCTTCGTTGTTATACTCCACAAATGAGAGAAATCATTTGGCACTTGTCTTTCTCCATCTGGCTTATTTCACTCAGCATAATATCCTCCAGCTCCATCCACGTTGTTGCAAATGGTAGGATTTGTTTCTTTCTTATGGCTGAATAGCATTCCACTGTGTATATGTACCACATCTTCTTTATCCATTCATCTATTGATGGACACTTAGGTTGCTTCCATATCTTGGCTATTGTAAATAGTGCTGCGATAAACATAGGGGAGCATATGTCTTTTTGAACCTGAGAAGTTGTATTCTTTGGGTAAATTCCAAGGAGTGGGATTGTCAGGTCAAATGGTAATTCTATTTTGAGTTTTTTGAGGAACCTCCATATTGCTTCCCACAATGGTTGAAATAGCTTACATTCCCACCAGCACTGTAGGAGGGTTCCCCTTTCACTGCATCCTCACCAGCATTTGTTGTTCTTAGTCTTTTGGATGCTGGCCATCCTTACTGGTGTCTCATTCTGGTTTTAATTTGTATTTCCCTGATGATTAGTGATACGGAGCATCTTCTCATATGTCTGTTGGCCATCTGAGTTTCTTCTTTGGAGAATTGTCTCTTCATATCCTCTGTCCATTTTTTAATCAGGTTATTTGCTTTTTCAGTGTTGAGGTGTGTGAGTTCTTTATATATTTTGGATGTTAACCCCTTCTTGGATATGTCATTTACAAATATATTCTCCCATACTGTAGGATGCCTTTTTGTTCTGTTGATGGTGTCGTTTGCCATACAGAAGCTTTTTAGTTTGATGTAGTCCCATGTGTTCATTTTTGCTTTTGTTTCCCTTGCTCGAGGAGATGCGTTCAGGAAGAAGTTGCTCATACTTATATTCAGGAGATTTTTGCCTATGTTGTCTTCGAAGAGTTTTATGGTTTCATGACTTACATTCAGGCCTTTGATTCATTTTGAGTTTACTTTTGTATATTGGGTTAGACAATAATCCAGTTTCATTGTCTTGCATGTAGCTGTCCAGTTTTGCCAACACCAGTTGTTGAAGAGGCTGTTATTTCCCCATTGTATGTCCATGGCTCCTTTATCGTATATTAATTGACCATATAAGACATATATGGCCTCTGTGAGCCAGCCCGTTTCACCTCTCCACATGTTATCCCACTGCTTCCCTCCAAAGCCTCTAACATCCAACCAAACTGAGCACTTACCCCACCCTCTAAATTGTTTTTTCCTGATTTCTCTCTCTGCTAGTTCATTGTTTAGTGTATAGGAATGCCACAGATTTCCGTGTATTAATTTTGTATCCTGCAACTTTGCTAAATTCAGATATTAGATCTAGTAGTTTTGGAGTGGATTCTTTAGGGTTTTTTATGTACAATATCATGTCATCTGCAAACAGGGACAGTTTAACTTCTTCCTTGCCAATCTGGATGCCTTTTATTTCTTTGTGTTGTCTGATTGCTGTGGCTAGGACCTCCAGAACTATGTTGAATAAAAGTGGGTAAAGTGGGCATCCTTGTTTTGTTCCCAATTTAAGGGAAAGCTTTCAAATTCTCACTGTTAAGTATAATGTTGGCTGTGGGTTTGTCATATATGGCCTTTATTATGTTGAGGTATTTGCCCTCTATACCCATTTTTTTGAGTTTTTATCATGAATGGATGTTGAATTTTGTCAAATGCTTTTTAGTCATCTATGGAGATGATCATGTGGTTTTTGTCCTTCTTTTTGTTGATGTGGTGGATGATGTTGATGGATTTTCGAATGTTGTACTATCCTTGCATCCCAGGAATAAGTCCTACTTGATCATGATGGATGATCTTTTTGATGTATTTTTGAATTTGGTTTGCTAATATTTTGTTGAGTATTTTTGCATGTATGTTCATCAGGGATATTGCTCTAATTTTCTTTTTTTGTGGTGTCTTTGCCTGGTTTTGGTATTAGAGTGATGCTGGCCTCATAGAATGAGTTTGAAAGTATTCCATTTTCTTCTACTCTTTGGAAAACTTTAAGGAGGATGGGTATTAGGTCTTCACTAAATGTTTGATAAAATTCAGTGGTAAAGCCATCTGGGACAGGAGTTTTGTTCTTAGGTAGCTTTTTGATTACCAATTCAATTTTGTTACTGGTATTGGTCTATTCAGATTTTCTGTTTCTTCCTGGGTCAACCTTGAAGGTTGTATTTTTCTAGAAAGTTGTCCATTTCTTCCAGGTTATCCAGTTTGTTAGCATATAATTTTTCATAGTATTCTCTCATAATTCTTTGTATTTCTGTGGTGTCCGTAGTGATTTTTCCTTTCTCGTTTCTGATTCTGTTTGTGTAGACTCTCTTTTGTTCTTGATAAGTCTGCCTAGGGGGTTATCTATTTTGTTTATTTTCTCGAAGAATCAGCTCCTGCTTTCATTGATTCTTTCTATTGTTTTATTCTTCTCGATTTTATTTATTTATGCTCTAATATTTATTATGTCCCTCCTACTGACTTTGGGCCTCATTTGTTCTTCTTTTTCTAGTTTAGTTAATTGTGAGTTTAGACTGTTCATATGGGATTGTTCTTCTCTCCTGAGGTGGGCCTGTATTGCAATATACTTTCCTCTTAGCATGGCCTTTGCTTCATCCCATAGATTTTGTGGTGTTGAATTATTGTTGTCATTTGTCTCCATGTATTACTTGATCTCTGTTTTTATTTGGTCATTGATCCATTGGTTATTTAGGAGCATGTTGTGAGCCCTCCATGTGTTTGTGGGATTTTTCACTTTCTTTGCATAGTTTATTTCTAGTTTCATACCTTTGTGGACTGAGAAACTGGTTGTTACAATTTCAATATTTTTGAATTTACTGAGGCTCTTTTTGTGGCCTAGTATATGATCTATTCTTGAAAATGTTCCATGTGCACTTGAGAAGAATGTGTATTCTGCTGCTTTTGGGTGTAGAGTTCTGTAGATGTCTGTTAGGTCCATCTGTTCTAATATGTTGCTCAGTGTTCTGTCACATTACTTATTTTCTGTCTGGTTGATCTATCCTTTGGAGTGAGTGGAGTGTTGAAGTTTCCTAGAATGAATGCATTGCATTCTATTTCCCCTTTTAATTCTGTTAGTATTTGTTTCACATATGTAGGTGCTCCTGTGTTGGGCACAAAGATATTTATAATGTTTATATCTTGTTGGATTGACCCCTTTATCATTACATAATGTCCTTCTTTGTCTCTTGTGACTTACTTTGTTTAAGTCTATTTTGTCTGATAAAAGTACTGCAACTCCTACTTTTTTCTCCCTATTAGTTGCATGAAATATCTTTTTCCATCCCTTCACTTTTAGTATGTGTATGTCTTTGGGTTTAAAGTGAGTCTGTGGTAGGCAGCATATAGATGGGTCTTGTTTTTTTATCCATTCAGTGACTCTGTGTCTTTTGATTCATGCATTCAAACCATTTACATTTAGGGTGGTTACCGATAGGTATGTACTTATTGCCGTTGCAGGCTGTAGATTCCTGGTTACTAAAGGTTCAAGGTTAACTTCCTTACTATCTAAGAGTCTAACTTAACTCACTTAATATGCTGTTACAAACACAGTCTAAAGGTTCTTTTTTTTCCTCCTTTTCCTTCCTACTCCATTCTTTATATATTAGGTATCATATTCTGTACTCTTTGTCTATCCCTTGATTGACTTTGGGGATAGTTGATTTAATTTTGCATTTGCTTAGTAATTAACTGTTCTACTTTCTTTACTGTGATTTTATTACCTCTGGTGACAGCTATTAAACCTTAGGAACACTTACATCTATAGCAGTCCCTCCAAAATACACTGTAGAGATGGTTTGTGGAGGTAGATTCTCTCAACTTTGCTTATCTGTAAATTGTTTAATCCCTCCTTCAAATTTAAATGATAACTTTGCCAGATAAATTATTCTTGGTTTGAGGCCCTTCTGCTTCATTGCATTAAATACGTCATGCCACTCCTTCTGGCCTGTAAGGTTTCTGTTGAGAAGTCTGATGATAGCCTGATGGGCTTTCCTTTGTATGTGATCTTATTTCTCTCTCTGGCTGCTTTTAATAGTCTGTCCTTATCCTTGATCTTTGCCATTTTAATTACTATATGTCTTGGTGTTGTCTTCCTTGGGTCCCTTGTGTTGGGAGATCTGTGCGCCTCCATGGCCTGAGAGACCATCTCCTCCCCCAGATTGAGGAAGTTTTCAGCAATTACCTCCTCAAAGACATTTTCTATCCCTTTTTCTCTCTCTTCTTCTTCTGGTATCCCTATAATGCAAATATTCTTCCGTTTGGAATGGTCACACAGTTCTCTCAATATTCTTTCATTCTTAGAGTTCCTTTTTTCTCTCTGTGCCTCAGCTTCTTTGTATTCCTCTTCTGTAGTTTCTATTTCATTTATCATTTCCTCCACCATATCTGTTTGGCTTTTAAAATTTTTCATTGTACGTTTCATTTCTGATACTGTGTTCTGTAATGATTGGATCTCCAACTGGAATTCATCCCTGAGTTCTTGAATATTTTTCTGTACCTCCATGAGCATGTTAATGATTTTTGTTTTGAAATCCCTTTCAGGCAGATTCATGAGGTCAATTTCATTTGAATTGTTCTCAGGGGTGGTATTCATAATTTTACTTTGAACGAGGTTCCTTTGGCATTTCATATTTGTATATGGTGTTCTCTAGTGCCCAGAAGTTCTACTCTCTGGAGGTGCTCAGCCCCAGAAGCAATATCGTGGGTTGCAGGGGTTTGGTATTGGTGCCTGGGGGGAGGAAAGAGCTGTTTCCTGTTTTCCGACTGCTATGCCTGTCTCCACTGCCAGAACCAGTGGGCTGAGCACACAAGTATAAGCCTCTGTGCTTTGCGTTTGTAGTTGCTGTACATGGGGCTTCCCTCTGGCTGGTCTAACGCCAGGGTAGGGGTTGCTGGTTTGTGAGTCAGGTGGGGCTGGCCAGGAGAAAGGCTCAGTAGGCTGTGTATCACAGAGGGGGTCCTTGGATCTCTGTAGCCAGCCAGGGAGCTGGAGCTCCTGAAGATCGTGAAAGTTCCCAGCCTGCTGGGCAGAGTGCACCCGGACAATTTTGTCTACCTGTCCTTTCTTCTGAGCAGTAAGCTCTGTGCAATCCTTGCCCATTTAGCAGCCCTCTTGCTGTTAGGAAGTATCTCAGACTGCCCACCTTTCTTTTGTCCCAGAGCAGCCAAATATGGTTCCCTGCTTTCCACAAGTGGCTGGAATCTCAGTCTCTCCAGGTAGTCTGCCTGTCTTAGCTTTCCAAACCCCTAGGCCATGGCTTTGCTATGTTACCCTGTTCCATGAGGTCTGCTCTTTTCTCCAGGTGTATGCAGTTTGGCACAGTCCTCTTTCCTGTTGCTCTTTCAGGATTAGTTGTATTAATTATATTTTCGTATTATATGTGGTTTTAGGAGGAAGCCTCTGTCTCACCTCTCACACTGCCATCTTTTCGGAGCTTGAATTCTTAACCATTAAATTATACTGCCCTCCAAGGAGTGTAAATAGCACTCTGGGGATCTCAGCTCTGGGTGGGTGCACAAGGAGGGAAGGGTTTGTGTGTCTAAGTTTATTTGTCACTAACATAAAAATAAATGTAATGCTTGGCAGTTTGAAACATAAGCCAGGAGTAGCTCTCAGGAAGCAAGTCCCTCTGGGTCAAAGAATCCTGGAATAGTCATTTGCTCACTGTAACAAAGAGTGGTAAGTAGAGAGAAGCATGGTTTGTGATTTGGAGTTCTTTTGCATTCCTTCTTTGCCATTTTAACTTCTTTTTTGATCCTGGGCATATTATTTTTTGTGTTTTGGGGGTACTTCAGCAATGTAAATGAAATGATGTTCTGTGCTGGCATGGAATTGAATGTTGGACTAAAGGGTCATCCCAGTGTCATTCATTCTTCCTTCTATGGATTGTTTTGGCTATTGAGGTCTTTTGCGGTTCCATATGAAATTTAGAACTATTTGTTCTAGTTCGTTGAAGAATGCTGTCAGTATTTTTATAGGGATTGCATTGAATCTGTAGATTGCTTTAGGCAGGATGGCCATTTTGACAATATTAATTCTTCCTACCCATGAGCACGGGTGAGTTTCCATTTATTAGTGTCCTCTTTAATTTCTCTCAAGAGTGTCTTATAGTTTTCAAGGTATAGGGCTTTCACTTCCTTGGTTAGGTTTATTCCTAGGTTATTTTATTCTTTTTGATGCAATTGTGAATGGAGTTGTTTTCCTGATTTCTCTTTCTGATAGTTCATCATTAGTATATAGGAAAGCAACAGATTTCTGTGTATTAATTTTGTATCCTGCAACTTTGCTGAATTTAGATATTAGTTCCAGTATCCCAGTGTCATTTAAAATTCAACAGTGATGGGCTTGCCTTCAGTAGCTAAGACACAGTTTGCTAAATTTTAGTCATTATTTTTACCTTAAAAGCTTGCCTGTACTCTCTTAACTTTAATTTAAACCCATCACTCCTGATTTTAAACTCCTAGAACTAGATGTGTTCCTATCTTCGTTCTCACCCATAGAAATGGACTCACTAAAAACAGTCTTATTTTACCATAGTTATTTTTAGACTGTATACTTCAGTAGCTTTCATCTTCACTGTTAAGCAATCTCTCCCAGGTTCTTTCATTACTTGTGATCATATACTGTCTTTGTCTTTTGGGCTATAAGTTATCTGCAATAGAATGCAGTGTTTTAGATTAAGTTTCAAGTGAGCTATTTCACATGAAAAACAAAGCACTTGAATAGTGATACACATTTATTCCCACCATACACATGTGTGAAGAGCTACACCCAGTGCTGTCCAGAGTGTCAGGGACATAACGATTAGTGGTCACTGACCTCAAGGAGCTCGTAATCTAATGGGCTTCATGCACATACTTTTAAACCATTAAGTGCATGTCTCAAATCTCAAGTTGGACTATCTTAATCATTTTACACCTTAGCATTGTACAATGGCTTTGGAACTCTTTAGTGGTAATGGATTACTAGGGAAAAGAGGGCAAATGAAAAGACATAAATGGACAGCCTCTGTATAGCTGTGCTGCTGTACCACTCTATGCTTAGTGCTCAGTAATTAGGGGTGTTGGGTAGGATGCAGGCCCAGGGCCTTGTAGAGAATGCTGCCAGTAAGTTGGGCTAACTGGGAAAGCTTCCTGTGGAAGTGGGCCTGTTTCAATGCAGCTTAATATTAATCTCGAGCCTATCATCTCTCACTTGTCTTTTAGGGAAAACTGCTTTCTAATTGTTTATTTTCTGAGTCTTGGATTCCAAACCCATCTCCTTGATGTAGGAAGTTTGATGTTTTGGGCTTTTAATTTTCTCACACTTATGAGACCACATTTTCACACATTATTTCACTTTTTTTTTCAGGAGTGTTGGCAACACCTCTCAATTTAGCTCCACGCTGCATTTCATTTGTTGCTCCTCCTTAAAGATCATCTGCTAAGTGACACTAAGGCGGAGCCAACACTGGTCTCCAGCCTGTCTGCCTTGGGACCTTGGACCACACGTCACAACGTGAGGCTCAGGGCCTTGGGGTGTGCTTTCAATCTGTGGGTTCATCTGAGACGTGAGATTTGCGAAGATTCACTATACTAAAAGCTTTACCAAAAGAAGGATCCTCATGTCTACTGGGGACCCTGCATCCATCTCCAGGTATAATCTTGTATTTGAGACATGGCGTCTGTCCTATAGGACCTGAGTGTTTACTGTTCTCCTCCGTCTGAATCTCCTCTGGGGGAATGTTTTTCTTTCTTTGTATATGTTCTTCTAAATTCTCGGTGGGTGATGAAATTGCTCATAGGAAGACCAGTTGAGCTGAGTCTGCCCAGTATTTCTTTGTATCCCTCTTCACCTGTTTTCTTCCACTTAGAGTTGAGGCCTCTGTCTTTTATTATTGCTTCCTTAGCTGCCCTTGACTTGCCACATCAGCAGGGATTTGCAAAAGCTCACCATCAGGATATAGCACACAGTAGGCATTTACTGGTGGTTGGTTTTACTCATGCATCCTGCAGTCTGTGGGACCCGGAGGTTGACACTTCAGCCGCTGCCTGCTGTGATGTGGAGAGTCTGATAGCTGGGCATAGGGCCCGGGTTCCCTGGGCACATCATTATTCTCCTAGCACTTGTTTTCCTCATTTGTGGGAGTGAGAGGGCTGCCTTCCTCGCAGGTGGCTGTGAGAAATTACAAACCAATGAAGTGATTGCTTAGCATATGGCTGAATGTCAAGGGCAATATAAATGCTTAATTTCTTTTACTTAATAGTAGTCGGGTGGCCATGTGAATGTTGCTGTGGAAACCATAACTCCCGAATTCCCTGACATTTATCTGTGTTGCTGTTTTTCCTGTGTGTTAATATATATATATATATATATATATATATATATATATAAAGTAACAAGGACTACAGTTTTGTCTCGATTGCAGCCATTTTATAAGAAACAGTGTGAGCTGCTGGTGTTCCCCCACACAGGAACATGCTGACCAGCTACTCCCACCTGACCCCTCTTTTCTCTCTCGTCCTCTATCCATCCATCCGACTGTCATCCATCCATCTACTCCTCCATCCATCAGAAACACATTTCCAGCCCATGAGTTGAATGGGTCAAATGTGAGGAGAATCAGAACGATTGATTTTCCAGTGAAGGTGTAGACCTGAGCGGTTTCCTTGGCTGGCGGAGACCTGTGCCGGCAGATCCTGTGGAGCTGGGGAGATCCCCGGGAGGCGGCAGAGAGAGAGGGCGCCGCAGCGACGTGGAGGCTTCAGCAGTTCAGGGGAGGCCTGGAGGCTCCTCCTGCTGGTGCCTCCGCCCAGGCGGCACCGCGCTGGGAGGCCACCGGGCCAGGGGGCACAGCAGCACCGCTTAGAGAAATCCTCTTGCTGCCCAGCCCCCACTGGAGGGACTCCTGCCTGGAGCCCCACACTCCTGCGAGTTCCCCTGCCCCTCGGGCAGGATCTTCACCTGCCTCCCTGGCCTCCACCCTGGCCTGTGAGGCGCCCCCTGGCTGCAGAGCCTCTCTGCCCATCGCCCCGGTGGCTGCCTGGCGGCGCTCAGTCCCTCCTGCACTTGCTGACGCCGGCATCGCGTAGGCGGGGACAGCCTGCCGCCGCCTGGTCGGGTGCCCTTGCTCTGGCGGTTCCCGCAGCGGTCCTGGTGTTACGGCCTTTTCCTCGACGCTCACGGTCTCCGTTTGCTTCCATGACTCCTCCATCCCCAGTCGGCCAGTACCTCTTGATGCTCTTCCCAGCACTGGGGTTCACCGGCTGATGGGACAGCAAGCTGTGAGGGATTCCAGCGGGACGGGCATGCAGGGTAGCCTTCTTCCTGGGAATTTTCTTCAGAGAGAAAAAACAACTGGATTATTGTGGCTGTATCTTTCCTAAGTCAGAAACATCATTTTCCTCCTGTTCCCCTTGTTTTGAAAAGGGCACATGCCTGGAAATCACCCTTGGCTCCTCCAGGTTCCTCCACACCATTGGTTTGTCTGCAAGCCTCGCTGATGGGGCCGACAGTCCCGAGATTGATCATTTCTACCCCCGTCCCCCTCTCCTATCACTTTGAAAAAACAGCTTTACTGAGATATATTTTACATGTAATGACAGTCACCCTACGGAAGTGAACATTTTTTGTTTTGGTAAACTTATCGAGGGGTGCAGCCATCACCATAAATCAGCTCCAGAGCATTGTCATTGCCCCACTGAAACCGCTCAGGCCCTCAGTTAATCCCGTTCCTACCTGCTTAGACTTGCCTTTTCTAAACATTTCAAAGAAATGGAATCATACAGCCTGTGGCTTCTCCCTGCTGGTTTCTTTTAGTGGCCAAATGCTCTTGAGGTTCATCCACATTGTAGGCAATTAAGTACTTCCTTCCTTTCTACTGCTAAATAATATTCCATTGTATGGATAGACCCCATCTTGTGTAGTCCTCCAGCAGCTAATGGACATTTAGGTTGTTTCCATTTTTTGACTATTAGGAATAATACAGCCATGAATGTTTGTGTGCAATTTTTTTGTGTAGACATTTGTTTTTAATGCTTTTGTGTAGATACTTAGGAGTGGAGTTGATGGGAAGTACAGTAATTTTATATTGAAGTTTTTGAGAAACCGCCAAGCCTTTCCAAAGTGGCCACACCCTTTTCCTTTCCCACCAGTAATGTACGGGGGTTCCTATTGCTCCACACCCTTGGCCATAATTGTTCTTGAATGTCTTTTTGATTATAGTTGTTCTAGTGGAATCTCATTGTGGGTTTTAATTTTCATTCCCATGGCTAATGATGTTGAGCATTGTTTTATGTGCATATCAGCTATTTGTTTAGCTTCTTTGATGAAATACATGTTCACATCTTTTGCCTTTGGGTTAGGTTGTTTATTTTCTAGTTATTGAAATGTAAAATCTCCTATTTTTACCTCCTGCTTCTGTGTACTACTACCTCAACCTTTTTTTTACAAAGGGCCACCCGATTAGTGGCCCTGTGTGGCCTTGACGCTGTCCCTCCCTTACTCAAAACCCCTTAGTGCTCTCCATTGCCTAAAGGTCAAACTCCCGGACTTGACATTCAAACTATTACACGATGTGGTTCCATCCCTTTGCACTCTCACAGGCCCTTGGAGTTCTGAGAAAATGGCCCACTTGTGACCTCTCCGTCCTTTTCTTCTGGGGTCTGTCTCTTGTCTGATGTCTTTCTGACCTTCTCCTAATCTCTGCTCCATCCTGCAGGGCCCAAAGTCACGTTCCCCAAGTGTCCCTTGCTGATTCCTCCAGTGGGAATATCCTACCTTTCTCTGACCTCCCCTCTTTGTTTCTTTTGTCCTGCTGGCCTGCACTTGACCTGCCTGTAAGCCAAGTATTTTTAGAATTTTTAAATAAACATGTTCCCCAGCAACCTCTCCATCCTCCTGGGACATCCTGTGTTAGCTGTGATCTAAGTTCACAGGGGCAGTCATCCACCAGATAGGCACTGGCTTTGTTTACTCCATGGCGTGGACTTCCACCGCCTCTGACGTCCCACCTGCTGGCAATACGTGCTGCACCTCTGATCCTAAGACTGTGTGCCTCCTGGCTGGGGACCTGGCTGTGTGTTTCCTTGGCACGCCCCTCCAGCTGAATCTATGTCATTGGGCAAGCCACCTCACCTCTAAAGAGCTCTGGAGTCCTTGTCTTATAGTACTAAGTCCAAATTAGCAGGTTGTAAAGATAAATTAAGTATGATTAATTTTGTTTCTTTTTTTGAAGGTACTTTGAAATCCTATTTTATTGTAAAGTATCACTTTTAATCACCAACCTTCTCTACCCATCTCCCTCTTCGGCTTTGTTTTTCTGTATCCTGGCTTTGACTAAGCATGCAGGCATGTGTGCACACATGTATGTTTGTGTGTGTGGGTCTTTCTGGACACACACGGCCATGGGTGCTTGTGGGGCACCCACATCCTTTACCCTCTGGCTTTTTATGATCCCTTTCCTAAAATGGGAACTTGCTTTAATGTCCTTTTTTTTATTTTGGTAATCTTTTTCTTATAATAATAATGTATGTTATAAATTACATATTATAATTATAAAATAACATATAATAATAATGTTGAATTTGTCTCAGAAAACAGAATTGGGAACTCCCAGAGAGCTGTTATGCTCTTAATATTTTGATGCTAGATTTTAGTGTTTTTTTTTTCTGATGCATATAACATTTTCTTTTGGTTTCACTGAATTGTCATCACGCTGTAGGTATTTAAATTTTTTTATGCTTAGCACTAATATCAATGTCTTTCCATTATTTCCATAAAATTATTTCTTTACGACAACCTGTTTAATGGCTGCATGGTATTCCATGTCTGACTATACTGTAAGTTATTCAACCTATCCCCTACATGTAGGTTAGTTCTCTACCTTCACTATTACAGTGGTACATAGGATTCCATGGACCTTTCAAAGCAGGCTACTTCTAAGTGGTAGCACAGTCCCTGGTCGTCATATCTGGTACCCAGTGTCAGTGGGCCGCATTCTCATTGTCTGACCCTCCTCTCTGTTTTTAATACCTGGTGTTTTCTCCCCCAACCTCAAAACAAGATGAAAATAACAGTAAAACAACTTATCACTCTACCCACACCCTTTTGGCCCATACCCTTTCTCTTTCTATGCCTTTATCTCCCGAAGTGTCAACTTTGGACTAAAATCAAATTTGGAATTTAGCATGAAAGCAGTTTATGAGGATAAAGTGATTAATGATGAAAATGATAGTCTAAGAGTGGGAAGCCTTCCTTAGCTTGCAGGATAAAACTCTCCCTCCCCCTACACTGCAGTGGTGACCATGTACACACATTCAAGTTACCAGCTTGCCGATGACTCTTGGCAGCCCGCACCTGATCCTGTCGTCTGCAGAACACCAGCAGATCAAATGCAAATATTGATCACATATTCATCAAGACACCACATGGACAGTGTAAGCTGCTGTAATTTTCTTTTGGGGAGCAACACAGATGCCTCTGGCCCATGCACTCCGCTGGCTCATTGGCATGTTGGTGTCTAAACAGATATGGAAATTATTTTAAAAGAAAAATATTAAAGAGGAGTGGAATCTCTTATCTGCTGCCATCTGCTTAGAAATTAGAAGTTGCCAGCCTGATTTTGGTTTTTTATTTCTGACTTATACTTTTAGACTTCCAAAACACAGTGACCTAATATATGTTAGCTACAAAATTTATGAGCTACTCACCCCTGAGGTATAAATAATGAGAAAGCTAAATTGTATTTTCTGAAAATATGTAAGTCCCAAGGAAGTTATGTCCATTTAATAATTAAGCAACAAGGAATATGGAATAAGAATTTCATTCTTAGCTAGGTAATAGGCCTTAACTTTTTCTGTGCTTTATATTTAAAGATATAACAGGGGGTACTGTTTTTAACCCAGGGGTATTAATGGAATAAATAAACTGGTATTTTTGAAGCTCTGGGATTTTAGAAGCCAGTATGTAATTTTTCAATCACAAAATTAGTGTTTTTTTAACCTAAATCTTGAAGTAATACTGTTAATATCCTTGGAAGTGAAGATGTGAGAAATATATGTAGATATATAGATTTCTATCTACCTATCTATCTCTCTATCTATATCTATCTGTCTATCTATCTATCTATCTATCTATCTATCTATCTATCTATCTATCTATATCATCTATCATCTCTCTATATATTCTATCAGCAGTGAAGGGTTTGGTGGCATCATGAGATTCCTTCAATCTAATAGAAAATAAAATTATAGCTAGTCTTTTTAAAGACTAACTCTAGGCTGCTAACTCAGAATAAAAACCCTTGAAACCACAAAAATTCTAAAAACCTAAGGTAGACTTGAAAAAGCATTGTTAAAACTTAAATTAGGGAGTACTTTGTATACAATTGTATTTTCCAAAGAAAGCAATTACAAACTGGATAAAAACAGTAACAAAACCTCTTTAAAAACACTGGGGAGTGGCTGAAAGCAGGCAGAGACTGGAGAGGATTCAAAGGTTCAGTCTTTGAAAGAAGGGTCAGCTGTTTTTTTTTTTTCCAGTCTGCTGGGCATGGTGGCTATAACTCAAGGAGAAAGCTAGTCTTCTTGGTTTGAGGTATTATGTGGTGGAGTTCAGGGGTGTAGCTGGAAAGGGAGGCTGAAAGTCCTGGAAAAGAGAAAGCTAAAGTGAGGCGGTCCTAAAATCTGCATTGTTTCCCTCAAATCTTTGGCTTATATTTTTGAAGTTTGCATATACATGGAAGAGCTACAAGGAGTCCAGGGAGAGCAGCTACAGAAGCCGAAAGACATGAGCAGATTTCATTTGCTGTCACTGAAGGGTAGCGGAGCTTGGAGTCTAGTCCCAAGTCAGAGGGGCTTGGCAAACACAGTAGATTTCCCATTGAAACCCCAAAAGGCCAGACTTTAGGCCTAAAGAACAAGCCCGAGGACTAAGGGATTTTTCTTCGCTCTAAGGGCAAAACCTAAATAGAATCGCTCTTAACAAAGTGTAAAGCCAAGCCTCTACAAGTTTAAGATGATGCACAGTAAATTAACTGCCTGCTAGAAAAAAACCAATACTGTTCAAAGGAAGATAATAGAATCTAGCATCTCTGTGATGTAATATCCACAATATGTAACATGCAGTTAAAATGTACTGGATATGAAAAGAAATAGGAAGATGTGATTCAGAATCAAGAGAAAAATCATTTAATAGAAAGTGGCCCCCAAATGAACCAGATGTTGGAATTAGCAGACATGGTATTTAAAGCTGTTATAATAACTGTTCCAGGATTGAAAGGAAAAAGAAGCAGAGAAATGGTCACTAGGTATGTATGTACCTACATATGTCTATGCTGAAAAGTCCAATATCTGAAATGAAGAATTCATTGGGTAGGCTTTACAGTGATTAGAGATAGCAGAAACAAAGATCTGTGACGCTAACTAAGGATAAATAGAAAGTATCCAGTCTTAGGAATAGAGGGGTAAAGATTGAAATAATGAACAGAGCCTCAATAACTTATGGGACAATATGAAGTAGTGTAATAATATCCATGTAACTGGAGGCCCATAAGTAGAGGAAGGAGAATGGGGCAGGAAAAAACTGAATAAATAATGGCTGAGCTTTCCCCAAATTTGGTGAAAAACTTACAGATCAACCTACAGGTCCTAGATATTGAGCAAACCCTAAGCAGGATAAGTACAGAGAGAACCACATCCAGGGGCTTCATAGCCAAATTGCTGAAAACCATTGGTAAAGAGAAAATTTTTAGAGCAACCAGAGAAAGAGGACACATTCATTACAGGCAGGGGAATTCCCATAAGAATCGCTGCTGACTTATCTGAAGCAAGGAACTCCAGAGTAGTGACTGACATCTTCAAAGGGCTGAAGGAAAAAATAAGCATCAACTAAGAATTTTACATCCCCAAATTCAAACACAAAAGTGAAACAAAGACATTTTCAGATGGTAACTGAGAGAATTTGTTGCCAGGAGACCCTTAGTACAAGAAATGAATGCTAAAAGTTCTTAGGTTTGAAAGACAATGGCCCAGTTGGAAAGCTGGTTCTATAGGGGGGAAAAAAATGAGCATTCCAGGAAATGGCAAAACTGGGTAAATATAAAAAAACATGTATTTAAAATTTTTCTAGTTTCACTGAAAGGTAACAGGTTGTTTAAAATAAAATTGGTAAGATTGTATTGTAGGTTTTATAATGTATGTAGATATAAAATATATCAAAACAGTAGCACAAGGGAAGGAGGTAAAAATGGAATTGGACTGTTGGAAGTTCCTTACATTTTAAGTGAAGTATTAACTTTAGCCCATGAGAAGTTAAAGATACATATTATAATCATTAGAGCTAAAAGGCCAATAGAGGCATGAAAGCAGAAAACCAAAAAATATTCAATTAATAAAAATAAGGCAGGAGAGGCAGAGGAAAGAAAGACAGCGTACAAGTAGAGAACAGATCGGGAACTGCAACAACACGAAGCTCAAAAGCCTTATTGTTAAGCCCAGAATACAAGGTTGCAGATGTGGCTGGGAACTGGCTTGTACAGCCTGGAGGCGCATGTCCCCCAAGATCTTCTCTTATTAGATTGCATAGATTTTATGAATATAAGTTCAAGATCAGACAAAACTAATGTGTGGTGAGAGAAATCAGAACAGTGGTTGTGTTTGAGGGGTGGGGATTGCCTGGGAAGAGGCAGAACTTTCTGGAGTGATGGAAATGTATATCTTGATTGAGGTGGTGGCTTGGCCGGGCATATACATTTATGGAAATTCATAGAGTTGTACACTTAAAATTTTGCATTTCACTGGATGTTAATTTTACATCCATGTTTCAAAGCCTCAAATCACTCTCCTGCGGGGTCTCCGGTTGTAAGCTTTGATCAACAGAGGGCGCTCCGAGTCCACCAAATACGCGTTGGGAACCTAACTACTTCGGGATGCAGATCAGACCTGCTCTGTTCTGTCTCCAAGGTGGATGTCGCAGTTCCCAGTGACTATCCCTCGACACCCTACCTTCCCCGCCGGCTTCACGGGCTGGCCCATTTCGCCAGGGCGCACTGCTTCTCGGATGATGAGCGCCCGGGTCTCGTGGCCATGCCGTTTCCCGCGGCGTCCCTGCAGGGTAGGGTGCAGCTGTGGCTGGGAGCTGGCGTGTGCTGCCCGGAGGCGCACCTGCCCCCTCCCCCAGCCTCCCTCCAGGGTCTTCTCTTGCTATGACGCTTTTTGATTGAAAGTAGGGACGTAATGGAAACTTCCACACTGTTCTCGACATCTTCATGTCGACCTTCTCACCTCGCTTTGGTGGCTGTGAAATATTCCCACGTCAGGGCTGCGGCAGGAGGGGGGCACGTGGATGGCAGCGCCAGAGAGGCACAGAAGGAATCGTTCCCGCGGCAGGGGGGTGTTGCCCAGGGCTCCAGCACCCCAGAACACTATCTGCTTGGCTACTGAAAATCCCGACGCGCCCCCCGCGCCCTCGTCCCCTCCAGGTCCCGTGTCTGCCGGGCGCGGAGATGCCATTGCACCTCACGTGATCCCTGCGCTGGGCTGGTCCTTCAAGAGGCGTCTCGCGGGGTGTTAATTAAAGGTCACAACAAAACAGACCTGCCTGCTCACGAGAAGAAATATCCTCCCGGGAAATGAAAAATGACACCCCGGAGCAGCCACGTGTGGAGCCCGGCGGATGCCGGCTTCCCGCGCTCCCGGGCGCCGCACCCGGGCGGGGTGGAGGGCGGATCGGAGAGGGGGCGAGTCCCCGGGTGTTCCGGGATCCCCCTGGCCCCAAGCGCAAGAAAGAAAGGAGGCAGGAGTGTCTAGGCGACCGACCCAGGCCCGCGTGACCGAGGTCGGCCCCCACACGCCAGTTTCTCAGGCTTGTGCGTGCGGTGCGTCGCAGCCCTCAGTTTCCCCTGCCCGGCGGCAGCTCTCGGGCTTCCGGGCCCACCTGTCCCGCCCTGCGCTGCTGGGCACCTGGCAGAGTGGGGCGCGGACGGCCAGGGGCGAAAGCCCCTGCACCCCAGCGGTGGTTGGGAGGGCGGCCCCCCGGCCGGGCAGGGGTTGGTAGGGCAATTCCAGAGAGGTTTGCAGGGCAGGTCTAGGAGAACAAAGGGCGGGGGAGGACCCGGCATGTTTGTGGACCTGTTTGTGACTCAATCCCGGTTACACGGCGTTTCAAAGGCAGAACTGCAAGCGTGGCCAGGAAGAGAAAGCACTTGGGGGCGGGGAGGCCCGCATGTTTCTGTCCAGCCCCCCGCTCGGCGCTGCCCTGCAGCTGCGGCTGACGCCGCGGTGCTTCATTAGAGCCCTGGACACGGGCCCCTCAGTAACTTCACCGCCAGGAGCGCGCTCGCCGGCCCCCGCCCCTGGCCCTCGCCGCGCGGTGTCGGGCAGGAGCGCACTGCAGAAAATGGATCCCGGCCGGCGCGGCGGCGGCAGCCAGGCGGCGGGCTCCCGGGCAGCCGGGCGGCCGCTCCCGAGGCTCCGCGCTGCGCTCGGGCGCACACGCGCGCGCTAACCGCGCCCGGCTCCGGGCCCAGCGGCCGCCCCTCTGCCCTCGCGCAACTGTCAGGCACCGCGGGCCGGCGGATATTGGCTCCGCGACACGCTGAGGCTCCTCCCCGAGCTGGATCTTTATATTTTTTGGGAGAATTTCTTTGAAGTCAGTTTCCAAGCTCCGCGAAGGAGACCGGTTCCCACCGCCGGCTCGCGGGCGGGGCGAGGCGAGGCGAGGGCTTGCCCACCGTCCCCGCGGCTGCCGTTTGCCCGGACTGTTTGCCTCTGGTCTCCGTGGAGGAAAACGACTTACTGGGTTGAGGAAAATGCCAATTGTCTGGATGTGCCCGTGAAAAGAGAACGTGTGATCGGAGGAGGCAGAAGACGATGAGGAAAGGCATTATCTGAACAGAAGAAAAACCACCCCTTTCTGCAAATTAGTGTTACGTCTGGGATCCATTTGCTTTTATCCCCACTCGCCCCAAATTAAGAAACCTTGACTAGAGGACTAAGAGACAGCTCCCTACGACTTGGGGGCCCTTCTGGGTTGGAAGACCTTTTGGATGGAGCCTTGGTGGAATATCTAGACACTCTCCTCTGGAAAAGCCACCATGAATTCGGTAGCTGGGAATAAAGAGAGGCTTGCGGTCTCCACCAGGGGCAAGAAATACGGGGTAAGTTGTGTCGGGTATGCGGAGACGCGTTGCCAGACCGTCCCTGCCGGGTCCCCTCCCAGGGTAGCCAGAGCCCAGCGGGGCGGCTCCTCTGTCCGGGAGCTGCAGGGTCGCCTCGGCCGGCGGCGGGTGTGCATGCACCCAGGCGGGTGTGCCCCGGGTATGCCCGCGCGCCCGCCTGGCCTCGGAATTTTTCCAGTCCTCTCGTTTCTTCCCTTCCTTCCCCGCACCCCTAACTTTTGCAGCATCCGTGCACTTCTAGGCTGAGTTAAGCCTAATGGGACAGTTTTCCATGAATTCTCTGGCGTCTCTCGGGGTCATTTCCCTGGAGCCGGGAGAGCCTTTCATTTACCTTCAGGAGTCCGAGGGTTGTACTCGGAATGGATGAAGATCTAGAAGCCGACCTCCCCTGTCCACCCCCTCCGCCCCCGCCAGTAGCGTCTTCCAAGATCTTGAACCTGGGCGCTGAATCTAGGGGTTCCCGCTGCAGAAACCATTTAAAACCCCGGAGCGAGCCCTCTTCTCCAGCACCGAGTCCGCCGGCGCCCGGTACCGGTGCAGGGGCACCGGACCGCGGAGACTCACTTAAGGACAATTAGCCGGACGTGTGGAGGCCGATTCGGCCGCAGGGCTCGGAGCCGCCCCGAATGCGCGCGGGTGGGCGCTCGGCCGGGCCCTCGGGGGCGCGATTCCCGGGCAGGCAGGAGGGCGCCCCAGCCGAGCCCGGCTCCAGGAGCCCCTGACACCCGCGTGTCGCCCCCCACAGGTGAATGACGTCTGCTCGCCCACTAAGCCCTCGGCGCCCTTCTCCCCAGAGAGCTGGTACCGGAAGGCGTACGAGGAGTCGCGCGCCGGGAGCCGGCCCACCCCCGAGGGCGCAGGCTCGGCGCTCGGCTCGTCCGGGACCCCGTCCCCCGGCTCAGGAACCTCGTCCCCGAGCTCCTTCACTGGCTCTCCGGGCCCCGCCTCCCCGGGCATCGGCACCAGCTCTCCGGGCTCCCTGGGCGGCTCGCCGGGCTTCGGCACGGGCTCCCCGGGCTCGGGCAGCGGCGGCGGCTCCTCCCCCGGCTCGGACCGCGGCGTCTGGTGCGAGAACTGCAACGCCCGCCTGGGGGAGCTGAAGAGGCAGGCTCTGAAGCTGCTCCTCCCCGGGCCCTTCCCGGGCAAGGTGAGCGCCGCGCGTGCAGGCCGGGCGGGTGGCCCCGTGGCGGGGAGGCGCGGACAGCCGCAGCTGCAGCCGGGGCCGGGGCTGCTCCGCATGCCCTGGGCCCCGAGCCGGGACGTGTGCCCGCGGCCTCAGGCCTCGGCCCGCTAGGGGTGCCCCAGGCTAAGTGCCTCCTGGCCTCCACTCCTCGGTTTTCTCTCCCTGCTCCCCGCGCCCGCCGGGACCCGCCGTTGGACTTGCGCGTTGCCGCCCCCAACCCCCTCTCGAGGGCCCTCTTCCCTCGCGTCCTCTGCGGTGTGGCAGGCGGGGGTCACGCCGACCCAACTTCTAAGATGTTTTTCTTTATTCCCTGCGTGGGGACTGCTGGTACGCCCCTTGGATTTTTCTCCCCACCCTCACCCCCACCCGCGATCCTTTACGAACGTGTTGGTGGGAGCAGTAAAAGCAAGCTGACATTTGGGAGCTGGCGTTTCCCATGTTCTATATGGGGTCCTTCCTTCCCAGGATTACAAAACAGGAACACGTATTCGAACATCAGCATTCCCCGTGATGTTCCGTGCGTCTCTGAAACCAGCGGTAGAAGGCCCCTGGAGCTGGCTGCCTGGCCGCCGCAGCCGCGAGCACACCGGGCACTCCATGGCAACCCCGTGCGCGCGCCGGGCGCCCCCCAGAGCAGAGCACAATGCAATCGCCTTTGCGCGGTTGGGCCCAAGTACTATCAAACCATAATATTTACTCTTCCACTTCAAAGAGCTTTTATCAGTGGTTAGAGAGAAATATCAAGGACACAGTGAATTGCTGCGATTTCTGACACTGTCCAATGGCATTTTCTGGTTTATATTTATGTGACTTTTGAAATACTGTGATTTTGAGGAGTAGAGTTTAGGAAAACTGCGTCTGTTTATCTGAATACATGCCCATTGATATTTTCAGATGCTAAGGTTAAATCAAATACCCACAGAAGATGTACAATTTTAAGTGTGGAAAATTGTTACCAAGGGAATTGGTTTTATGAGTCCCGAATTTATCTTAAGAATAATGGACTTGCGGATTGTTGTCAGTATGCCATTTGTGTAGTGTGATGATAAATCTGTCAAGACGCCCCAAGAATAGATCTCGGGGAATTTAAGAGCTCATTTCACTCTTGCAAGCTGTATCCTCCGATTGAACACGGTTTTGTTCACTCATAGAATTATTTGCTCTTTCGATCATTTATCAATATTCTTTGATTTCCAGCTGTATTCCAGGCACTGTATTAGGCACAACAATGAAATAACAGGTACATGGCAGTGTTTGTCCACGTTCAGCTTTTATTCTAATGGAGGATACAGGCAGGAACCACAAAATGTTCATAGAATGGATTCCACCAGTAGTGATTGCTGCAAAGGAGTGGGGGCACTCTGAGATTATGTAACTAGATTAGACCATCTGATACGTTTTGGAGAACCTTAGTTCTTACAGATAACAGCTGCTATTTGGCAGTCTTACGTTGCAGCCTACCAAATTATTCTAGAACCTTCTTTAGTTGTTGAGTGCTCCTTGTGTGCAAAGATAAATCAAAATATACTCTTTTCATAAAAATGGAGGATGGGAAGGAAATCCGTGGGAAGAAAAAAAAAAGAAAGGTTGAAACTTAAATGCATCCATCATGTTTGGTGGAGTGAAGTGACAAAGTAGAAGTTTAGTTTTGTTGAAGCAGCCTGGAAAATTCATTCATAATGCTATGGGAGGCAGCTCACTATATCTGCCAGTTTTATTTATGTGATGAGATAAAAGTGATTCTGGCAAGCTCATCATGTTGTCAGAGTGATGGCTGCAGAAGCATCTTGGGTCTGCTGAACCTCAGTACTCCCCACCGACTCTCAGGGACCCACACATGTCTAGGGAAGAGCAACCAGCCGCACAGGATCACTGTAACGTACACATGCTGTCGCACAGTGCCACAGTTGCCGGCAGTTTTATATGTGGTATAGCACAGTGAAACACCACATTTGGTACAGGGTTTTGCACAGGACTTAGCCAGAAACCGGGGTGATTTGGATGGCCTCATTGCTAGTCAGAGGTATGGGGCCTCAATTTTAACTATAGATCTGCATGTCTCTGGGAATCATAATTTTAGTTTAAAAAAAATTTTTTTTTAAGCACTGGTACCCTTAGGTTAGGTACATTTCCCTTGCACCTTTAAACTTTGCAATATTTTAACCAAACAAATGCTGTGTCCTCTTGAGTACTACAGAGGGAGGTCTGTATAACCTCTCGAGACAAGCCCTTTCTCTTTCCCAGGACCAGATTTATGAGCAAACTATAGACCTCTTAGCCCTTAGGCACAGAAGGAGTTAAGTTTTCTTGAACAAGAGATGTCATTGTGACTCCCAACATGTAGTGTGCCCCGGAGAGTAAGTGTCTGGAAGATAAAGACATGTTTTTAAGGGATAATTAGCAAAAATCATCTTTGTAATTCACTTAAAATGCTTAACTGTATTTGGGGAATATTTTCTTAAATACCAGAGTATAAAATTTTTTTAATAGTTTATTTTGGTATCATTAATCTACAATTACATGTGCAACATTATGGTGATTAAACTACCCCCTTCTTCAGGTCCCCCCCACCAACCCCATTACACTCACTGTCCGTCAGCATAGTGAGATGCTATAGAGTCACTACTTGTCTTCTGTGAGTTGTACAGCCCTCCCTGTGCCGCCCAATATTACATCTGCTAATTGTAATGCCCCGTTTTCCCCCTTGTCCCTCCCTTCCCACCCATCTTCCCCAGTCCCTTTCCCTTTGGAAATTGTTAGTCCATTCTTGGGTTCTGTGAGTCTGCTGCTGTTTTGTTCCTTCAGTTTTTTTCTTTGTTCTTATACTCCACATATGAGTGAAATCATTTGATACTTGTTTTTTTCGGCTTGGCTTATTTCACTGATCATAATACCCTCTAGCTCCATCCATGATGTTGCAAATGGTAGGATTTGTTTTCTTCTTATGGCTGAATAATATTCCATTGTGTATATGTACCACATCTTCTTTATCCATTCATCTACTGATGGACACTTAGGTTGCTTCCATATCTTGGCTATTGTAAATAGTGCTGCGATAAACATAGGGCATATGTCTTTTTGAAACTGGGCTGCTGCATTCTTAGGGTAAATTCCTAGGAGTGGAATTCCTGGGTCAAATGGTATTTCTATTTTGAGGTTTTTGAGGAACCTCCATACTGCTTTCCACAATGGTTGAACTAATTTGCACTCCCACCAGCAGTGTAGGAGGGTTCCCTTTTCTCCACATCCTCACCAACATTTGTTGTTGTTTGTGTTTTGGATGTTGGCCATCCTCACTGGTGTGAGGTGATATCTCATTGTGGTTTTAATCTGCATTTCTCTGTTGATTAGTGATGTGGAGCATCTTTTCATATGTCTGTTGGCCATCTGAATTTCTTCTTTAGAGAAGTGTTGTTCATGTCCTCTGCCCATTTCTTAATTCGATTATTTGCTTTTTGTTTGTTGAGGTGCGTGAGTTCTTTATATATTTTGGATGTCAACCCCTTATCGGATACATCATTTATGAATATATTCTCCCATACTGTAGGATATATTTTTGTTCTACTGATGGTGTCCTTTGCTGTACAGAAGCTTTTCAGCTTGATATAGTCCCACTTGTTCATTTTTGCTTTTGTTTTCCTTGCTCGGGGAGATATGTTCATGAAGAAGTCGCTCATGTTTATGTCCAAGAAATTTTTGCCTATGTTTTTTTCTAAGAGTTTTATGGTTTCATGACTTACATTTGGGTCTTTGATCCATTTTGAGTTTACTTTTGTGTATGGGGTTAGACAGTAGTCCAGTTTCATGCTCTTACATGTAGCTGTCCAGTTTTTCCAAAACCAGCTGCTGAAGAGGCTGTCATCTCCCCATTGTATATCCAAGGCTCCTTTATCAAATATTAATTGACTGTATATGTTTGGGTTTTCTATTCTGTTCCACTGGTCTGTGGGTCTGTTTTAGTGCCAATACCAAATTGTCTTGATTACTGTGGCTTTGTAGTAGAGCTTGAAGTCTGGGAGCGTAATTCCCCCTGTTTTATTCCTCCTTCTCAGGATTGCTTTAGCTATTTGGGGTCTTTTGTGGTTCCATATGAATTTTAGAATTATTTATTCCAGTTCATTGAAGAAAGCTGTTGGTATTTTGATAGGGATTGCATTGAATCTGTAGATTGCTTTACGTAGTATAGCCATTTTGACAATAGTTATTCTACGTAGCCAGGAGCATGGGGTGAATTTCCATTTGTTAGTGACCTCTTTAATTTCTCTTAGGAGTGTTTTGTAGTTTTCAGAGTATAGGTCTTTCACTTCCTTCGTTAGGTTTATTCCTAGGTATTTTATTCTTTTTGATGCAACTGTGAAAGGAATTGTTTTTCTGATTTCTCTTTCTGTTAGTTCATCATTAGTGTATAGAAAAGCAACAGATTTCTGTGTGTTAATTTTGTATCCTGCAACTTTGCTGAATTCAGATATTAGTTCTAGTAGTTTTGGAGTGGAGTCTTTAGGGTTTTTTATGTACAGTATCATGTCATCTGCAAATAGTGACCATTTGACTTCTTCTTTACCAATCTGGATGCCTTGTATGTCTTTGTTTTGTCTGATTGCCGTGGCTAGGACCTCCAGTACTATGATGAATAACAGTGGAGAGAGTGGGCATCCCTGTCTTGTTCCCGATCTTAGATGAAAAGCTTTCAGCTTCTCACTGTTAAGTATGATGTTAGCTGTGGGTTTGTCATATATGACCTTTATGATGTTGAGGTACTTGCCCTCTATACCCATTTTGTTGAGAGTTTTAATCATGAGTGGATGCTGAATTTTGTCAAATGCTTTTTCAGCATCTATGGAGATGATCATGTGGTTTTTGTTCTTCTTTTTGTTGATGTGGTGGGTGATGTTGATGGATTTTCAAATGTTGAACCATCCTTGCATCCCTGGGATGAATCCCACTTGATCATGGTGTATGATCCTCTTGATGTATTTTTGAATTTGGTTTGCTAATATTTTGTTGAGTATTTTTGCATCTATGTTCATCAGGGATATTGGTCTGTAATTTTCTTTTTTGGTGAGTATTTTGCCCGGTTTTGGTATTAGAGTGATGCTGGCTTCATAGAATGAGTTTGGAAGTATTCTCTCCTCTTCTATTTTTTCAAAAACTTTAAGGAGAATGGGTGTTGTTTCTTCTCTATATGTCTGGTAGAATTCAGAAGTGAATCCATTTTGTCCGGGGGTTTTGTTCTTGGGTGGTTTTTTGATTACCGCTTCAATTTCATTGCTGGTGATTGGTCTGTTTAGTTTTTCTGTTTCTTGTTTGGTCAGTTTTGGAAGGTTGTATTTTTCTAAGAAGTTGTCCATTTATTCTAGGTTTTCCAGCTTGTTAGCATATAGATTCTCATAATATTCTCTTATAACTCTTTGTATTTTTGTGAGTCTGTCGTTATTTTTCCTTTCTCATTTGTGATTCTGTTTATGTGTGTAGATTCTCTTTTTTTCTTAATAAGTCCGGCTAGGGGTTTATCTATTTTTTTTTTTTCAAAGAACCAGCTCTTGGTTTCATTGATTTTTTTCTATTGTTTTATTCTTCTCAATTTTATTTATTTCTTCTCTGGTCTTTATTATGTCCCTCTTTCTGGTGACTTTGGGTCTCATTTGTTCTTTTTCCAATTTCAGTAATTGTGTCTTTAGACTATTCATTTCATAGTGTTCTTCCTTCTTTAAATAGGCCTGGATTGCAATATACTTTCCTCTTAGAACTGCCTTTGCTGCATCCCACAGAAGTTGTGGCTTTGTGTTGTTGTTGTCATTAGTCTCCATATATTCTTTGATTTCTGTTTTGATTTGGTCGTTAACCCATTGATTAATTAGGAGAATATTGTTAAGTCTCCATGTATTTGTGAGCCTTTTTGGTTTTTTTTGTATAATTTATTTCTAGTTTTCTACCTTTGTGATCTGAGAAGTTGGTAGAATTTCAAGATTTTTGACTTTACTGAGGTTCTTTTCGTGGCCTAGTATGTGGTCTATTCTGGAAAGTGTTCCATGTGCACTTGAGAAGAATGTGTATCCTGCTGCTTTTGGGTGTAGAGTTCTGTAGATGTCTGTTAGGTCCATGTGTTCTAGTGTGTTGTTCAGTGCCTCTGTGTCTTTACTTATTTTCTCTCTGGTTGATCTGTCCTTTGGAGTGAGTGGTGTGTTGAAGTCTCCTAAAATGAATGCATTGCTGTCTGTTTCCTCCTTTAATTCTGTTAGTATTTGTTTCACATATGCTGGTGCTCCTGTATTGGGTGCATATATATTTATAATGGTTATATCTTCTTGTTGGACTGACCCCTTTATCATTATGTAATGTCCTTCTTTATCTCTTGCTACTTTCTTTGTTTTGAAGTCTATTTTGTCTGATACAAGTACTTCAACACCTGCTTTTTTCTCTTTGTTGTTTGCATGAAATATCTTTTTCCATCCCTTCACTTTTAGTCTGTGTATATCTTTGGGTTTGAGGTGAGTTTCTTGTAGGCAGCATATAGATGGGTCTTGCTTTTTTATCCATTCAGTAACTCTGTGTCTTTTGATTGGTGCATTCATTCCATTTACATTTAGGGTGATTATCAATAGATATGTACTTATTGCCATTGGTGGTTTTAGATTCGTGGTTACCAAAGGTTCAAGGTAGCTTCTTTACTATCTAAGAATCTAACTTAACTTTCTTGTTAAGTTATTGTAAACACCGTCTGATATTTGTTTATTTCTCTCCCTTCTTATTCTTCCTTCTCCTTTCTTTATATACTAGGTGTTTTATTCTTTGCCTTTAGTTAGTATTTCGATGGTCTACTTTCTTTGCTATGATTTTATTTTCCCTCATGACATCTTTTTAGCCTTAGGGGTGCTTCCCTCTAGAGCAGTTCTTTTTTGATGTCCTGTAGTGGTGGTTTATGAGAAGCAAACTCTTTCAACTTTCCTTTGTCTGGAAATTGTTTAATCCCTCCATCATATTTAAATGATAATCGTGCTGGATATAATATTCTGGGTTTGAGGTCCTTCTGTTTCATTACATTAAATATATCATGCCATTCTCTTCTGGCCTGTAAGGTTTCTGTTGAGAAGTCTGATGATAGTCTGATGGGTTTTCCTTTGTAGGTGATCTTTTTTCTCTCTCTAGCTGCCTTTAATACTCTGTCTTTATCTTTGATCTTTGCCATCTTGATTATTATGTGTCTTGGTGTTGTCTTCCTTGGGTCCCTTGTGTTGAGAGATCTGTGGGCTTCCATGGACTGTGAGACTATTTCCTTCCCCAACATGGGGAAGTTTTCAGGAATTATTTCTTCAAAGACACTTTCTATCCCTTTTTCTCTCTCTTCTTCCTCTGGTACTCCTATAATGTGAATATTGTTCTGTTTGGATTGGTCACACAGTTCTCTTAATATTCTTTCATTCCTAGAGATCCTTTTATCTCTCTCTGCCTCAGCTACTCTGTATTCCTGTTCTCTGTTTTCTATTCCATTAAGAGTCTCTTGCATCTTGTCCAGTCTGCTGCTAAGCCCGTTGATGGCTTTTCTCATTTCTGCATTGTCTTTCCTGACTTTCCTCACTTCCTCCCTCAGCTCTTACATATTTCTCTGTAGATCAATCAGCATGGTTATGACTTTTATTCTGAATTCTTTTTCAGGAAGACTCTGCATTTCCATCCCTTCAGGCTCCCTCTCTGGTGTTGTCTGGGTCTGGGTGAGGTTTGTCTGTACCATATTCCTCTGTCTTTTCATGGCTATAGAAGTGGTCACTGGTAGTTGCCACGTATGTCAGCTGGGCTCTTTAAGACTTAAAAAAGAAACAAAAAAAAGGGAAGGAAGAGAAAGAAAAGAGAAAAAAAAGAAAGGAAAAAAAAGGGGAAAAAAAAAGTCTACCAGGAGTAGATTCTGTAAGGATGCTGTAGGTGGCACTGTTGCTCCACTAGTCTGCAGTCGTGGCTGCGCCACTTCTCAGGGCTGTTTGTAGCTCTGGCTGGGGTGGGAACGGATGGGAGGCTGTTGTTCTCTGTGTGAAGACTCAGTGCAGCTACTTTTTCCCAGTCGCCAGCCAAGGCGTCTGAAATTCCCCAGGACTCCCAGCCTGCCCGGCTGAGTGCGCTGGGATGACCACGCCCCTCAGCTGGGCCCCCGTCTCCCCAAGACCGCCAAGAAAAGCGTGCGCTTTTCTTTTGTACTGGGGAGCCGGCTGCAAGGACCTGGGCACGTTCCCAGCTCAAAACCTGCACCTTCTGCCTCTCCAATATCCGATACACCACACGATGTGTGTCAGCGCTCCCCGCACAGATCACCAGGGCTGGTTATTTCGCGGGCGTGTACTTCCAATCCCTCCCGGCTCTGAATCCTCTTCTGCCAGCAGTGCGCTGGGGTGGGGGAGTGCTCGGGTCCCGCTGGGATGCGGCTCTGTATCTTACCCACCTCGCGGGGTGCCGAGTCCTCTCAGGTGCAGATGCAGGCTGTGCGCTGTCCTGTATATTCTGGTCTCTCTTTCAGGAATAGTTGTATTTGCTGTATTTTCATAGATATATATGGTTTTGGGAGGAGATTTCTGCCACCCTGCTCACACTGCCATCTTCCCGGAACCCCAGAGTATTAAATTTTACTAAGTTGTATTAAAGGTCTCCTCGGTAGGTATTTAAAAGTCAAAGGCAGAATGGCCCATCCAGGAATCTTATTTTAGGATGGATTTGTTTTATTCCTTCTCTACCATTGATTGATTTTGTAACATTGAGTAAATGAGTTTTCATACATATTTTTAACTTTCCATTAATACACCAAGAAAATTATACAGAATTTAGGATTTTTCTTATAAAGCATTATCCACTTTCAGTACATTTCACAAATCTCATACTGCCATATGTGTTCACACACCGTGTTCACTTGGTAGGTAGCAAGTGCTATTGAATCTCCCCCAGTCTTGTCTCTGGGACAGTTGGTCAAGAAGGGAAGATGGTTCTGGAGAGCCCATGCAGGGGTATCTGCTGTTCTCTGGAGATAGACAGTGGCTCTGGTGGCCTGAGGACTGACTGCCCTGTTCTGGCCACATGTTCAGTAGTCATGTGGCTGCTGAAGAAGGAGGCTTCGTGGCAGAAGGCGACACGACTTGGAGGTTTCTAGCTTAGGTAACTGGGTTGATGGGAACAGTGTTACCTGAGGCAGGAAACAGGAGGGGTACATATTTAGGTGGAACTCAGAGGGAAGGCTGATCATGGTTTGGTTTTCCATGCATTGAGTTTGAGGTTTCTGGAAAGAGAGAGTCGAGGCTGATTTAGGAATAAAAGAGACTCTTGAATGTAGAAGTGACACCTGTGAGCTCACGTAACTCTTGATTCATCTATCAAATAGCAACTTACCTGGGTGAGTAAAGATCTGTGCCTGGTGGCAGATTGTAAAACATTCGGGTAGACTTTTATTACCTCAGTCAGTAAAAAAGCAGTTGCTGGGTTTATATAATTTCTTTTCTAGAGTTGGTAAGTGGAAATGGTCAGATAAAACAAGAGAATTGGGATTCGTAAAGTGCTGGGATTTTAAGTTTTTAACTTTTACTGGTTGTAGTTACAAAGTGTAAATATAAAACGATTTCACATCACTGGCAAGAGCGTCTTTCCTGTTCTACACACAGCCGAGGAGCCAAGCCAGAAACAGGGGCCAAGGAATGAATCTCCCATTTTTGGACTATCCTACGTCACTCTGGTATCTGTGACAGAACTTTTGAATTGACAGTATCAGCCCTATGAAACCTCAGCCCAAAGGAATTCCCAGGAGTAAGCAGAAATGGTGGAGGTTGGAAAAAGGTTATCAGACATCTGTTCATTTCCATATTAATAAAAGGAAATCTTCTTTTATGTAAAAAAAAAAAAAAAAGGTCCAGAACTACATTCCTATCTGATTTTTTTCTCAGTCACATATTCTGGGTCTACTTATGCCCCAGAAATATCAGGGAGATTAACTAGACATACTGAGAAGGGTGGCCAGGAATCACAGAGATGAAAGAAAGGAATGTGTCATAGGGCTTTAAAAATACCAAAAGTAAACTCTAAATAGCCAGAGCCCAAGTAAGTCTAGACTTGGGGATATATATATGGATTAGATATATGTATATACACACACACACACACACACACACATCACACATACACATACATATATGTTTTTCTGTATTTTCACAGCTCCAAAATAACTATGTAAAAGGTCCCTTGGAAGCCATTGTAAAATACTTTATAAACAGGTAAAATAGATACTGCATTTTAAATACCTATTACTTATGAGAAAATTCTATCTGAAATCTTCTAAGAACACATGTTTTCGGAAAGCTCCATTTGAATCTTTTCCATTTCAGACAGATTTTAGATAAAAGATCAGTTAATAGAAAATATCAGTAATGAAAAAGCCCTGTAGCATTTATCATTAAAAAATTTTGGAAACATTTTAGGGATTATAAAAACATTCCCAGTAAAGACATGTGAACAGTAATCTCTCTAAAGCTTAGCAGGCTATGGGATAATGGCATTTCATTCTACCAGACTTTTAATTGTGAACCAACATGGTCCGTTTATATAGTAACTTAATTCACTTTGTAAAAATCCCTGGCCTGTAGTAATTTCTTCCACATTTATTGCAGATGTGATTATTGCCTTAGAAATGTGATTTTTAAATGGCTGAGGCTAGTAATTTGTCAGCATTTAGAAGGATTAAGTCAATAAAATTTAGGCAATATCAGTTGCTCTTTGGTGTTATATCACAGTTGTACCATTCGTAACAGTAATGGCGTTGCTAATAATGATGGCTATACATGGAAAACAGTTACTGTCCTTAGTATGTGCCAGGCACTGTACTAAGATGCACATACATACATACATGCCTACAGTCTCATATAGCAAAATGAAGACGAATCTGATTTCTCTTCTTTACCCTGGAATTCCAGGCGATTGATGTGGTTCAGGTCACAAAAGGAAACATAAGTAAAAGATGCAATGAACAGAGAAATCTAAGGGTGCTCTTCCCTCAAAAGCCGGTGAGGATCACTGTTAGTATCATTGCCTGAGTGGGGGACCCCTGCTCGGGAGAGAATGCTATGATTATTTTTCCTGGACCCACAGATGGTAACTGCACTTTCAGGGTGGGGTGAGAGGTGGGGCAGGAAAAATATGTGTGGTTGTCAAGATTCTGAGCTGAGTAATTTTCTTGGCTGGAATGTAATGGAGGGGAAAAAGGAACTTCCTCGGATTTATGGTCACTCAGTTGAGACTGTGTTGTCAGCCCTTTCTGAAAACCCTGCCGGAGGGGCTTGCGCTGACCTTCTGGGAGGAAGAGTTCTTCAGCTGGGCGCTTCGGTGCATGTCTGCCGGGCTGCCAGATAGCGACTCAGTTCCTTCCTGGCAAGGATTGCAAATCGGCTGGTGTCTGTGAGAGGTCCTAGTCTCTTTTCAGGAATAAAAAGCTGATCTCCTTTTTACCACTACCTTGACTCACAGGCTGATCACAGCATCTTTGCTCTACATTTTTTTTTTTTGAAACTCCCTATAAGGTCTTACTGTGGCAAAGAAGCAGTGTTTAGAATGGGCTCCCGTTGATCTTCTGTACTTACGTGAGCCAATCAGAAATATCTTAAAAGTACATTCACACAGGTGCAAAAGGACTGGGAATACACCTGCATTTCTAGATTACTTTTGAAATATTTGTCACAATAGTAAATCAGTTTGTATCCATCATCTTGCTTGCCATTCATTGCCTTTGGGATGAGCCAGAACCCACCTAAGAAAACCGGATTTTGACTCACTGGTTACAAAGGCATCCATCCACCCCTTCGGGGTTTTAAAGGAATTCACTTATGTCTTCTTTGAGTATCTATCTGTCTATATAAATATAGATATGTTTAAATAAATAAAATAAATATAGATAGCTTCCCTTTTAATACTTAGATCTCTGATCCATTGGGAGATTATTTTGGTGTATAATGAAGATCAATTGTGTCTTTTTTTCTAAATGTCCATCCAGTTGCCCCCAAACCCTTTATTAGAGAAAGAACAGAAAAATCCATCTTTCCCCCACTGATTTACGACGTCATCGTTACCACAAACCACATTTTCAGTTGTATGGGGTCTGTTTCTGGGCCTTCTGTTATCTTCTATTTATTTGTATCTTCATGTACCAGTTCCACACTATTTTAGTTATAGAATCTTTGTAGCATGTTTCACTATGTGGTAGGGCTAGCCCTCTCTCTCCCAAACATTTCCCAAAAGAAATGCCTTTCCTTTCTAGAAGTTTTCCTGGTTTTTCTTCCCCTTTTCCCATATGAACTTTAGAATCAACTTGTCTAACTCCAGAAAAAAAGTTTTTAATTGGGACCATGCTAAATTTATATGTTCACCTGGGGGATATTTGGCATCTTTTTGATGTTGAACCTTCCCCAAGAACATGGAATGTCTTTTCATTTGAACAAATCTAATTTTCAGCAATTTTAAAGCCTTTTCTCATATGGCTTCACACATATCTAGTGAAATTTATTCTTAGGTATTATAGCTTTTGTTATTGTAAATGAGATCTTCACTTCCATTTTCTCTTCTAATTGGTAATTGTTTATTTATAAGAAGGATATTGGTTTATATATTAATTTTGTATCCTATTACCTTATTAAACTCTATTAATGTATTGATTAGTTTTTAAAATTGGTTCTCTTGCATTTTCAAAAGAATTTATCATCTACAATAGAGATATTATTGCTCTTTTCCTTCCATATTTTTATTCCTCTAAAGGTTTTCTCTTTTTTGTTTCATTAATTAATGCTTCCAATACAGTGTAAATAATGGTGATAAAGTGGGCATGTTTATAGTAGAGATATACAAATCCCATTAAGTAGGATTTGGCTTTTGGACTGAGGTCTATACATCTTTTTAAAAGTTAAGGAAGTTTTTTTTTTTGGTATCATTAATCTATAGTTACATGTGTAACATTATGGTTACTAAACTACCCCCTTCATCAGGTCCCCCTCATTTACCCCATTACAGTCACTGTCCATCAGCCTAGTGAGATGCTACAGAATCACTACTTGTCTTCTCTGAGTTGTACAGCCCTCCCTGTGCCCCCCCAACATTACGTCCTCTAATCGTAATGTCCTTTTTTCCCCCTTGTCTGTCCCTTCCCACCCATCCTCCCCAGTCCCTTTCCCTTTGGTAACTGTTAGTCCATTCTTGGGTTCTGTGAGTCTGCTGCTGTTTTTTTCTTTGCTCTTATGTTCCACATATGAGTGAAATCATTTGATACTTGTCTTTTTCCACCTGGCTTATTTCACTGAGCATAATACCTTCTAGCTCCGTCCATGTTGTTGCAAATGGTAGGATTTGTTTTCTTTTTATGGCTGAATAATATTCCATTGTGTTTATGTACCACATCTTCTTTATCCATTCATCCACTGATGGACACTTAGGTTGCTTCCATGTCTTGGCTATTGTAAATAGTGCTGCGATAAACATAGGGGTGCATATGTCTTTTTCAAACTGGGCTGCTGCATTCTTAGGGTAAATTCCTAGGAGTGGGATTCCTGGGTCAAATGGTATTTCTATTTTGAGTTTTTTGAGGAACCTCCATACTGCTTTCCACAATGGTTGAACTAATTTGCATTCCCACCAGCAATGTAGGAGGGTTCCCCTCTCTCCACATCCTCACCAACATTTGTTGTTGTTTGTGTTTTGGATGTTGGCCATCCTTACTGGTGTGAGGTGATATCTCATTGTGGTTTTAATTTGCATTTCTCTGATGATTAGCGATGTGGAGCATCTTTTCATGTGCCTGTTGGCCATCTGAATTTCTTCTTTGGAGAAGTGTCTATTCATGTCCTCTGCCCATTTCTTAATTGGGTTATTTGTTTTTTGTTTGTTGAGGTGTGTGAGTTCTTTATATATTTTGGATGTCAACCCCTTATCGGATACGTCATTTATGAACATATTCTCCCATATTGTAGGATGTCTTTTTGTTCTACTGATGGTGTCCTTTGCTGTACAGAAGCTTTTCAGCTTGATATAGTCCCACTTGTTCATTTTTGCTTTTGTTTCCCTTGCCCAGGGAGATATGTTCATGAAGAAGTCGCTCATGTTTATGTCCAAGAAATTTCTGCCTATGTTTTTTTCTAAGAGTTTTATGGTTTCATGACTTACATTCAGGTCTTTGATCCATTTTGAGTTTACTTTTGTGTATGGGGCTAGACAGTAGTCCAGTTTCATACTCTTACATGTAGCTGTCCAGTTTTGCCAACACCAGCTGAAGTTAAGGAAGTTTTTTATTTAGGGTTTTTAATCAAGAATGGGTGTTATGTTTTGCCAAATGTCTTTTCAGTACTTAGGGAGATATGGTCATATGGTTTTTCTCCTTAGATCTATTAGTATTGTAAGTTATGTTTCCTAATAGTGCACCATCTTTCCCTTCCCAGAATAACCCCACTTGATCACAGTGTTTTTTTAAAATGTATTGCTGGGTTTAGCTTGCTGTTATCTTATTTATTGTTTTTGCCTCCACAGTCATATGCCAATAAAGCATTTTTTATTCCTGCTCATGTTCCAGCTGCAGTACTAGGCCAAGTCCATTATAACCAAAGTAGGAAAGACTGAAAGTCCTGCCCTGGAGTAACTCCTAGTCTATTTAGTATCAGAGGGGATGGGGAAGTGAAGAGTTGGAGGGCAATGTGTTAAGTGCTGGGCCATGGGCTGTGCAGGCTGCCAGGGGGCACAGAGGGGTGAGGCTCTGGAAGGTGGGCCGGAGGACCACGGATAGTCCAGGTAGTGGGCATGGTGGGCAGAAGGCACAGAGAGGCTGTGCACGCTCAGTGCACTCTGGGGAACTGCAGTGGTGCGTGGTGACCGGGACACTGTGTGTGCATGAGGGAGTGACAGGCTGGGAAGGTGGCAGGGACAGGAGGAAGGGCCTTAGAGTCTGAATATTATCCTGTGGGCCATGGACAGTTACAGAAGGGCTTTCTGAAGGAAATGAAGTGACCAGGTGTTCTTTAAGAAAGATTGCTGTTCTGGTGAGAGAGAAGGTGGACAGGAAGTGTGGTGCCTTGGGGTCCAGGTAAGAGGCATGCATAGTGGCTTGAGTGACAGCTGATGCACACCTGGACTCAGGGGAGGTGGTGTGCAGTGAGAGGCGGCTTGGACCTGGCAGATCTTGTGCCTAGACCACCCCTGCTGGGGCAGCTGAGGCTTGGGGCGGGAGGGCAGGAGAAGAGGGGGCCTTCTCCCAGATTTCTGGCTGGGGCAGGTGAGCCTACTGCTGCCGCTCGCCTCACAGACACGGACACCACAGGCCAAGGCAGGGCTTGGCTCTTTTGGGTCTGGTTTTCCAGGATGGTTGTGGATAATGCCGGGGGTTTGGGTCTGCAGAACTTGAGGCAGGATGTTCTCCCCAGAATCCAGCTGGGGCTCTGGAGTGGGTTCTGAGCTGGAGACTTGGATCTAGGAGACATCAGCCCGAAGAAGGAGGTGGAATCCGGGCAGGGTGACCCCCCATGGAGAATGTCGGGGCGAGTCGGCCATGGGGCCACTACTCCAAGGGGTAGGGAGCCCGAGGAGCTGGCAGGTAAGTCAAGATAAGGTCAGAAAAGGGGGAGGAGGACTGGAGAAAAACGTGGAATCTGAGGTAGCAGCAAGCCTCAGAGGGAGGGTTACAAGGTCAGGTGCCTGCAAGGACGTGAGGACAGGGTTTCCACGCTCAGGGGGGCTGCTGGGGCTGTTGTTAGGAGGGTTTCTGGTGTCCTGAGGGGCAGGGCAGAGGTGAGGCGGCCGAGGCAGTTTTGATTTGTTGGGGTGCTGAGAGGTATGAGAGGTCCTTGTGACCTTAAAAATGAAGATGTGGGGTCCACAAATTGAGAGCAACACCAGGCTACACCACTACATAGTTACTTGGCCTTTCCGAACTTGAAGATTCTTATCTACATAATGGGGCCATGATGGGATCCTGTCCTGCCTGAGGGTTTCAGCCCCGGACAAGTTCACTGTGGATTCAGTGAGAATGAATAACGACAACGCAGGGTTGTGGGTAAAAAGGGGCTCATTCTAAGCTTATTCTCATGGCGGTAGGTAGAGCGCTAGAATCCCGTCCGCCTCTGTCTCTGCCCCCGGCTCAGCCTCTGCCCCCTCTCTCCTGCTCTCTTCTCTGGGATCTGCTCTCCTGCTTCCCTCTGCCCTCAGCACCGGGCTGAACTCTTCTTATAGCAACCCCGGCAGTCATGGCTTATTGCCAGCCAGTGTACCAGCATGGGCCTGCACGGTGGACTGAGTATTACCTCCTCGGACATGTAAGTGGGTATCAGGCGAGGATCCTGGCCATGGAACTTCCACTTTCCCTACAGGCTTCCACCGGGATTGTGGGGATCCCATAAAATTGGGCGATGATTGTCACCCACCACTGTCTGGTTTTATTCCAGTGACTTTCCACAGGAAGTTGAGTTTAGTGAAAGGCCCCTCCCCTCTCTCCCTCTATCTCGCTGTCCTTTTGCCAGTAGTCTGACACCAAAATGGAAAAGCAGCTGTGGGAGAAAATGGACCTGTTCAGCTCATCTCCAGTCCCATTTTCTGCCTCCAAGTGAGTGGAGCATTCCTTTATTCATTTGTAGGCTCCACAGAAAATGTAGGAGGGCTCAGCTGATGAAACTAGGTACCCTTTTAGTTGTGAAACATGCATCTGGATTGAGATTTTTTGTCACTAAGCCTGCCGCTGTCAGAGGCCCTCCAGGGACTGCATACCTGACTTGGCGCCTCGGCTCTGCTGGGCAGGGAGGGCAGCCCCCCACCGGGACTGCATGCCATGTGCAGATCCGAGCAGCCCCAGCCACTGGGCTTACCTGCCTTCCAGTCCAGTTTGGTTTGCAGTTACACTTTGCTGATGCTACTGTGTTGATTCCACCCAGACCCTGTGGAAAAGTCTGGAAATAAAGATCCCCAGCCAAGCAGGCAGTATTTCCTCACTTGTCTCAGCTTTCAGAGCTGGAACTGACCTGGGAAGAGGGTTCCTGTAAGGGCTCATATAGGAAAAGCCCATATTCTTATGTTGCTGTTCTGGTTGGCATATCGGAAGGCTTTGGAGTAGAATTAGCTCTTTTGATGAGCGGACCTGTATCTAAATATATTGTAAGTGTTATAGAACAAGTTAAGGCTCAGGGGCTATTTTTATTCATCTTTTCTGCTTAATGACGTTTAAGTGCAATATTGCTGCCGGCCACAAAGTGTCCTTGGAAAAAGTTTTAGTTCTCCACACAGTGTGGTTTAAAAAATCTTCGATAGTTCTTACACACAAAATGTGATAGCTCTTACAAAATGTCTTTATTTTGAACACACAGACTGTGAAAAACAGATTAAAAAAATAGGTTTGCCCTACAGGGTAACAAATGTAAAATTTTGATAATTCTTGATCTAATCTTAGTGATGTCTGACATTTGTAATTGCTAATTCAGGATATCTTCTAAGATAACATAGGAATTTACAGAGCTTGAGATTTTTCCATGGGGTAATTCCATCTTTTCACTAGCAGTGATGAGCAGCTACGCTTCCCGTAAAGCACTGTTGTTGTATTTATAGTGGCTGCTTTCTTTAGCATTGTGACCACCACGTCCCACTCCCTGCTCCATCTACCTGGTGGCTTCATGCAGCAACTCATTTACTAACCAATTAGAAGCCAACAGCAACCGGAAGTTGTTGGGCTCCCTAACCAAATGGCTATACTGAAAATCAGCAGTTGAATTCAGGCAAGCAGTTGGCATCCGCCATTGTTGAAGAAAATTAACCAGCTGCCTGTGTCTTTCTGTAGAGGGACAGCTTGGTCCTGAGCATGGCAGCTTGTGCATCTTCCCTGAGGTCCTGCAGCCGTGCATCAGCCCAGCCCCTCACTTACTCTCTGCCACACCAGGCAGTGTGCCACGGGGACTGAGGGATGGCTGGGAGGACGGAAAGATGAGGAACAGCTAGAGGGGGAGAAGGAGGAAGGGCTAGAGGAGGCGAGAGAGACATTAAGTGAAGGGTGGGTGGTTGTCAGGCCTTGGAGGTCGTCGACAACCCCAGATGTTCAGGTGAAAAGGGACCATTCTGAGACGAGCCACAGGTGCGGCCGTGCCTCCTGCGCCAGGTGACATTGGGTTCTTGGCAAGTTGCCCAGCCAGCTTGTGCTTTCTTCCTCTTTTGTAAACCAAGGGGGTGGGAGTCAATGGTCTCCAAACTCCTCCCAAGCCTGCAAGTCTCTGTGAAGCTGGAGAGAAGCCCCAAGACTTTCTGGAACCCCATCCTTGCTCAAAAACTCCAGAGGATATGCTTGACAAAGTCCTAGCTGGATTTCCAGCCGAACGCAGAGCCTGAAGTCATTCCATGGGTTGCCACATGTGTGGGGAATCCCATGCTTAGCCAGCCAAGGTGCATCTCCCTTATTTGCCCGTTCAAACAGATGTCCTTTGAGCGCTGTCATCACTGTTTCTGCCTTTGGAATTTGGATCATAAATTGACCGACAAGATTCTTCCTGTTTCTTAATAAAGCTGTTTATATTACTGTCTTCTGTGTTTGTCAGCAGAAATAAACTTGGACAAACAAAAGCACAATTGATTTTGTAAGAACAATTTGGTAAGGAATGTTTGAGAAAAAGAATTGCCTTAGATATAAAGCCTGTTCATCGTTGAGTTTACATTTTCAAAAATCTGCCATACCGATGAGGATTTAGAAATCATTTGTGGGGAGTTCAACCTGGGTAGCAATATAGGACACCAGGACTCCAAACATTTCATTCTTCATTCTTAAAAATAAAGTCTACATATAAATTTTTCCCAAAGCCTTTTTTGCCCCCTTTAATTTCTCTTCCTGCTCCTTCAAATATCTAGACAGGGCCATAATCGCTTAGACCAATATTTACACAGCCCTGCCCATGACTTGGGTGTGATAAGCCTGTAGTTCGATGCTGTGGTCCGCAGAGGAGACAGCAGGTAGCTGACTCCTGAGTTAGTGAGGTCCGTTCGCTGTTACAGACTTTATTTTCCCTCTTTAACATCAGCCCAGGTTGCCTGCTTGAACTACCTACTTCCTGTGAAATGTTTCCCTAACTCTTGCTTCAACGACAGTAATTTATGTTTGTATTTTAGTCGAAACACAACTCGGGGAGCACAGATATTGAAAACAGAACTTCATTTGTCCTTTACCAGCCCAGAGCACTTTATGACTTGGGAGCAAATTCAGTTGAGAATAGGCACAGAACAGTGGGGGAAACAGGAAGACCACATCTCAGTCCTCATTCCCGCCCTCGGTTCTCTGCGCTTAACCTTAAGGAGCCTTAACAGAGCAGAACTTCCTGCAGCGCAACTCAGCGTTTTGCCATAGGCAGGAAAACCCTCCATCTGTTTGTTGATGATGTTCTCAGATATTTTATCCTTCATTTCTCTTGTTGCTCTTTCCCCTAAATTTGGTCATGTAATTATTTGTAGCATCTCTAAGGAGAAGCTTTCTAACGGGTCCTGCATGTGCATGAACTTTGCAGGAGCCTTGGAGGAAGTGTACAAGCTGGTAACATGGTAGACATCCTGTCTCATGTTTCAGACATTGTTAGGCTGGAGCTTTTATTGGAGGTCAAGGCAGCTAATAAAGCGGGATGTGCCATTAAAAGGGCACTCAGGAGAGAGGGATGGCTGGCTGTCTTGGCAGGCTGAGAGTGGAGGAAGGGTTGACAGCTTCAAGTTGGCTAATGATGGCTTTACGAGCCGGGGTGGTAAATGTAATACAAAGGCAGGGTTTTAGTACATCCCATCAGGCTCTCTGCTTCCTGTGTGAGACATCCACTTGGGGAAGGAAGTTGCTGGTTGCGGGCTTTCTTGTGGTGGTACTTTATGCTAACTTATTTTTTTATGGAGTACTTGTCGTTACTGGTTATTCTCTCTAATGCCGCTTTATGGTGGTCAGGAAGGAGATGAGGGAATGATAGAGAGGCTTGCCCAGGGCACCCCAGGAAACCTCTGGCTCCTGACTCCATCAGATACCAATAGGATTTATTTATGCAGCCATTTGACCAGGTGGAGCCCCTTGACTCTGAATCCTGGGGGCAGAGCCGTCATATCTTACTGATTTTATGTCGCGTTTGGTACCTGTGCATCCAGTTCACAGTAATTATCTTCTGAAGGCATGAATCCTTCAAGGATTTCTGGCCTTTTGGAAAAAAGGACTCCTTCCCACTGCCATGTAATGAAAATGTCACGGGGATAAGGGGAGAGGACAGAGAGGTGCTGGCGGTGTGTGGGTGGATGTGGGCCACCTGGCAGCCCCAGGAGTGGAGAGATGCTCCACTGACACTGGCCTCCTGTGCTCCAGAAGAGTGACACCTGCAGGGCCCAGCGTGGGAGGGCAGTGCCTTCACCTGGGTGGGTCCTGCTCTACGTGTTTATGGATTGGCTAGTTTGGAGGTCCTTGAATTTCTTGTTAGTTGATATGTCCTCGTTTTTGCTCAGTTTAACATAGTTTTATTCACTTCTAGCTTTGCAGAGCGATGGGATGTGGGGATGGTCACTGGATGCTCAGGATGGGGCCCCAGGTGTTCCAGGGGGGAAACTTAGTATCAGTGGTCAGAACTAAACTGAGAGGCCAGCTTGAGGCCACTTTCCAGCACTGGCCCCTGGATTGAGTTTCCCCTTCGCCTGATAATTGATACGGCCCAGTTGGTATTGCACTGCCCCCGTTATTTGGTGAGATGGTGACACATGATCGCATCCAGCTTGGAGGAGAGTCCGGAATAATAAAGGAAGCCCTCCCTTAAAGGCGCGGAGCCACCTCTGAGTTTGCAGTGGGCTGGTTTCGAGTCACGCAGCGCAGGGTAACAAGGAAGCAGGGTGGTTCTTCCAGATGTGAAAATGGGGGCATGCTAGTTCCAGAAAGAAATGGGGTAGTGTTCATTACTGTATTTAAGATCACCTGTTAGTGTCTGGGATCATGAACTTTACAAGTCCTCTTTATAACTCTTACAAAGGGCACAACTCAAGAAATATGTCAGTTTAAATATTAATGCCCAGTTAAAGAGGGCATCCCACCACATGGCCTGCGTGTGAAGCTAAATGATGATGTAAGATTTATACCCCATGTTAACACATGGTGATACCATGTCATACGGAAAATTAACACCATTATTTTATTATTATTTTTTTATAATAAAATCCCATTTTTATTTAAGAAATGTATGCATACATATAATTGTGGGTGGGTTTAGGTACATCCATAGGAAAAATTTTAGAAAAATATATGCCAAATTACTATCAATAAATACACTTCATTGCTGGTATTACTATAGAGGAGTTTCACTTTCAACTTTTCTGTTTGCATTTTTTTTTTTTTACAATTTATTTTATTTTAGTATCATTAACCTACAATTACATGAACAATATTGTGATGATT
>JAQQAC010018689.1:31904665-31993256 GCA_029783875.1 Phataginus tricuspis | reverse complement strand
CCGGAATGCCAGACATAAAGTGCCCATACAGGGCATCCCACCACATGGCCTGTGTGTGAAGCTAAATGACGATGTAAGATTTATACCCCAGTGTTAACACGTGATGGTACCATGTTACAGGTCAAGTAGCAGAACAACACCCATGCGCATGACAGCATTATTCACAATGGCTGAAAGGTGGGAGCAACCCAAGTGTCCATCAATGGGTGATGGAGAAACAGAATGTGGCCTGTACTTACAATGGAATATTATTCAGTCTTAAAGAGGAAGCAGCGCCTGACACCTGCTGCAGCGTGGATGAAACTTGAGGACAGTCAACGAAAGGACACACCCTGTCTGATTCCACTGATACGAGATCCTCGAGTAGTCAAAGTCAGGGAGACATGGTGGGAGGGAGGGTGGTGCCAGGGGCCTCTGCGTACTGAGTCAGTAGTTCCAGTTTGGGAAGAGGTGGAGCGTCCTTGAGATGAACGGGTGATGACTGCACAGCCACTGTAGTGCACTTCATGCCACTGAACTGTATGCCTAAAAATGGATCGAACAGCAATTTTGGTATGTATATTTTACCACACACACACACACACACACACACACGCAGCAGTACAAACCTGCCACAAAGCAGCCCTCTGTGGGGAGTGAATCTCTGCAGACTGCTGGTCGGGGAAGACTTCTTCCTGTGATGGCTCATGAACTGTCGTCCTGGTAACGTTGTTGGTCTAACCACCGGATGCTTCCAAGTACGCCACATGCGGTATCACATTTAATCCCCACAGCCTCCCTGTGACCTGGGAATGGTGCTGTGCCCACCTACAGAGAGGCCAGGCAGGAGCGTGGGGCCCAGTGCTTAGCTACTCATCTTCCTCACCCTGTGCCGCGCTGCCTCCCTGCCGGCCTCAGCCCAGTTGCGAGGCGGGAAAGGGGGCTATTCCACGTGGGCCTGGTGAGTGGCTGTGGAGGGAGGCAGGAATCCCCCATCCCTTCTCTCTTGCTCTTATTCCCACCTACCTTCTGAGAAGGAGGCTGGCCTTGGCCAGCCTGTATTTGCAGTGGGATGGCAAGTGTCACTGGCAGGACCCACATTTCTTTGCTCTGCAGGAACCAGTGCAAAGCAACTGTTTTGTTTGTGCCTGTAATAGTTGGAAAAGTTTTATACTGGCAGACATCTCTTTGAGTAAACACATAAAGTGAGCAAATAAATCTCTGTGAGGGTGGCATTGAATAGTTCCCTGCATAATAGTTATTAATACATGAATATAATTACATTGCACTTTTTACAGTAAACTCCAAAAAATATGACTTATTAGCTCTTGGGTACTTGACAGCAATATATTTGATGGAAGCGTAACTTCTCCAAATTTGCCAACACATTTTGTGTGTACTGATCTTTTGGAGTTGGACCAAATGGACCCTTTTGAAGATGAGGTAAGTTAACATAACCTTAATATTTATATAGCTGCTTCCTTCAGGTTATTACACTGGGTGTGTGTCACTTCTTCCCTTTCTTTCCCCCAGTGTCTGTCTAAGGAATGTCATGGCGAGGTATAGGGTGGCCTGTCTTAACTTCATTTAAAGGGCAAAAGAAAGAACAACGGAGAGAGAGGCCAAGGAACTTTCCTGTTCTCCCATTCAACAACTATTTGTACAGCATCTACTCTGCACTGGTTGCTGTTCTAGGCCTCGGACCTTTCATCAGTGTCACCAGTGAACTCAGGTCAGAGCCTGACTCCTGCCAGCCCTTCTCTGGAGCAGTCCTGACCTTTGCTTGAGATTTCTGGGGTTATTGAAACCCCTGCTTTTTTATAAGCATCTACCACTTTCCAGATTGAGCAAAGAGAATTTTACCATAGTATAACATACCCGAGGACTCTGCCCACAGGTGAGGTGCAGTGGCCATCAGACTATCACGTTCTTAAGCTTCTCATGCAGAGGCCTTGGCTCCTTCAGACTGTTCTTATGGACTCTGGCTAACTGGGAATTTCTTTTGGGGCCCATTCCTTGCTGCCTTTCCTGGTTGAGACTCCCCACAAGGGTGGAAGCCAGAACAGTGGCTTTTGTCTGAAGCAAGGCCATAGATGGTACAGTAACTGCTTTCAGATGCTGCCATGTGGCCCAGACTCAGTATTGTGACCCAGAGGTGAAAGGCTACATATTCCATTACAGCTCGGAGCTAACCAGCCTCCAGACTCCAGTGCATTTCAGCAAAGAAAGGAAGAAGGATAGGGTGACATATACACTAGACAGCAGCTAGAAATAGCTCTGGGAAAATCTAAGAATGGAGCTTCAATTTCTAGAGATGTTTTTGCAAAAGGCATTACCTATGTTAATGTTAATACAAAAATACCAATGATGTAATCCTATAATCCTGGACTGTGGGCTGCATATGGATAAAATCTATGTGCATATTATGTGAACATACATAGTGGATGTATATATGAATCACAAAGTACTAGGTTCAGGTCGAATATTTTTTCCCCCTGACATAGTTTTGAGAAGGATTCAATCTTAGTTACATCATTTAGCTTCACCAAAAATGAGTGCAGGTCTGAAAGAAGAATCTTAGAAGGTCGAAATGCACTTCCTTGCCAGGTCTCAGGGCCCCGCATTCCACCTCGTTCATTCTGGGTGGCTGGTAGGTTTTGGGTACCCTGAGCATGATTATGTTGGATGGCTCAGCTGAGATGATGACAGGGACACAGAGGGCTAGAATGGGGGCCTGGGAGAGGGAAAGTAAGTAGGAGGGAGGGCTGCTTTTTCATTTTGAGGTTCTAGGTGGTTCTCCCTATAGAAGCCAGCCAAGGGCAAGTTTCCATTGGTTGTGATCCTTCGAGGGTCTGTCAAGTAAAGATTTAGGGGGAAAAAGAAAACAGGCACAAAAACTTAGAACATATAATTTTGGGGCAAGCTGTAGAAAGTCACTGAGTCCAGCCATGATTTAAAAGTAACCAAGAGGCCATGGTCTAAGTTCTCAGATCTCTTTTGTTGTATTGTTTCCTCAGAAGTGCTTTTCGGTTTGTTCCATTTCTGATTGTTTTCCTGTCTAGAATTAAAAGGAAGAGTCGTAAGCTTGGAAGCCTCTTTAGAGTGGTGAAGTTTTATTCTGAGAAATTTTACCTCAATGTTTATTCCCTGTGAGATATAGGCATTATTTTTCAAAAAATTTTTGCTTGGGAAGAAATAGTGTCCTATCTATGAAGGCCATTCCAGAATTTATGATAAGCAGAAAGTCATGTTCTATGGAAGGGGGCCAGTGAAGTTCAGGAAAGATAGATCTGTTGGGTCTGTCAGGGGATTTTATTTCCTTCTCTTTCTGCATCCCAGCTGGCACCTGCCATTGCACCTCCACCTCCATCCCCTCATTTCCCTGTGTGTTGCTATAGCCGGGCCTGCCCCCAGGAGCCAAAACCTCTATGGGCCTGGCATAGTCTGCACCCATCCTTGTTAATTCTCTGATTAAGCTTAAGCTTCACACGCTGGTCGGGAGGCTGGCAGCTGAGGGCATGAAAGGTGCTGAGGTCTTGACAGGTGTTGTACAATGTGCCACATGTGAGCTGCTCCCCCAGGACACCAGGTAGGCGTGGGAGGCTAGCCAGCTCTTCCTGCTCACTACAAGGGCTTCAGGACAGGTGGTGCTCAGTTCCTCCTGTTCCCTGTGCCTCCAGCTGCCATGGGTGGAATATGACTAACGTGGAAGGGCAGGCCAACAGGGGATGGGTCCTCAGAGTTTCAGATGACGCTGTGACTTTGTAGGTAATGTTTACTCTGAACAGAATCTGGTACAAGCACCTATACTCTCTGGCTCTTCCGTGAACGTGCGGTTTGCAGAGGGCTCTGCAGGCCATTTGCAGTCACTTCTACTGTACCCTAGCTGAGTACCCTGCTTAGAGCTTTTCTGGGAGAGTGGACTGGAGTGGCAAACTTAGGTAGAATGTGGGCTGCTGCAGGGGCCGCTTGGCAAAGCAGCGCCCACAGCTGACGCTGATGAATGGCCCTGCGAGTAGCCTGTTTCCTGGCGGCCTTGGCTCGTGAACGCAGACTCTGGGAACCCTTACCCCACTCTCTGTGAAAGGATCGGGGCGGACTCACTGCCTTCTGGTTCTTATTTGACTTGTCTGTGTGTGTGTGTTTCCTGCGTGCCTTCTGGTGGCAGTTTGGGCCTGTTCCTCATTAGTAAGATGACCCTTCAAATGAGACTAAAAGAAAAATGCTCCCCTGAACCTCCGGGATCCTGGTTTTCCCTATTGCAGTGTAAGTGGCCTCAGGTCCTGTGTATTTAGCTGAGGAAAATGAAAGACCTGGTGTGGGCGGATCATAGCTTTCTGTTTAGAGAGAAGGTAGAGGGGCCGCACGAAGACCTGGTGTAGGGACGGACTAGGACTGGCGTCCGCTCAGGAGGAAGAAGCGTGAAGGTAGAGGCCGGCCGGCATGCAGCAGGGGGCGCTCTCTGTGGCGGTGCCAGGCAAGGGCCGGGCACTCCCTGGTGTTTCTGGGCAGAGACCTCCAGCCCCTCGGGAGGAAGGCCTGAGCATCAGAGCGATCCCCAAGCCGTGAGCTGCTTGTTCAGGTGACTCCAGAACATTCAGGAAATAGAGCAGCTGCTGTGCGCGGCATGTGGAGCTCAGGACTCTGAGGCACAGCCGGGCCCTGAGCCTGACCTCGGCTGCCTGGGCCGAGGGCTGCCCTGTGAGTAGGAGGGCGCCGCCCGAGGCTGTGGCTCCGCTGGGGCGCTTTTTCTTAGTCCTCCCAGTGAGCAGACTCTTCGGCCGTGACTTCGGTCAGCAGGCTCTGGGTGCCGTTTACCTCGTTTCTTTTTTAATTGTGGTAAAATGCACATTACACAAAATGCACCATCCTAAGCATTTGAAGCGTGCAGTCCCGTGGCATTAAGCACATCCGTGTGCTGTGCAACCATCACAGACCCTTCTCATCTCCCACACGGAGACCTGCAACTCCCCAACTCCTCCCTGTTCTAAGTTATTAGGAAATAAAATAATGTTTGAAACACTCCAGAGAATGCTTTATGGTGAAATACCCAAATTACTTCCTTAAACCATTTGTGCATGTATTCATTCCTCAAGCATCTATTAAGCTCCTAATGTCTGTCACTATTAGTATTACATGCTCCAGATTCAAAAACATATGAGACCCAGACTTTGGTTTGCAGAGGTTTACCAACTTGTAGGGGAGACAAGCGTGTAAACAAACAAGTGCTCCGCCCCATCCCCCGCCAAGTAACAAAGGCTGTGGGGCAAATGTGGAGGGAGGAGGGGAGCCGGCCCCATCTGAGAGACCTGGTGCCCCTTTTATGTGAGCCTGGGGGACCAGCAGGCATTTGTCAGGAAGGCAGAGGGCCCAGAGGGCACCCTGGGCCTGGGGGCTGCGGGGTGAGGGTGGCCCTGGGGATGGAGCACAGGTACAGACTCCACAGTCCTGGCCAAGGACAGCTCCTGCCCGTGGAGACGCTGAGCAGGGCCCTGGGCTGGGCTCCAGGGTGCACAGAGCAGCAGCAAAGAGTGGAGCTGGAGGGATGTAAGACGGCTCAGAGACTCCTGTGATACTCTTGAAGGAGTATCTTGTCTTGGGAACACTGGGTGTCACTGGAACCTATTTTCTTGTGAAATATTTTGAGAATGTCAGATCCTCCCTGTTTCTAAGCGTGGGGGGGGGGGGGCGCATCCCTCTTCTTGGTTTGAGACTTAGATGCTGGAGGTCGTCAAGAGGAGAGGCCAAGGAAGGGGGTTTGTGGTCACTTTTAAAAATGCACAGATGCGCCCACGCATCCCCAGTGCTGTGCTGGTTTCTGCTCCTGCGGTAGGCGTGTGGGTCCTGGGCCAGAGGTCACCATGCAGATTCTCGGTCAGGGAGGGGAGAGAACCGGAGCACGGAGACAGCCCGCACTCGTCCACGGCCAGAGCGGTGTCTGGGGCCCTTCTGCAAGCCCAGGGTTCGTGTCCTCCACTGTGGGTGTGATGGGGAGGGCCGTCCGCTTGCTGTGCCTCCCAGCCCAGCCCAGCCCCGGGACACAGAGCTCAGTTGTGCGGGAGAGGAATTCTCCAGAGCTCTTGGGGATCTTTCCCCATTAAAGTTTCTTCTCTTTATCCCTTTCACACACAAATTTGAGTCCTTTTCCCCTTTTAAATCACTTTTGTGCTGTTTAACCTGTTCACCCTGAATTCCCCTCTCCTTTCTTGCTCCTTTTTAGAGCAGTTTCGCTGCTAATGGATCCCCCGGTTAAGACTGCCCCCGGCTTTGTGCGAGCAGCAATTAGCTCCCACCCCAGAAGGCGCCCGCTCCGTGGCCGAGCCGGGAGGATAGATTGGGCCTGACTCTTTTCACTTGAAAGTAGGTTATCGATGAGCACGGATGCCAGTTTTCCGCACAGGCTCCTGCCAACCCCTCTTGATCTGATTATAGTGTAAATTTCCAAGATTGTATCATGTGAGCTCAGGAGAATTCAGGAGAGAAAAAATGTAGTAGTTAACTAAAAATTTTTTAAAAGCCACAAGAAAACGAGTATTTCTTTCCTTATAACCCAGGTTAAAAATCAACATGGCTCCTCCTGGCTATGTTCTGAAGGGAACCATGGGGTGTGTGCGCGTGGGGTTTCGTTGTAAGGCCTGGTAAAACCTAGCAACAGGTTTTAAAGTGCTTTATAGCTTGGGTGTCTTTTGACTCTCTGGGATTGGTTTCCGTGGGGAAGGTGAGACTGCTGGGTGTACTGGCTGCATCTGCCATGGCGAGACCCTTCTGGTCCCCGCTCCGGGGGCTGGTGGAAGGAGGGCAGAACCCGGGATGGCGGAGGATGGGGGGCAGGCCCCCGGGGCGGGCTGGGGCTAGTTTTGTAAGCTCCCTCCTAGGAGCGTGGGCCAAACCGCCACAAAATTCACCTGGGTGTGTTTTAAATGTACAATTCAGTCCATTTTAGTACATTTCCAGAATTCTGCAGCCATCATCACCGTCTGATTTTTAGAACATTTCTGTCACTCCAGAAGGAAATGTGTTGCCCATTATCAGTCGCTCCTTAACCCCCTCCCTCTTCCCCCCACCCCAGCCATAGGAAACCATGGTCTACTTAATGTCTCTCTAGATTTGCCTGTTCTGGACAGTTCATATACATAGGATCATACAATATGTAGTCTTTTGTGACTGGCTTCTTTCACTTAGCATAACATTTTCAAGGGTCAGTTATGCTGTAGCCCGTGTCAGTGCTTCAGTCCATTTTGTTCCCAGGTGGCATTCCATTGTGCACATTCAAACATGGTATGTGGCCCGTCACCAGCTGATGGGTTTTAGTTGGTTTCTAGTTTTTTGCTATTATGAACCATGGGTTCATAATATGAACATTTGTGGACCAGTCTTTGTGCCGGCATGTGTTTTCATTTCTCATGGGCAGATACCTAGGAGTGGAACTGCTAGTTTATGTGGTAACTTTGTTTAACAGTTGAGAAATTTCCCAACTGTTTTCCAAAGCGGCTGCACCATTTACATTCCCACCAGCAGCACATAAGGATTCCTTTCTCTACATCCTCACCAATAGCTGTTACTGTCTGTCTTTTTGGTTCTATCAGACCCAAAGTGGTATCTATTTGTGGTTTCAGTTTGCATTTCACTATGACTAAGGAGATCGAGGACCTTTTCATGTGCTTATTGACCATTTACAGGTTTTCTTAGGAGATGTCTAATCAGATCTTTTGCCCATTTATTGAGCTTTTTTGTTGTTATTGAGTTGTAAGAGTCCTTTATATATTCTGGATATAAGTCCATCATCAGATATATGATTGGCCAGTACTGTCTACCAATCTGTGAGTTACATTTTTGCTTTCTTGTTCATGCCCTTTGAAGCACAAAGTTCTGTGTTTGCTAAGTCCAACTTACCAATTTCTCTCTTATTGTTGTGCTTGTGGTGTCATATTTTAAGAAATCCCTGCCCAACCCAAGGTCATAAAGGTTTATTCTTATATGTTCTTCTGAGAGTTTTATAATTTTAGCTCAGACTTCAGTCTGTGATCCATTTTGAGTTAAGATCATTCTCTTTTCCTCCAGTAAAAAATTTTCCCAGACTTACTCAGGTTTCAACAAGATAGGTTTAGAATAGCATTGTGGGTTTTCTTTTTCTGCTCTTTGTTTTTTAACAAAACATACGTAGTCCATACAGAGGCAATCACATGCTGGGTAAAGTCAAGATTGTAGAAGCTGATGTGAGAGTTGGCATGTGAACAGGCAGGGGTTGGAGATGCTGCCAAAATCTCTAACACATCTTTGGAGGGTGGGAGAACTGTCCCGGGGCACCTGGGAGGCAGGAGATGGACTGCAGGACCTCGGCACCAAGCAGAAGAAAGCTTGACCTCTTGACCAGCATCAGAGGTAGCAAAGCAAACAAGTCGTCAGAGAGAGGCCTGGTGACATGGCACAATTAAGTCATTGTGGCACTGGGGCAGGCTGCCAAGAGAGCTGTCAGAAGGGCAGACGGTGATCGGCGTTTCTGCTAGGGTGCTGTCATTTAGTCAGTTGATAAAGCCGTCTCTCCATTCTTGCTTTCAGTGGTTTTTTTTTTTCTCACACCGTTCCCCTCACCCTCCTGCAAAAACAGGAGCTTTCTTAGGCACACATCTCTGGCTTTCCATTCAAAGCCTCCAAGGATCAGATATAACTTTTGGGGCAGTGGGAGGAGGTGAGATGCTGGGCTTATTTTTACCAGACCCAGACTAATGACACAAGATAGAAGTCACTAGGTGCAACGACCTCACAGGGTGTTCCCTCTTGAGCCACCAAGAGCAAAAGTGAATTGAGTAGTAGCTTGTCAAGATGGACTTTAATACTTTGTAACTGGAGCTCCAGGCCAGGTCTCAAATACTCTGGGCACATTGCCAGCCATAGCTTAACCCTACAGCACGTTGAACGATAACGGAGAGTAAGTGTGGACATACTCGTGGATCTTGGTGTTTGTACACACATGTGAATAATCTGCACACACAAGTATACACTGTGCACACACTCTCCAGAGAAGCTGGTTCACACTTATGTTCTTCCATCCACCTTTGATTTTAAAATCTTCGGGGAAGTATTGGAAATCAAATGTATTCATCTATCCTGCATAAATGTGAGAAGAGCCAATATTTAAAACTCTGAGTTTGTGCAAGAAATTAAATACGGAGTGCCAATTCTCACCACAAAATGATTTATCTGTGGTTTTCCTTTAGAGAGTAGCTCCCCCTTGGTGCAACTGAAATGGACTTTTCAGGAATTCTTTATTTTGTATGCTAGTGCACCTGACCTTCTGTCTCCCAGGGAGCAGAGGCTGTGTGATGAGCGGTGGATGGTTTTTAGCAAATGCAGTTGTTTGGTGTCTTCCTCTTAAACGTGAGGGGATTGATATAAATTTATTACCACCGCAGCAGATTGAGATGTATTATTGAAAGTCTCTCTGGTTTGCACTGAAAAAGTCTGTCCAGAGCGTGCACTTAAACGTTTCTCTAGGTATTTACATCCCAGCACCATGGGAAACCATATGATTCTAGATTGGAGTCCAAGACACTCAAACCCATAGTTAATTTTCAGAGCCAAATTTTTTGTATTGCTTCTCTGGGATTATGCTAATCATCCAATTCAAATTCAATTCAGCCCATATTTTTGAGAGCCTGCTGTGTGCAGAGGTACTGGAGATACTTGAAAAGACACTCTTCCAGCCTCCAAGAGCAGTGGATTGAGGGCAGTGTCTGGGTAACACCCAGGGATGCAGGTGGTGCTGGGACTAAGTGAATCTAAACATCCTTTCTTAGATTGTCTCATTACTTGGAAAGTCAGCTTTGTCCTCAGTCAATAAACCCTGTGGTCTTTCTTTGCTTTTTCACAGCCCCAGGGGTGGCACGTCGCAAGTCAGTGTCACAGGAATGGGCAACTGTCAGTTCAGTGGATGACATCAAGAATCCCACTTGCCACCCCTCATATTTTTAATGTTTATATTTTCTCAAAATACTCCTCCCCGCCCCGCCAACCACATGTGCTACCAAAATATCATTGAAACACTATATACTCAAATTCCAGGTAGATAATTAAATGTCCAAAAAATTAGAAAATATAGAAAAAGGATAATTATCTAAACAATGGATGGACACGTTTCTACGCTTAAAAGAATGGAAGGCTATGCCTTAACCATACACACTGTTATATGTCAAATATATTTCAATTAAGAAAAAAGGAAAGACAAAAAAATGGAAGGTATCCCAACAGAAACAAGGACAGGTTTGATTACATGAAAATTAAACTCTATATCAGGGAACTGCTGGACATTTGGTAAATAAAACCAATTTGCAGAGGATTTAAAAAAATTGCAATAAAGTGTTAATATAATTAACATAAATTTTTGATACAAATTGTTAATGTAAACAGTAAGACCCCAATAGATAAAGAGACAAAGTTTATGAAAAGACTTTGTAAAAGAGGAAACAAATGGCTATCACATATAAGAAACATTACTCAACCTCATTAGTAAATAAGTGCAAATTAAAACAATATTGATACCATTTTTGATTCAGCCTAGTGAAGATTTTTTTTAAATGTGGTATTTTCTCATATAGCAAAGGGTAAACTAATACAGCTATTTTGGAAAGCAGTGCAATGAGCCTTAAGATTATTCTTAGCCTTTGACCAAATAGTTCTACTTGTAAGAATCTATTTTAAGGGAACAATCATAACTACAAAGATTAATGCACAAGATATTTCCAGGAGCAGTATTTATGAGTATAAGCAATTGAAAAGAAGGTCAACATTCATCATTATGGGAATGGTTAAATAAATTATGATCAATCTGATCAAAAACTATGTGGTCATTTAACAAGACCTTTTAAAAAAGTTTATAAACAGTGTTCCAGGGAAAATGCTCATATATATATAATTAAGGCCAAGTGACCAGAAAGCAGGATGTGACATTGCCTATGGAGTATGTCCTGGTTTAGACAACTATAAACTTCCCAGGAAAAAAAGCGAATGAATGTTTGCTAGGATATTAACAGAGAGCAATATGGATGGTTGCTCATCTCTTCTGTAGACTGTTTTCCAAATTTTTAACAAAGCTTCAAAAAATATTTGAAATGTTGGTTCATTTTGTAAAAATCTGATCCTCACATACCCCTTTTTAGGAATTTCTCTATTGTGTAAAACATCCTCTGAGAAGTTACCCACTTTTCAAACTCTTTATCCTACTGAATGATCATCTATTTTTAAAATAATATAATCTTCCAGGAAAGAGGGAAAGACTGTGTTTATTTAAGGTGCTGTGCAGCCCACACTGACTCCTTCCTTCTGGGGAAGAGGCGGGAAAAGGTAAGTCAGCAGGCGAGAGTTTGTGAACTGTCATCTCTAGTGGCTTCTTAATGCCACTCTGTCCTGGTCAGAAACAATACAGTCTACCTCAGTTTTGTAAAAAACTTATGAAAGCTTATGCTTTAATTTTGAAATAACCTTTTTTTCTAAATTCCGTATTTCTTCTGGCATTTTAGGGATAGAATAAATAGAGCTTATTGAGACCCAAGTCCTTTTCTAAGCACCTCCTGTGTGTTGTATCACCTCGTGTGCACAGCAGTCCTGGAGGTCACGGTGTTAATATTCCTGTTACGCACATGAGGCGGCTGAAGCAGGGGGAGGTCAGGTAAGTGGGGCCCATGTTTAAACCCAGGTAACCTGACTCCAGAGTCTATCACTGTGTTAAGTTTATCGACAACTTATTGTACTTTATGAAGGAGTCAACTCAGGCATAGATAGGTGAAGGCTGGCATCTGGTGAAGCATCTGGCAGATCAGTGGCAGAGAGATTTGGAGCAGAGGTATGGCTGTACCCACTTACCATTCAAGGGACTGAGCTTTGTGAAGCTAGAGAACTGTACCTGTACTCGAAGGGTCCTTCTTGTTTTAAACGAATGTTTGAATTTTCTGTGGACTTTTGGGAAGAATTTGCAGTTAGTACTAGTACATTGTTAAAACATTCCATTCAGGATGCTGGGTGATTTTTGTAGGAAGAGGCATCTGGGAGTTGCTTCTGTGTAAAGTTTCGATCCTTCTAGCCTCATTTCTGCTCCAGGTTAGCTTTGGAGAAAGCCTAATTCCTCGTTGTCATAGCAAATGCATTAAAAAAAATTCACCCCTTGTTTTGAATGGATTTGGAGTTTCACTTTGCATTGATTGCTTGATGCAGGAGACAATTATGGAAAGGGAGGCATCTCTGAGCATGTTGCATGGGGTTAAGAGTTGTGTAGACTTTGATAAAATAATGACACTGTGATCTCCATAAATGGAAAAAACACAATACTTCATGTTTCACTTTTGAAACTGACATTTTAGCCTAAGGGTTAAAAGGGTGTAACCAACTCAGATGAAACACACTGGTCTGGGTGCCTGTGTGGCCAGCAAGTGAAGACGCTTGTGATCAAGTATGGGTGATTTCAAGAGCCGAAATCTGCCCTTACTAACAAGAGCAGTGATCTCCTCACTCTACTGGTATGTGTGCTGGGAGAGAGTTGTGGATCCTAATGATCGTTTAATCATGGTTATTATATATTCAAAACGTAATATATAAGGCTCCAAAGCATTTGGCATATGGGTGGGAATTAAAAAGGGACTAGTTATTTTTTTTAATTTATTTTTTTGGTAGCCTTAATCTACAGTTACATGTGCAATATTATGGTTATTAAACTACCCCCTTCATCGGGTCCCCCCCCACCAACCCCATTACAGTCACTGTCCATCAGCGTAGTGAGATGCTATAGAATCACTACTTATCGTCTCTGAGTTGTAAAGCCCTCCCCATGCCCCCCGCCCCCCAAATTACGTCTGCTAGTCGTAATGCCCCTTTTTCCCCCTTATCCCTCCCTTCCCACCCATCCTGCCCAGTCCCTTTCCCTTTGGTAACTGTTAGTCCATTCTTGGGTTCTGTGAGTCTGCTGCTGTTTTTTTATTTCAGCTTTTTTTCTTTGCTCTTATGCTCCACATATGAGTGAAATCATTTGATACTTGTCTTTTTCCGCTTGGCTTATTTCACTGAGCATAATACCCTCCAGCTCCATCCATGTTGTTGCAAATGGTAGGATTTGTTTTCTTCTTATGGCTGAATAATATTCCATTGTGTATATGTACCACATCTTCTTTATCCATTCATCTACTGATGGACACTTAGGTTGCTTCCATATCTTGGCTATTGTAAATAGTGCTGCAATAAACATAGGGGTGCATATGTCTTTTTCAAACTGGGCTGCTGCATTCTTAGGGTAAATTCCTAGGAGGTGGGATTCCTGGGTCGAATGGTATTTCTATTTTGAGTTTTTTGAGGAACCTCCATACTGCTTTCCACAATGGTTGAACTAATTTGCATTCCCACCAGCAGTGTAGGAGGGTTCCCTTTTCTCCACATGCTCACCAACATTTGTTGTTGTTTGTGTTTTGGATGTTGGCCATCCCAACTGGTGTGAGGTGATATCTCATTGTGGCTTTAATCTGCATTTCTCTGATGATTAGCGATGTGGAGCATCTTTTCATGTGTCTGTTGGCCATCTGAATTTCTTCTTTGAAGAAGTGTCTATTCATATCCTCTGCCCATTTCTTAATTGGATTATTTGCTTTTCGTTTGTTGAGGTGTGTGAGTTCTTTATATATTTTGGATGTCAACCCCTTATCAGATATATCATTTATGAATATATTCTCCCATACTGTAGGATCTCTTTTTTGTTCTACTGATGGTGTTCTTTGCTGTACAGAAGCTTTTCAGCTTGATATAGTCCCACTTGTTCATTTTTGCTTTTGTTTCCCTTGCCCAGGGAGATATATTCATGAAGAAGTCGCTCATGTTTATGTCCAAGAGATTTTTGCCTATATTTTTTCCTAAGAGTTTTATGGTTTCATTACTTACATTCAGGTCTTTGATCCATTTTGAGTTTACTTCTGTGTACGCAGTTAGACAATAGTCCAGTTTCATTCTCTTACATTTAGCTGTCCAGTTTTTCCAACACCAGCTGCTGAAGAGGCTGTCATCTCCCCATTGTATATCCAAGGCTCCTTTATCATATATTAATTGACCGTATGTGTTTGGGTTATGTTTGGATTTTCTATTCTGTTCCACTCGTCTGTAGGTCTGTTCTTGTGCCAGTACCAAATTGTCTTGATTACTGTGGCTTTGTAGTAGAGCTTGAAGTCTGGGAGCATAATTCCCCCTGTTTTATTCTTCCTTCTCAGGATTGCTTTGGCTATTCAGGGTCTTTTGTGGTTCCATACGAATTTTAGAACTATTTTTTCCAGTTCATTGAAGAATGCTGTTGGTATTTTGATAGAGATTGCATTGAATCTGTAGATTGCTTTAGGTAGTATAGCCATTTTGACAATATTTATTCTTCGTAGCCAAGAGCATGGGATGAATTTCCATTTGTTAGTGTCTTCTTTAATTTCTCTTAGGAGTGTCTTGTAGTTTTCAGGATATAGGTCTTTCACTTCCTTCATTAGGTTTATTCCTAGGTATTTTATTCTTTTTGATGCAATTGTGAATGGAATTGTTTTCCTGATTTCTCTTTCTGCTAGTTCATCTTTAGTGTATAGGAAAGCAACAGATTTCTGCATGTTAATTTTGTATCCTGCAACTTTGCTGAATTCAGGTATTAGTTCTAGTAGTTTTGGAGTGGAGTCTTTAGGGTTTTTTATGTACAATATCATGTCATCTGCAAATAGTGACAATTTGACTTCTTCTTTACCAATCTGGGTGCCTTGTATGTCTTTGTTTTGTCTGATTACCATGACTAGGACCTCCAGTACTATGTTGAATAACAGTGGAGAGAGTGGGCATCCCTGTCATGTTCCCGATCTTAGGTGAAAAGCTTTCAGCTTCTCGCTGTTAGGTATGATGTTAGCTGTGGGTTTGTCATATATGGCCTTTATGATGTTGAGGAACTTGCCCTCTACACCCATTTTGTTGAGAGTTTTTATCATGAATCGATGTTGAATTTTGTCAAATGCTTTTTCAACATCTATGGAGATGTTCATGTGGTTTTTGTTCTTCTTTTTATTGATGTGATGGATGATGTTGATGGATTTTCGAATGTTGTACCATCCTTGCATCCCTGGGATGAATCCCACTTGATCATGGTGTATGATCCTCTTGATGTATTTTTGAATTCGGTTTGCTAATATTTTGTTGAGTATCTTTGCATCTACATTCATCAGGGATATTGGTCTATAATTTTCTTTTTTGGTGGGGTCTTTGCCCGGTTTTGGTATTAGAGTGATGCTGGCTTCATAGAAAGAGTTTGGAAGTATTCCCTCCTCTTCTATTTTTTGGAAAACTTTAAGGAGAATGGGTGTTATTTCTTCTCTATATGTCTGGTAGAATTCAGAGGTGAATCCATCTGGTCTGGGGGTTTTGTTGTTGGGTACTTTTTTGATTTCTGATTCAATTTCTTTGCTAGTGATTGGTCTGTTTAGTTTTTCTGTTTCTTGCTTGGACAGTCTTGGAAGATTGTGTTTTTGTAAGAAGTTGTCTGTTTCTTCTAGGTTTTCCAGCTTGTTAGCATATAGATTCTCATAATATTTTCTTATAATTCTTTGTATTTCTGTGGGGTCTGTCGTTATTTTTCCTTTCTCCTATCTGCTTCTGTTTATGTGTGTAGATTCTCTTTTTCTCTTAATAAGTCTGGCTAGGGGTTTATCTGTTTTGTTTAGTTTTTCAAAGAACCAACTCTTGGTTTCATTGATTTTTTCTATTGTTTTATTCCTCTCAATTTTATTTATTTCTTCTCTCATATTTATTATGTCAAAAAGGGACCTGTTATTAAAGGCAACTGCTTGGGAGGCCTCAGTAATTGTTCTTTATGGGGTCTGCCAGGATTTTTTGTCGGAACCAGTGTGTCCTGGGGCGGTTCCTTTACATACCTCCTTTGAGAAGTGACCTCTGCATTCCTGAATGGTTGCACTGGACGAATAGCCACCACAGGGTTCCCTTGTCCTCCTACAAGCAAGGCAGATAATCCATTGCTGTTTTACTGAGGTGAACAAAAATTTGTGCCAGCAGTATCTTCAAATCATGCCTGTGTTTGCTACTGCTGATCTGGCATCCAGTTGGAGGGGGCTCCCTCTCTCTGGGGTGGGAGTAACTGTGCTTTTGCCCTGATTCCCATTCACAGCTTTGAAATAGGGGCTGTGCAGGGCTGGTGAGCAGCCTCGTCCCCTGGAGGTGAGGTGAGCTGGGCGGGTCCCTGTGATAGGCTGCACATTGCTTGGGCTCCTTAGACGTGTATCACAGAGATGTGAACCCAAGACTTTTTAGGGTGAATATTTGCATTTCCACTTCATAAATTCTTGCCTTTGATCTTCCCAGGAGGACTTTCTTTGCCCCGTGGGCCGCCTTCAGTGCTGAGCGAAGGACCTGCATGAGGTGCCCTGGGGAAGAGCCACCGGCTTGCCATGCTCCTTTGTCAGAGCCCCAGCCTGGGACCGAGGCATCGTCCAGGTCTCAGACTGTTGTTCTGTGGAAGGAGGATCCTGGGACTCTTTTCTTCTAGTGTTCTTGTGTCAGGTTTTCTATGTTACCACACAGTGATGAGGTGCTGTCCCTGTGGCAAGACCCCCTTCAATAAAACCATTCTTCTCCTGCTCAGTGGGATTTAAAATGTAAGGGCCTCTGTCTCCTGCCCCAGCTGCTCCGGCTGATGCTGTCAATACCCCCTTTGGAGTGGTCAGGGTGTCAGTACTCACCTCTTCTCCTGGTACCCCAGCCTCCGACCGGCTCTCCCCATGTCCATGTTCGTTCCATTCCTAACGGCTCTAAACACAACTTTCATTGTGTTTTTCAAGTATATTTTCAAGCATAGCTCTTATAACATCCCTGTCTTGCTCAAAACCTCTTTTAGCTCTCCACTAAATGGTGAACTTGTGTGAATTCCTTAGACCTCGAGGTGTCCTACTCATCTTTCCAAGGTTTACCCCTTGCATGTGTACTGTGCTCTCAACCAGTCGTTTTTAAACTTCAGCTTGCTACAGAATCACTTGGCAGGCTTGTTGACACAGGGATTGCTGGGCCCCAGCCCCAGAGGAAATCTAGGCATGGGCCTGAGAAGTTGCATTTCTGACAAGTTCCCAGGAGATGCTTTGAGACCCACTAGTGTAGCCAAGCTAGACAGTTGTAGTTCAACAGACCTCAGACTTCTCCCTTGAATTTCCATTTGGTGTTTCTTCCTTCACTTTGAATACTAACCTGGGCCCTTTCTACCTACCAAAATCCTACACACCCATCTGAGCTTTTCCCAGGGCCACTCTTTTAAGGAAGTGATTGCCAATTCCTCCAAGTGGCTCTGAGCACGCCCTCCTTTGATTTGGCCGTAACCCCATGACCTCTTTTATCAGAGCCTACCACAGGCTATAGTTATTTATAGTCGATCTTATTTTCCTCTTCTGGATGGTAAAGTCTTCAAGGGGAACAAAATATAACTCCTTCAGTGTCTGGTGGGAAAACAATTTTTGAGATAAGAAACCCCACTTCTAGCTGATTGTGTTTTGCATTTAAAGATCTGGCAGGTGCCTTGAGACTCTTGAGGGCATGGATTATCTTAATCATATTGGGATCTTCTGTAACACCTAACTCCTTGCCCATAGTAGGCCCATAATATTTGTTGAATGAATAAGGAGCTTAAATACTCAGGATGTTGCAGGTCTGAGGAATAATGAGGAAGCTCTACCTACCCTTCTCGCTGCTATGCCTGTAATCCTCTTATAAACTGTGGGCCTTCTAGGAGGACATTTATTATTTTTAATGAACTGGTGTGTGGCATAGTTTAAACCTATTTATTATCCTTCCACACAGTCTTGAATAGTATCCATCAGCCCGGAACATCAGAGGAGGGGTGGGGCATGCTTCCTCCCCAGGCCATTACTTCTCCGGAGGAGAGCACTTTGAAGAGGGCAGTGGAGACCGATCTTTTACTTTAGCTCAATATAATGATAATAACCTTGTTCTTTAAACACACACGCACTTCAGGAGTTGCTTACGGCCAATGGTGGTGACTGTGTACTTACCCACTGGAGAAGCGGCCCCAGCAAGGGAGAAGAGGGATATGTTTTTACGGGTTTATTTTCAATACTTGATTTTAACCGTTTATAAAAGTAATACATGCTCATTGTAAACCATGCAAACAGTACAGAAAGAGATAGAACCCCCAAATTAAAGTACCCCAGGGAAGCTATATTTTTATAATTTAAAGAGATATATGGAGAGATTTTGACATTTTAATATTCAAAAGGTAAAGTAAATGATGTTCACAATATAGACAACAATCTCCTACAGTTTTGTTTTCCAGGATAATCACCATAAGATTTTTCTGATGTCCGCAAAACTGTTAGCATCCTACACATACCTGAGTTTCACAGACATTTCAGTTTCACGTGTGAGCGCCCTCCCAGGGATTTCCGGCCTTGGCCAGCCCTCCCCTAGGCAGAGGCCTTTGATCCAGCTGTGGGGAAGAGAAGGCTAAGGATGGTGAGCCTGTTTTGTGATTTTTTTTCTTCCCTCCCTTCCTTCTTTCCTTCTTTCTTCCTGCAGATATTTGTTGAATGCTTACTCCATGCTGCCTCACTCAGACACCATTCCAGGCGTCAGGTGGACCCCACCCCTGCCTTCTGGCAGGTTGAAGTCAGGTAGCCAGAGTCCATGCAATCGCTGGAGCTAGGTGGCCTGAATTCAGTTCCTAGATCAGGCACATATTAAGCTGTGTGCCCTCAGCCAAGTTACTCGTGTCTCCGGGCCTCAATTTCCTCATCTGTAAGATGGGAATGATAAACATAACCTACCTCAGAGATTATTGTAGGAGTTGAAATAAATAATGCTTGCAAATGATTACAGCAGAGTCTAATATTTGCTAAATGCTCAATAGATGTTAGTCATTAGTTGGAGTCAGGGCTGGGGCAGAAAGTAAACAAATAACATAAATGAGCATGAAGTCGTAGACTGAGATAAAGGACAGGTGAAGGCTGCTGTGAGTATAACGACGGTGCCCTACGTGGGACTGGCAGGCCAGGGAGCCGCTGGTGGTTGGGGGAGGCCTGTAGGTCAGGGGCAGGGTGAAGGGGCAGCGTGGGCCGAGACTGTCCCAAGCAGGACAGACCATGGGGACCGAGGGTATCTAGCTCACTTCACTCACGATAGAGATGAAGCAGTGACGGCTTGGAAATGGTCACAATGCTGGTGACAGAGCCAAGGCAAGACACAGGTGCCTTTAGTGCCAATGCATTGCCTAGAAAACCCTTTACCCTTAACTGTGTATTGCCTTCAGTTCTTCTGAGACACAAATCTAAATGTCACCTGACTTGTGCCTGGGAGGGTGACAGGTCCTCGTACCAAAGAGGCCTGCGTGTTCGTGTATGTAACACCCCCACCACGTGCATGTGCATTTATACCTATACCTCCCTCCCTCCTTCCTTGGGGTGCTAGGGCTCGGAGGAGTGTGTTGGATAGTAGCGGGTAGCTGAATAGGGGAGAATTCAGGCTGCTTCTTTGTTTCCAGGTTTAAGTCTTCTGATCCATGTGTCTCTTTATGCATCTCTCTTTGATCCATCCATTCATGCGTCCATGCATCCATCCATCCATCTACTTGTTCTTTCATTTATTCACCCAATCCACAAATATTTATTGAAGGGCGACTATAAATCATGCATTCCTGCAAGGTAGTTTTGATAGTCAACCAAACAAACCTGGTCTCTGCCTTTGCATAGTTTACAGCTTATCAGTAATAAATCAACAGCAAGGTGTCCTGTGTCCACATTTGATATGTGCTCTCCATGTGCTTTGGGATTCAAAAAGTATGCAAGGTGGTCCTGACCCCCCACCACGAATATACAGACTTAATCCCACCAGGCTGTTTCTTTACTGGCTTACTTATTTTTAATTTCCAAGATAGGAGTAGTGATAGTCCCAAATCTTATTTCTCTCCTAAATCTCATTTTCACAGATGCTCAGGGAAGGATTGGGGGACTTGCAGAAGCACATAGCTTCCAAAGAGGAACAGAATTCATGGAGTGATTTTTTTGTTTCGCTTCTGGCCTCTTGAGTCTGGTTGATCTTGTCTAGAGCCCTGATAATCTCCTAGACAAAATATTTAAATTTTCTGCAGCGCTAGGGACTTTGAGGAAGGAATATTGTGGCTGAAATCCTAAATATTTTGCAATATAATTAATGCAAGTGTTACACGGCAGATGCTGCTCTGCACCATCTCTCTCCCAAGAGAATGTGTCAGTATCTCTGTATGTGGAAGTGTACATGGATACTCATAAATTTCTGCAGCCTCCCTGTTTTGTATTCCTTTCCCCTTTGCTGTCACCCCCTACTTTCCTCCTTCAGTCCCTGATTCTTTAAGATACATTTTTCTCCTTGTTTTTAGAAAAGAATGAAAAATGATTACTAAATGACCAACAGAGGTTTGAATTGCTACTGTTACCTCTTGCAGGGGAACTAGCCTTTCCATCGAAATCAAAAGTTTAATCCTAAAGAATGGCCCTCTCATTGTTGAATTTCAGATGTGGCCAGGGCTGATTTTGGAGTAATAGGATTTTCCAAGCACTCTTGAAATCACGGTATACAAATACCGACCTATAGACCTAACCCTGGCTGTACTGTGAGGGCTGTAGTGTTCAGAATTTTCCAAGTAGGGTGAAGGCCTTTGTGCTATACCCCTGTCCATGCCTCTTTATTCTTATTTTTTTTTTGGAAAAGGTAAACAGGTTTAAAAAAATGTTTATTAGTCCCATATCATGCACCGGCTGTCATCCCTACAATAGCCCTGAGAAGGAGGTATTGTTATTTCATTTTACATACAAGGCAACTGAAGATTTTAGCAGTTAGGGGACTTGCTCAAGGCTACACAGCTGAGCACTGGAGGTGGCTTGGGACCTGGGCCCTTGGGTCTGGATAACCTGCTTGAGCAAAATACAGCCTCAGTGTCAACACTGCCTCACCTCCTGATTTTCGAGTTATGCAAGTTAAACGCACAAATAGGCCAGGTCAGTTATATTTTGAAATAACAGCATTTAGAATGGAGATAACTTTTTTTGTGTGTTCAAAGTAATCTGAAAGCAAGCAAGCACAGTGACCTGCCTTAAGGTTCGTTAGGAGAGAGGATGCAGAGGTTCTTTCAGTGCCAGTAAGAGTCAGTCCTGCCTTCGGAATCTCCGGGTCTTCAGATCTGTCTGGCTTGCCTCCTCGTCTTCAGCCCTGCCACCCGTGACCACCGGAATTCTGAATCCAGAGAGGCTGTTAGCCACCTGGGTAATTGTACCTTTATAACTTTTAAGACAACCACCTAGAGGCAGAGGATAACTACAATAAATGACTTGTAATTCTAGGTCTTAGGTCTTTGCTTTAACAGAAAACCAGCTTCCTTAGATTCACAACCTGATGAAATCAAAGCTAAACATTACCAGAAGTCATTATCTGCTATTTAAAGCATGTTTTAAAATGGAAACAAGCCTCCTTTTGAGGCGCAAGTAGGGTAAAGGGATCCATTTCTAACTTTGCCATGTGTCTGTAGGTATTTTTTTTAATGGGGAAAAGTTTTTACCCCCAGCTATTTTTCACCACAGGGGAATGATTGTATCAGAGGAGGCAGTGTGACTGGTCTGCTTCAGGGAGAAGACTTTTATTTCCTGTTGGAAGACTTTTATGTTCCTATTTTACAGTTGCTCTTATTTATGTTGTTGCTGTTTTTATAAGTCCACCTGAATATTGAAAGGCAGGAGGCCTGTTGGTCTCTGTTATGTTGGCCTGGAGGCATTAGAATTACAGAGCAGCTTTATTTAGGATTGCTAGGCAGGCCATATGTACTCAATTATCGCATTTTTGAACTAGGTCCTTTGTACCACATCTGCCCTCAGCCCTTCCATGCAAGCCACCACTCATTGGCTTTAAAAAAAAAAGTTTTGAGAATGTATTTTATTTACCCAGTGTATCCAAAATAATGTGATTCAATAAATAATGTAATTTAAAAATATGTAACTCAAAAATATGGATATGTGATACCCAAAAAGTGTAATAAATGTAAAATTATTAGTGAGATTTAAAAAAGTTATTTTACCTTTTAATTTTGATTTTATTTTATTACATTCTAGTTTAGTACATTTATTTACTTTAAAAATTAGGTATTTTATTATCTCTATATTATGTATAATATGTTGATTTCAGTTTTAGTTGACATGAACTTATGTTAGTTTCAAATGTACATGTGATTTGACTTTTATACACATTACTAAATGCTCACCATGTTAAGTGTAGTTACCATCTATCACCAAAGATATCACAATATTGTTGACTGTATTCCTTGTGCTGTACTTTTTATCCCTGTAACGTATGTATTTTATAATTGGAAGTTTGTCCCTCTTGATCCCCTTCACCTGTGTTACTCATTCTGCCACCCCCCTCACTTATGGCACCTACCAATTTCTTCTCTGTATTTATGAATCTGTTTTTATTGTTTCATTTTTTTGGTTCCACATATAAGTGAGACAATATGTATTTGTCTTTCTCTGACTTACTTCACTTAACATAATACCTTCTAGGTCCATCCATGTTGTCACAAATGGCAAGATTTCATTCTTTTTTATGACTGAGTAATATTCCACTGTATAGATGTACCACATCTTCTTTATCCATTCATCTATCAGTGGGCACTTAAGTTGCTTCCATATCTTGGCTATCGTAAAGAGGAGCAGAGGAGGGTTGGTGTAGCCACATGAACTTAGGTGGTAAAAGAGCTTCTGCATAAAGCTGATGTCAACCAGAGTTTCTTGAATGTAGTCAGGGACTGGGTCCAGGTCCCTGGAAGGGTCATGTACAGGCACAAAGAGCTTACAGGGAGTCTATAGTTTGCTTACATCTTTACACAGAGATGTTTTTGGTTTATTTCACGGGTCCTTCATAGTCATTGACATGCCAGGCTCAGGTAGCAGTGAAACAGGGAAACAGTGGGTGGGAACATGGAGAGGGGTCTGGAAGATACATCAGGCCTAGGAAGGAGGAATAAACAAAAGCCACACTGGAGCTTCATAAATAAGAATAATTCGCATATGAAATATTACAACTGAAGCACCAAGTATAAATACTTTTTGGAACATCACCCTAGAAACTGTACCGATTTGAAATCTTAGTGAAATGTATCTTATGCATTGTGAGGATCTCTTATATTTTTCTTGTGTCTCTGTCTCCTCCTCAAAGCAAATAATTCCCTTTAAATTTCAAGTTTTTATGTTTTTCTCAAACAGGGTTTTATTTTGTGAGAGATTTCTTAATTGTTCATTAACAGTTGTGATTGGCGCTATAAAAAGGAGTCAATTTGTTTACATCCTCTGTAAATTCAGGCCACTGGACTCACTTCTGGCACAGTCTCCCTGACACCCTGGATTTTGTGCACACCAGGGTACCAGATTCTATTAAAAGGACCATTACTGTAGTTTATTGTTTTTGTCAATGCAGTTTATCCTGAGCAGTGTGCCAGAATTATTCCCATAACTCACAGTGTTATTGTCATTCGGTATGTGGAAAGTATCCTCCTGTTCCTATAGGATAAGACAACTAAGGCACAGGAATGATGCTGCCTTATTGAATCTTCTCATAAGAACCTGGGGGAAATAGTGCTTGAAGTGCATGATAATCATAACAATAATATATACACGCTCAACCAGCCACACCAATTACCATAAGAATGATGTGGGTACAAACTGCATTTCCACAATAATTCCACAAGTGCCTCATTGAGTTGGGAAAGCAAAACAGCCCTATGACATCTCTGGCATACTAGCCACCCGATCTTCCTGAGAAACTACTTCAAAGATGGCTCTAGCACCGTATCTCGTTCTGGGCTGACGGAACAGAGTGGCCTTCGGAGGAACCTTCTGATCCCCAGCCTTTGCTAGGCTTGGAGGACCAGGTGAGGTGGGTGCTCCTCTCGGCTGACAGCTGCTTTGCGCTTTCTCATACGCACACTGACTCAGTGTCCTGAAGTGGCAGGAGGCCCTTGTCCCCTGCTCCCCGTTAAGGCAGAAGGCATAACTCTGGGGAAATCTTTTTGCTCAGGTGGGGAGAAATGGGGTTATTGGGTCCAGAAACAGGATGTGAAGCCAGGAACCTACATTGTACTTGCACCCAGAGGGGTCCCTACTTTTTCCACTGTTCGCCTCTGTCCTGGCACTCCCTGCTCTCTCTCTGCAAAGGGTGATGCATCTCATATGATACGTCCTAAATTGATTTTCCTGGTGAGTGGTGAAGAGGAGCATGAACAGCAGACAATTGTAGAATCAAATGATGTGTTTTCTTCACGCAACAATGTGTTCCTGATGTTAAAACAACACCTTCTGGTTGAGGAGGAGCCTAGGGCACAGGTGCCTCCAGTGATGTAGTTACTGGTCCGAGAACTGACTTCCGTGGCTGCTTCAGGGAGTAAGATGCGTCTCTGCTGAAGGAGGCCGAGGACACCACAAAGAGTGCCTGGGCCGAAGCTCGTGCCCGGATCGCCCGGGGGCCGCCGACTACAGCTGTGCAGACATACGTGCCTCACAGGGTAGGACCGTGAATCCCACGTGCTCCCTGACCGCAGGCCACGTCTGCTCCTGCTTGCTTTGCTCTTTTAAAAGTTAAATATCTTGAATTCGTTTGTAAAAAGTTACATTTTCCATAGGAAATTAAGACCTTTCTGTTTATGAACCTGATATATACCATCATAGAGAATGTGGAAAATATAGAAAGCAGCCAAAAATATAAAGTGATGGATAATACCATGCAGAGACCACAGAATCCAGAGCCCAGGTGGTTTTGACTGGCTGGAATGATCAAGTCTGAACCAGCCTGGTGATGCTTAGCCAGAGTGTATTTGCTCTGAAGGTTGCAGCCCAGCTACCTCCTCAGAGGAGCAAGCCTGTGGCCCTGAGGCCCAGCACAGTGCTGGCTTGGGGAAGGCTAGCATGAGTGTTGCCGAGTGAGTGAAGGCATGAAGGAAGCTATGGAATAGAGTGCGTGGAATTAAGGCAGGACTCGCCATAGGAAACATGATAGAATTTCCGGGGTGTTCACACTGGGCGAACCATAAAATGGTTACTAGAATTCTAAAGGGTTCGGGGCTTTTCTCTTCTCTGGGCTAGGTTAGTAGTTTCCACTTTCCCCTGCCCACCGCCCCACAACTCCTCCCAAATGCACAGATATCCCTGTTCACACATTTTAGCATCATTCTTTTTGGTAAGGAAAAGCATACATTTCTGTCGTGCGTTAAAGTCGGCTGCCCACCAGGTGCAAACATCGTTAGGTCTGCTGAGAATCCGATGGGGAAATGGAGGGGGGCGGGTCCTGCAGCCCAGCGCTGGTTTCCTTTTCCAGTGGGTTTCTTCTCTCTGCAGGTAATTAGTTCCCTGTTAGCTAATCAAGGGCTCCTCGAATGCAGCTCCCTTTCTAGTCTCACCTCTGCCAGGGACATTTTTTTGGCAATTGAAACCAAAGCGATAGGTTGGCAGTGGGACTCTGCTTGGTTAGGGGTAAAATAACCAATGATTGCACATAATTGCAGAAAACAATTCTGAATTTTATTAATGAGGTGCTCTAAACAACATCTTTCAGGCCATTGTCCCACTTAACAGCCAATTTGCTGGAGTTCAGCGTGCTGTAATTTACATTTATCTTTTCCCCCATCCAGAGCATGGGCCTTACATTCTGTAACTGACACAAGTCGGTCATATTCTGGGGCTGTTCTTCCTGTAAGGATAGAAAATAAACAGACTTGTTGGACAGCTGCACTGATTGAACCTCATCCAGAGGGCCAGTTGGCTGCTTCTGTTTGGAGCTTGTTTCTTTCCTGAGCAGCGGTGACACAGGCAGAGCAAGTCCTCAGGGGAGCAAAATGGAGAAAGAGGCCTGGGAGGCCAGGGACTATCTCTGTTCACAAAATTAACTTTTCTGTCTTTCATTAGCTTCCTCCCACTCAGAGTCCAACATCTCCCGGTTGAGCTGACTTTCAGGATACACAGCAAGGTTTCTGGGGTAGGTACTGGTCATCACAACAGGTCACCATGGGTTTGGCTAGACCAATCCCTGCCTCCCAGATAACTCTACACCTGGAACCTGGGGCTTCCTCTGTGTGCCTGTTAACACGGCCGTGGCATCTGCCCCGTGCTGGGCGCTCAGCGAAGACAAAGATGAAACCTGTTGCCTCGGGGTGGGGGGTGTTGAATGCTGCCATTGTTATTTATTTCGCGTCCAGATTGTAAGCCCCTCAAGGTCAAGGACCTTGTCCTCCCTCTTCTGCCTCTGGGTCCTCAATAGCACCTAGAGTGCAGAAGACACTTAGAGAATGTTAACAAAGGGGCTAACCTAGTGGAGGAGAGCAGGCGAGTACAGACAAATGTGCAGGACTGGAAAGAACACACAGCATGAGTCTGCTAACAGGTTACAGCAGGGCCTGCAGGACGTAGGCAAAGAGGGCCCCCCTTTGGTCTGGGACACACCAGGAAGGTCTTCATGGAGAGCCTGGCCTGGAGGATGGAGAGGTTCTGACAGGGGATGGTGGTCGTTGGGCATTTCCGGGGCAAATTCAGAGCACATGTCGCTGAATGTCAGAAATGATGCAAGGAAGCAGTGGAGGTCAAATGGAAATGCGGGTTGGAGGCAAGTCGTGGGGGTCTTGAACGCCAGGCTAGACACGGGTCTTTTCATTGGCTGTGAGATTTCTTAAAGGTGCCTGAATGTCAGGTCACGTGACCACGTTTGCACGGGGAGGTAGAGCTGGTGGCTTTGTGGAGGATGGAAGGAGAGTGGAGATGTGCTCCGTCTGGCCTTGGAGCCAGAGGAGGGAAGATAACCCTTAGGGAAGGCAGAGGAATGGAACCCTTTCAGTAATATTTGCAATGAAGTTCCAACATTCCGGGGCAGTTTTATCTCCTCCCTCAGCAGAACCCAGCATCGCACTTCAGTTCTGAGGGCCCAGGACTGTGTTACTGAGGGCCAGGCAGGCAGTGACGCTAGGGGACCAAAGCATTCCCAGAGGAAGGTGTCACCACGGAGAAGCAGGAGCCTCCCTGGGGCGTGCACGTGGCACTTTGGTTCTCTTCACCCCCGTGTAGGGAATGCAGCGGGTTGCAGAGGGACTTGCTCACAGGTGCTGCTGTTTGATGCAGGAACCAGGCAGCTCCTGAAGGAGTGTCCCGAGCCCCCAGGTCTGTAGCTCTTTCCTGCTCCAGAGAAACCCCCCAGAATAGGTCTCTGTTTCATAAGATACCTGTGCCTCCCCAAAGCCCCACCTTCTGTTCTCTGCCACCAGCAATGGCAGAGTCTCCTTGGGTTACCACAGGCTTATTTGTTTTTCGAGACCAAAAATATGTCCTGAGGAGGTACAGCCATTCTAAAGCTCATGCCAAGGGGATGCTTGTATGGCTTTGTGTTTTCTGGTGATATTTCCCAGTGATGGGCTGAAAGAGAATGCCCCAGCCAAGGGCTGCCAAATGCAGAATTCCCTAATGCATCAAGGCCCTGCTTCCAGCCAGCGTGGGATGGGAACAGTCACTGTAGGATCCCCAGCTGTCTGAGCCCCTGGGTGGCCCTCCCGGGCAGTAATGCAAGAGCCAGTCTCCCTGCTGGAGCCAAGCAAAAATGCCCCGTCCAGGGACTCGGTGCCATCTGTATCCCCAGTAGCTGTCCTGCTTTCTGCCTCTTGATGGGACCAAAAATGATCTGGCTTTGGAGGCCAGCTTAAAAAACCCCAGGCAATGGGAGGGGGTGGTGCCCGTGGGAGGAGAACACGGGCGTCTTCTGGTCCGTCGTCCCGGGGCTGAGCTTGGGTCCTCTGTGTGCACCGCCTGGGGGCCCTGCTCAAGACCTCGCTCTCTGGAAGGTGCCTTCAAATGTGATGGTCATGTTTTACTTCTTAGGCCAGGCTGTCATATAGTTCTTTATGCTCCTTTGGATTTATGAAGAGTTCACAATAATTTTTTATAAAGAAAAGTCCCCCTTTGTCTCTCTCCTCCCCTTCCCTCACTTTACTTGCAAACAATGAAAGAATTTTGCATCAGGTGCCTTGCAGTTCTTCTCGGGAGCAGTTGTTTTTACTCTGTTTCCCAGACGTGCAGTCAACTTACTGGCACTAAATCCTATCAAACACTTTTGTTTTCCATTCATCTTGCCCCCTCTCCCACCGCGAGCCGCTGAGGGTGTTCCTCCGGGGAGTCGGGGGACCTGGGAGAAGCCTGGGGTCAGCGACAGCCCCTACCCCAGGAGCACCCCAGCGACAGCCCCTACCCCAGGAGCACCCCTTAGCCAGGCCCCAAGGACGCTGTTCCCCCTGCCCCTCTGGCCCCTCCAGACCAGGTGGTCCGCAGGGAGGCTCTGGGGGTGGGTGATGGGCATGGCCTGCACTCCAGGGCTTGTTGATATCCTACCTGGAGGCTTGCAGGGCAGAAGCACTCTCTCACTGTGCCGTTTGGGAGAGAAGTGTGGTGTTGGTGTTCATCTCTATCTTAAATGGTGGGATTTGGAGGTCTGGAGGAATTAAGTGGCTTGCTCTTGATAAAACAGGCGGTGGTGGGCCGAGGATCTGAACGCCCGTGTCCTTGTAGAATGCGCTGCTGCCTCCCCAGCGCCGCCCTTCTCTTGGGATGGGGTCCCACCCTTGAGACTCCTTTGCATCCACACGTTCTGTTGCCCTCCCACCTTCTTCTGCTGACAAATAGCTGTGAGGCCTCAAGCGAATTTAGAGGAAAACTGAAGGCAGGCTTTCTCTCCCCTCCTCCTTCTGGGGTAAGCATTGCCCCAAATCCTCCTAGGTGAGCAGGCTTTTCCTTTCTCTTCTTCTACTGTGTAAGCGCGGCAGCCCAGGAGGCTGTACCCAGCTTCCTGCAGGCGTGCATCCAGAGCTGGCCCTGGCTGTGGAACCAGAGTCCGTGCCCTCGGTGTGACTGGGCGCCAGGCGCCCCGGGAGGGGTCACTGTGGTGGGCCCACGCTGTCGTGTGCGCTGCCCCACTTCCCCGCGCTGCTGCTCCTCGTGAGTTCTTCTTCAGTGGAGACCAGCCCCTTAATGAGTGCTTAACACCCACGGATTGAATAAAAGGATGCTACAGCTGGCATGTCCCACCACTATAATTACAAAAAGATTCCAGTCGTCATCCGCGGGTGTTCTCCCCGGAGCTCACACTGCCTGGGAAGTTGACCCAGTTCATTTACAGCTCAATTGAATAAATAACATTCATGCATTTTTAGGTCTATTGACCTAAAATCAGTAGGGTTTTTCAAGGGGTGGGGTTGACCCCTAATTTAGCCAGAGCATTATTTTTTCAATTAACTTAGCTCAATTTTGCTTTTCTTTTGGTTCAAGACAATCTAGGTCAATCTCAGATTTTTAAGAATGAACCTCTGGAGGGAAGGGAAATTAACTAGGCCCTGAGGGGGCTTGGTTACCACAATTAACCCCAGAATACAGACTCTCAGGCTGGTGGGCCTGGAGAGGGGCTGCCTGACCACTTCAGGCCATCTCCTCCCGTGGAGACCCTGGCGGGAGCCCACCTTCTTCCTTGCTGCCTGGTTAAATAGGCCCTGCGCCTGCTGAGGGCTTTCCCTCTTTCAGAGCAGACTGCATTCTCTTCTTCTTCTGAGGCAAGGGGCCAGCAAACTCCTCACTTCCCCTGTCACTGGTGGGATTCAGGGATGGAGAATGGGCCCCAGGCGACCAAAAGCAGCTGAGGAGAAGGGATGGGGCAAGGGGGAAGGAGGGGGAGGACAGACGGGGCTCCTGTGTTAGGAGCAGGCTGTCCCCGGACCCTGAGCCACATGTCACCCGCCACTTCTTGGAGCTGTTCATCACAGTTTAATGGCCTTCACGCCAAGTGGATGCATGGGGGCTGCGCCCCACCTTTTGATCCTCCCGTTCCTCACTCCCTATTGAGATAATGAAAGATGTGGTGCCCCAGCTTTGAGCTCCACCCGAAGGCAAGTTCTCCCAGTTGAGGGTGGACCCTGGTGCTGCCTTGAGGTAATTATGGTCTCGTCACTATACCTGGAATGCAAATTGTCCTAGAATTTGAAATCTAAGATGCAGTTTACTTCTTCCACAGGAAGATGCTCACCACCCTTCTGTGCCCCTTCCCATGACATTGTTTTTTCTTCAGAAGGGACCAGAAGCTGAAATTTTGTTAGCGGGGACATCTGTTTTGGAGGAAGAAAGGACATGTAGATGGTGCCACATGTCTGAGTTCGCAATAGTGGAAACTTGACCAATGGGAGGCCCCTTTGAGACGGATCTCAGTGGCTGAGAGTGTAACACTGTCTGCCACACACCTGGGCTCTCCAGCACGTAGATAGACGCCCGTGTTCTCACGGATGTGGTCTCAAGAATGCCACACCCAGAAAACCATTCTCTTTGCAATTGACCTGTGCTCTCCAGAAGGTCTGGGCTTTTCGTTTTTCTTGCTGGAGACTGATACATCTTCTGCCCAAATTCCCAACAGGTGTCCAAAACTCGGGCCTACGTTAGAAGCCAGACTGCATCTAAGAGCCCAATTTCCATTTTGTAGTCTCTGTTTCCAGGGGGTTGGCTTGCCATTGTCTATGCCTCACATGGCCGCTACCGTCCTGTATTAAAGAAGGATAATGCCCATCAAAGGCTGACTCTTTAACCATCTCTGTAAAGCCAAGGAACTTAAAGAATATAAAACGGCAGCAGTCACAAACCCCTTCTGCATTTGCGTCAAAGCGTCTGTGTCATTTAATTCTAAATGAAGTATTATAGATTTTTCCTGCCTGGTAGAAGTCCAAAAACAAGTTATATTTGAACAGAGTTGATGAGCAACTAAAAAGAAATTTTAAGAGAAAAGCCTTATCCCCGCCCAGGAACGTATGTTGCTCTTATGGTGCCAAAATGACCCCGTTTTACTGAATTGACAAATGACGCTCTGCTTCTTGCTGTGAGATGTTATTCTAAGTCTCTCTTCTCTAGCCTCGGAAGCCACAGGGAATAGAAATCTTTGATATTGGCATATATGAGGTTTACTACAATGTTCTCACATGGAAACTAAGATTAAAGTCTGTATTTCCCCCACTTCCTAGTTTGAGTTTTGTTTCCTCTTCTCTTCTTCTGGTGCATCTCACCTGGATGTTTTGTTTTTGTTGTTCCATCTTCCTTTTATCTTTTTTCTCAAATTAGGGACACATAGCTTTAGTCCTATTTTCCTAGAATTTTGCGGACTCCCTCAGAGTTTGTAATTTGCTTCTGTTTTCTTCTGTTCTCAATTTCAACTTAATTTAAATAACAGATATTTTCTAAAGGCCAGTCATGTTCCCACACTAGGCCTGGATGCTGAAAAAAATAGGAAGATGAGTAAGATGTAGTCTGGTCCCCATGAGGCTTATGCTTTATTGGGCACATGGGAGAAGAAAGCAAGGGCATGAATGACCTTGAGGCAGAGTGTAGGAGAAAGGAGAAAGTGCCAAAGGTCAAAGGCCGAGTCCAGCCAGTGAGGGCTGAGAAGTTAACACATCTGATGCGCTGAATAAGGAAAGGCTTCGTGAAGGAGGGGGTGCTTCAGTTGGGCCACACTGAGAACTGGTGGACTTACCTACTCTTCTTCCCTTAGTGAGTGCCTCTCTCTTTTCTCAGACTAAAACGTGTTGCCTACTTTTCACACTCGCTCTGACTCAGGCTGAGCTGGAAGACGTCCTGAGGTTTGGTTACGCTGGGTGGGGGCTGGGTGGCAGCTCAGGGGAGGGCGTGGCAGCCGAGCACTTGGGGGCCCAGCTCGTTGGTGACCTGCCAGGTGCCCAGCAGATGCAGTCCAGGAACCTCACCTCAGGGGGGTGTGCGAGGATATTTGGAGGAACTCCTGTGAAGTGGGCTGGCTCCAGGGAAGCAGAGCTCCCTAGTCATTGACACATCCTCGGAGACCGGGAGGTAAAGGGGAGGTGATGGTGCGTGGCCACGCGGCAGGTATCCTGTGTATTTCGGGCATTCAGGACAGAACTCCACCCCTTCCATTTCCAGAAGCCAGTGCAGGCTGGTCCTCGTCTGATGGTTCATTTCATTTGTAGTTGACCCTCTCATTCCCTCGTTCATTCATTCAACATCTATCCAGTTGGCATCTGCCCTGGGCCAGCATCGCAAGGGCTCAGGGGACACAGCAGGGAACTGAACCTGGTCTCTACTTCTGAGAGTCTTATAGTCCTTTAAGGATACATGTTGGACCTGGGAAGCTGCGAGAGTAGAAATTGGGTCTCTGTGTGTCTTCTCTTATTTTTGTGTTTCTTTAGAGACTTCTTACATGACCAGGGTGTTTTGGTACTAGTCATGTTAATTCCTTAGATAATTTTTAAATGTGCCCTAGGTGTTCATCATTTTGAATAGTCTCATGTTGGCATGACCTGATCTCCCTTTCAAGATTTCATCTTGAAAGGAGTCAGACCCCAACGTCATCGCTATATTACTTGTTATTTCTTTAAGAGAAGTCCTTACCTCTTGAGGCCCATTTTTATTTGTGTGAGCTGTTTAAAAAACAAAAACAAACTCCAGACCACTCCACATTGCCCTGACACCTTATGAAGCTAAACCACCATTTCCTTGAATGGAGCTCCTTGCGAGCCAGACGTTTCTGTCAAGAAGAGAAGAGCAGGCAGGAGACAGATCTTGCACTTCTGCTGCCACAGCAGGGCAGGCTCGGCAGGAGGCCGACCGCCCTAGCAGCACCCAGTCCCCACTCTGTCCTTAAGCACACCAGGACAAAAGGCGATTCACATTGCAGAATATTACTTCTGTCACCGTAGCGCCAAACTAGTAAAAATAAAGCTGCCCCTCAAGGCAGAACATTTCATTTATTTTCCTTTGAATGAGTAGCTTGTTTATTAAGATGAACTAAGTGGCTCAATGTAGGTTGTATGCAGGCCAAGAAACATTGATTTATTGTAGCCCTTTGGAAAGTCTGTTTTATGTTCTCTGGCATTATCTTTGGATTTTAAATGAAGAAGAACTCGTTTAATCAGATGGGGACGGGGCGCACTCCCCTGCAAATGAGCGTAAGCTGGCTCTGCAGAACGTGATGCAAGTGGTTGACCTTTGCTCTTTTGGACTAAGAGTGTTGAGAGATTTAGCTAGATTTAGTGATCTTCAGGGAAGACTATATTCCTGCCTCAGCTGTGACTATAGTTTTTTTTTTAGCTGTTTAATATGAAAGTATTTGATGTTTGCCTTTTTCGTATTTGAGACCATTCCATTGCTGCACATGGTGGTTCTGACAGCTGGGGCTTCGCTGTTTCCTGGTCCAGCCCAGAGGCACTCCCACCCTGGGGAGGGATGACTGGCCCAGCAGGGAGGCCCCTGCTGCCCTGTGTTTATCTGGGGACAGAGATGTGATGTCTAATGCCCCTCTGATCGAGGCCCCATTTGCTCTAAACTGATGGACTTTGAAAGGGGAAAAAGGTGTAAATGGTTAAAAACAAAAACAAAAAACTTGCACCCAATTTAGCAGTAAAACAGAGGAAACTTTGTGTTGAGATGTTTTTACCTCTGAAAAATTTTGCCTTTAAAATTTGGACAACAAAGGATCCACCCCTTGCTTTTTAGTTGTAATCGCTTTAACACTGCAACACGCATTTATTTGTGGTGTGTGATCTCACGACAGTGTTGGCCCCCAAGGAATCCCGAGTGGTTCCCTGGTAAACTCCGTCTTTCCGATGAGGAAATGGAAGTGCAGAGCAGCTTGTGACTCGGCCGTAGTTGGCCAGCCCGCATCGGCACTGCTCCACACCCCCTTGGTGAAGCAGGCATCGCTGCCAGGAATTGCCCCTCACCGCATCTCATTTGGTCATCACTGCCCTGCCAATGAGGTTCTTATATCACCCCAGCTTTACAAATGAGGGCCAGAGGTACGGGGAGGACGTGAGCTGCTCAAGATTAACTAACTGACTAGTGGAAGAACTTGGGACTTAATCCAGCTTTCTTTCTAAAGCCCTAATTTGGTGACATAATACTTGGCCATTTTTGTTTTGTCCCTTTTGCACAGTGCCTCTGAAGAGAGCCACGTGCAGTTCAGCGCATGGATATACTGTGCAGAGGGCAGAGGCCACGGCTGGGCACCCAGAGCTCTGAGGCTATGAGTCCTGGGGGTCCAGCTTTCTGTTTGTGTGGCTTGTCACCTGAGCAGTGAAAGCTGGCCTTGGGGTCAGAGCAGGCCTGTGGGGTGCATTACGGTCACTCCAGCTGACGGGATTCCACCCCTTTGGCCTGGCTTGCACTGGGATCCTTCCGAGACTGCGTGTGCCAGGAGGGAGCATTCTGCACCCCACTGTGTTCTCGAGGCATCGGACCAGCAGCTTTACCCCAGGGAGCTTGGGTGAAAACAAGGGGACTCATGGCTGTCTCCTCCCTGCTTACCTTTCTGCTCAGCTGAGAGAGAGGAGAATAGAAGAAGGTGTGGGGCTGGTGGTTTCACCCAGTCAGCCTGGAGTTCTGAATCTTAACTATGAAAACAGAACAGGTCCCCTTCAGCCTCCTCTCCAGCCTCAGGGGTCCCTGGAGCTCTGCAGGGTGCTGTGTGGAATTTCTGAAGCTAGGGCAACTGAGTGGACAGCTTCCTGTGTATTTCACATGTGTGCTCTAGCTAAGGATTTTAATAAACAAATATGCATTGTACCTTGCCATGGGGGTGGGACTTTCCAAACCTATGAAATAATGAACAGGATGAGCCTTTTTTTCAAGGGAGCTAAAGAACAAGCCACTAAAACATTATTAACTCTTAACTCCAGCCTTTGTAAATCTTGGCCAGCCGCTCTTGGCCAGACCTGAAACCCTTTTCCTGGTTTCCATTGGCATTTCTGACTTTGCCCTCTGAGTTTGCTGGGATCCTTCCGAGACTGCATGTGCCAGGAGGGAGCATTCTGCACCCCCTGTGTTCTGGGAAGCTGCCTCAATGTCACTTTGGGTTTCTTCTCTGTGTCTGTCTGGGAGGTGAAAGCATCGTCAGGACAGGAGGCAACCTCTGGAAGCCAGAGCAGCTTGTTGTCCAGTTTGTGTTGCAGACAAGTTTGGGGCGGAAAGTAAGGGGAACAGGGCAGCGTTTTGTGCTTGAGAATGCTGTGTCTTCCTCTGGACAGTTTAGATGAACAGCAGTCATAACCCCCAATATTAAGCCACAGTGATCAGTTCTCGTCTTTCACAGGTGCTCACGTTTTGTCTGGATAGGAACCCTGTGGGCCTTCAGGTGAGGGTGAGGATGCCCGCTCCATCTTCCACAGATGCAGGAGCCGAGGATCAGGGAGCTAAGGCACCGAAGGGTTGGGAGGCAGGGCCCACTGTCTTCTCATGCTCTGCTCCTTCCGTTTCTCCCCTAACTGGTCTGAGAAGACTCATCCCGCAGCTTGGCAGGGGCTTCCGTCATTTTGGAGTGGAGAGTGAACGATGTGCATAGTTGCTCTTCTGTGATGCAAGCAGGTGGGTGAGGATTCCCAACTGAGCAGCGGCCAGGTTGCAGAGCCTCCCTCACAAACCAGCCCTCCTGGAGGAAAAACATATGTGACTGTGGTGTCCCAGTGAAGCGTGTGTGTGTGTGTGTGTGTGTGTGTGTGTGCATGGTGGGGGCTTTGGGTGAGTTTGAGTTATGTTCTGAGGCTTGAAATACTGTCTCTTTCAAGAAGAGGCTGAGATCTTGCAGCTGGTTTTAACTACCAGCAACACCAGCATTGTTTCAGGAAGCCACAGAATTTCCAAACACAATGGAAATTCTGGGAGTGTAGTGTGTGGGTTTTGGGGCCTGGGGTGGGTATGGACAAGCTGGGGGAGGGCGGACCACAGCCTGGGCCATTTTGTCCTTCCTTTGTGATGAATTTCACACACTGTTCTCAATTTTGTCTGCAGGACGCTCAAATTTTTAGCCTGGGAAAGAAGGGGACCAGGAAAGAGCAGGCCCCAGGGATTAGTCGTGTCCATAAAAGCCAAACATCAACCCAGGACAGCCCCATTTGGCATGCCCTCTAATGACTGCCTTCCCATCCGCTGGTGTCTGAGGAGGCACATGATATCAGTTAAGCTCCAAAGTGACATTTGTATCAACAAGTTTGGTAGTGGGAAATTAATTTTTCTTTCCTCTCCAATCTTAAAAAAAAATGTGCAGTCTATACCCAAATATTTTAAAAATAACAGCAGCAGTAACAGGAAGCAGGGGAGCTAATGTCACCAACAAGACTTACAGGGTCAAACCAAAGAAAGAAAAGGAATAAACAGCAAAACCAACCATGGCATCTTTGGGAACAGTTCCACATTCCTGAAAGCGCTCAGCAGGAGTTACAGCAGGCTCTTGGCTCTTGGCTCAGAGGTGGCCCGACTTGCTCTGAAAATTGAAGAAACAATTGTTTTTTGTTCTGTTCTTCTTCAGTTTTACATTTTGTATTTGCATTCAGATTTTTACTTGATGAACTCGGGCAACCTTAAATAGCTCAATAGTTGTGAGATTCAATTCTGGGTTTTGAAGTAAGATCTTAAAAATGCCTTGTTTATCATCTGAAGCACAGGCGAGTCAGGAGCCCTAGGTCTGAGGTCCGGCTGTTCTCTGAGCGAATCGGAATTTATAATATATCAGGATAGTCAGATGTATGTACACAAAGAGCTCTGGTACAAGGCAGAATGTGGGGAGGCTCCAGGATCACAAAGACGGTGCATAGTAATTCTTCCATGTTGTGAAGGGTGTGATTCTGGAGGGTGTTCTCGGTTCTTTCTTCTGTGTAGAAAGAGGTATGTTGTAATGGTTAAGAAATATTACATGCCAACTTAGTGAGGGGAGAAGGAATCTCTTAACAAGCAGTTCTGGTATGAACAATGCCAATACCAACATGGACTCCAAAGGGATTAAATTATTAATGGTAGAAAATGAAATTCTGAAAGGACTCGAAGAAGATACAGGTGAATTTTTATCTGATTTCTGAGTAGGGAAGCCTTATCTAAATATGGTGGCAAGGGAAGAAAAATCAATGAACAAGACTGATAGATTGAATTCCACATCACATATATAGCATATTCATAGCAGCATGCAGCAGAACCTTGAAACAACCCAAATGTTTATAACAGCAGCTGAAATTAATAACTACAGTGACATACAATCATACGTATAAATCTTAACAATATAATACTAAGTGCAAAAAAGATTACTTGCAACACAATAGCTTTTTGAAAAAATTATATTTAATTTTAAATTGAGGTATAATTAACACATAATATATTAGGTTCAGGTGTACAATAAAATAACGGCATTTTTACCCCAAAGTTTAATATGAAAGATTTCAAATATTAGGTACACTTGATGGTACACCGATCACCTGTACACCCACCATCTAGTTTGTCCTGGTCACATTTTACTCTGTTTGCTCTGTCACATATCCATCCATCCTTCCCTTTAATCTAGTGCTGCTCAAGGGGGAGGGAGGTGATTTTGCCCCTCGGGGACCATTTGGCAATGTCTGCAGACATTTTTGGTTGTCACAACTGGAAGAGAACTCCTGGCATCTAGTGGGCAGAGGCCAACTGGTGCTCATGGCTGTACAGGCCTCCCAGCACAGAATTCTCCAGCCCGAGTTTCAGTATTGCTGAGGTTGGGGAACCCTTCATTAATCTATTTTTTTTGAGGCATTTCAAAGAAACTTGGAGACACCCTACAGAACATTACCATTCATGGTGCCTCCCCAGCCAAGCCCCTCAGAATCTCCTAAGGCAACCACTGTTCTGATTTTTTTCCACTATAGGTTACTTTTTTCTGCTCTGTGATTGCATGTAAATGGAATCATAAAACATACACCCTTCTGGGTGAGTTTTTTCAGGTACATAGCATAGCAGTCCTCAGAGTGTGTTTTGCGGACCTCTGGGAGTACCCAAAACCGTTTCAAGGGGTCTGGATGTCACAATTAATTTTACACTAATATGAAATATGATTTCATAATAGTAATACTTTTTATCCACCCTTTACAGTGTTTTGAGTTCACACTGATGGCACAAAGGCGATGGCCGGCCACACTTATATGTCTGAGCACGAACTGAGGCAGTAGCACCAAAGTGGGCACCGTCACTGTGTTCTGCACCTTGTTCCTACTGGAGAACAAGCCAGTATTACTTAAAAATACCCCTGATGAAGCTTTGAAGATGATGACTTTTGTTAAATCTTGGTCTCTAAGTATGTGTCCTTTAATATTCTGTGTGATGAAATGGGAGGAACACATACAGCGCTGCTGGCTCTTCCCGTGGGCGGTGATTATCTCCAGGAAGGGCACATATGCAGTTGTTTGAGTTGCCAGCTGAACTAGCTGCGCTTTATGGAACACTGTTTTTACCTGGAAAAAGAAATGGCAAACTGTGGTTATTTAGATTCCAGTATGTGGTGGATAGAGCGAACCTGTCACTTGAAAGGAAATAACTAATAGTATTTGTTGCTATGATAAAACTTAAACTTTCACATGGAAGTTAGAATTTTGGAAACTTGTGCAATCGTGAGTTTGATAGTTTCCCAATATGTAAAGAAAGGCTTTTCAGACAAGATTGGTGGTGATTTTAACAAATGTGATTTAAAAAGTATTGTATAATGGCCTGCATCAACATTTGGAAATTCTGCCTAAGTCAGTGAATCTCTTTTTTTCCCAAATGACCTCTGTATGATGTTATGTATGTATGGGTAAAAGTCTCATCGCCAATGGATTTCCATGTTACAGAGTATGAAAAATTTATTGATAACATTTCAGGTTCCATATTGCAGTTAACCTTTAAGGAACTACCACTTGTGAAGTTTGGGTTTGTGTCAAAGGTGAACAGCCATAAGTATCTGAAAAGGCTCTTGAAATATGACTTCATTTCCCAACTGCATATTTGTGTGAGGCTGAATTTTCTTCTCGATATTTTAACCCCACAAACTTGTAACAGATTGAATGCAGAAGCAGAGATGAAATCCAACCTATATTCTATTAAGCAAGACATTAAAGAGATTTGCAAACTGTAAAAAAAAAAAATCCATTCTTGTTCATATTTTTTTTTTGGCTTTATTTTTTGGGGGAAAATATAATTATTTTCCCTCAAAAAGATGTTGATTTTTTGATAGGTTTATTATATTTAAATGAATACATATTTTTTAATTTCTTCATTTTAATTTCTGTTACTATGAAATATAACCCACGTAAACAAGAGCTTTTGAATGTCTTTAATACTTTAGAATGTAAAAGCTTTGTGCACCGCTGACCGTCCGTCATATGCATTTAGGTTGGTATCAGTGGTTTATTCCTTTTTTATTGTGAGTTGTGCAGCTTTCCCCCACTATCTGAAGTAGAGCGTTCCTGAGAAACCTTTCCTGATCTCAGAGGTGTAAAGTGAAGAAGCAGTTACCATCCATTCATATGGAAAACTTTTTGAGCCCAGACCCAAAAAATCACCTCTTAGGCTTCTCTGATACCTTAGGACACAGCTTGTTAATGGAGGCACAAAATAAATCAAGACAAAGCACTGATGCCCCCAGACACAGCTCGGAGCTCTGGTGTGTGATGCTGAGATGCCCAGCGCGGCTGGGAGGAGCTGGGGAGGAGCTGGGGGGCCGCTCTGTGGCCCGGGTGCGCGCTACCTCCGCCCAGCCCGCTGCAAACCTGTGCCGAGCGCTCGTCTTGCTTTCTGCCTTTTCTCGTGAAAGCCAAGATCCTCTTCAGATGTCTCTAAGTTAATGAAAACTGGTACTAATGTAGGTCTTTGATTAAAACAAAGTGGCTTAGTGTGAGCTTTCATAAAGTGGGGAGGGGGGGTACTTGTATTCTTTTGTATGAATACACCACAGGTTGTTTATTCTCCTATTGGTAGACATCTGGCTTTTTCCAGAATTGGGCAGTTATGAATCAAGCTGTCATGTACACTCTTGTACAAATTTTTCTGTGAACACGTTATTTTTCTGGGGTAAATAGGTAGATGCTACACTGGGCTAGTCATAGCTCAGGTATATGCATTTAGTGTGTAAGAAACTTCCAGATGGTTTTCCTAAGTAGTTAACCATTTTACATCCTCACCACGATGTATGAGTGTATGGTAAGTAGGCTTTCTGTAAGGTTAAAACGGAAAATCACACACACAATTTCAGAAGTCATACAGATGAAATAATACCGTCTAAAAGGAAAGCAGGGGAACGGGGGTCAGGTTCAAGGTGACAGTGGTCCTGGTGGAGGGAGGCACAGAGGCGGAGTGGGGAGGGCTGCAGAGCTCATTGTAAGGCATTGTAGAGCTCCCTTAGAGCCCTATTTTATAAAACAAGAGAGGGTACCAGGTAGTGAGCTTTTTCCAGTAGAAAACCACTTCCCAGAATATCCGAATCTGTGGCAGCAACATGGCCATGGGCTGTAGTGTACTCTCAGTATCCATGTGTGTGGGTCTTCTTCACGATTTCTAGGGAGAGCCGTCTCTGACCGTCTGCAGGAGGGCCAGCTCCTCACGCTGGCTGCATCAGGCCAGAGGAATGAGCCTGTTGCTCCCCTGATGGGAATCAACAGCTACTTCTCTGTTGGGCTTCCCTCATCCAGGAGAGTCCCGGCTTTCTTTGCACCGGGTTCTCCCCCTTGCTTCCAAGTCCTGTGCAGCTGGCTTGAGTCCAGAGAGAGGACTCATTTAGCTGTCCTCAGAGGCACCCCACCCCCATCCTTTGGGGATAGAAGGATTTAAGCCTGTGTTTATTTACCCTTAGAAAAACACAACTAGCTTTTATTATTATTATTATTTTAGGACTTGGGATAAAAAGGCCCATAAAAATGAGAGCATAAAACAGCTTTTACTGAACAAACATTATGCTGATTTATTTGTGAGTGAAATCTGAACCATATGGTCTAGTTTCCCTTAAAACGCATAAGGGGTTCAGGATTAAGGGAACAGGCACTTGGCAAATTTGTTTTTGTGTTTCACTGAACATGCTGTGTCAAAAAAAAACAAAACCACGCTGCTAGTGGTCCCACAATCCTTGAGTGTTTACTGTGTGCTGGGATTCTGCTCAGCGATAAACATCTTTATCTTGACTTCTCACCACAATCCCAGGAGTCTGCACATTCCACACAACAGTGCGAGCTTAGGGTCCTTATTACTTGCAGGTATGTTGGGCAAAATGGGGAAGGTCTGGAATTCAGGCTTTGTCCCAAAGTGACAGCTTTTCCTCCTAAAATCCCCAACAGTGAAAGAGATGAAACTGAAACCGGGGAGGTGAACTTGGGGCCTGCAGGTGAGCAAGTCTTCTCAGATTGCAGGGGGCCAACAGCACATTTTCTTTTACAAGCTGCTCACAGTGGAGACTGGAAGGGGTCCTCCCGACCATCAGGGGTGAGCTTTCTCTCTTGGTCCCCCTTGCCTGGGAGTCTCAGCCCTCTGTGTTCAGGTATTCTTGGGTAATACAGAACCACGCAGTGACCACAACCATGTAAGTTTCCCTCCTGGCTTTAAGCTCTAACTTGCCATAAGGAAGCTCAGAGGACCTGTCCTCTGCCCATAAAGGTGGCCTAAGTAAAACCAGTTCGTTTCTGCTCTCCTTAGACACCTCACTAGCACCCGTTCTGTGTTACTGGTTTGTCAGGTGGGGTGGTTCAGATTCTTGGAATCCACGCAGTTTGTTCTGAATGACCTGTAGAGAATGGCTGACTATGAACTCAGTCAACCCCTAGAGGTGGCTGGTCTTACATCATTTTTTAACATATTCTAGAGAAACTGCCTTTTTAGTATCAGGTGACATGGTTATCAATATCCAGTTGCTGAGGGGCAAGCATTTCTGGCTGAACTGAACCGTGGGCAGGTCAGAATCAGGGAAGGATGTCCTTGTGATGGGAAAAGATACCATTTACTTATCTGCAAGGGAAAGAAAAAAGAAAAAACAAACAAACAAAAAACCCGTTTCATTCCATAGCCAGAGGATTTCAAGTCTTCTGAAAACTCTAGTGTTGCTAAAATCAACATTATAGCATATGCTTCCTTCCATATAACAGTGGCATACAGTCACAGGGTGGGCCAATATGATAGGAAGACCCAGCTGCATCTGTGCATCAGGGCTGAAGGCTGTGGCCCCCATTCTCTCCTCCCTCCTTGTCCTCTCTTCTTTCCTTACCCCCTCACAGAGCCCTTTGAAGATGGTTGTGTGCATCTTAGATTCCTCATACGCAAAGCCACTGCCCTCTCAACCTCCACCCTGCTTTGTTTCAGTGTGTGGATTTAAAATTAATAATGACAGGAGAATGGGAAGAACACAGTTAAAGTTTTAGATCCATTGTTTCCTGAGTCATTAAGTTAGTAGACTTAGTTATATTTGGGCTATTTAAAAAAATGCTTTTGCAAAAATGGACTCATGGGACTACATCAAACTAAAAAGTTTCTGTACGGCAAAGGACACCATCAACAGAACAAAAAGGCATCCTACAGTATGGGAGAATATATTTGTAAATGACAAGGGGTTAACATCCAAAATATATAAAGAACTTACACGCCTCTACACCCAAAAAGCAAATAACCTGATTAAAAAATGGGCAGAGGATATGAAGAGGCAGTTCTCCAAAGAAGAAATTCAGATGGCCAACAGACACATGAAAAGATGCTCCACATCACTAATCATCAGGGAAATGCAAATTAAAACCACAATGAGATATCACCTCACACCAGTAAGGATGGCCAGCATCCAAAAGACTAAGAACAACAAATGCTGGCAAGGATGCAGAGAAAGGGGAACCCTCCTACACTGCTGGTGGGAATGTAAGCTATTTCAACCATTGTGGAAAGCAGTATGGAGGTTCCTCAAAAAACTAAAAATACAAATACTATTTGACCTGGGAATCCCATTCCTTGGAATTTACCCAAAGAATACAACTTCTCAGATTCAAAAAGACATATGCTCCCCTATGTTTATCGCAGCACTATTTACAATAGTCAAGATATGGAAGCAACCTAAGTGTCCATCAGTAGATGAATGGATAAAGAAGAAGTGGTACATATACACAATGGAATACTATTCAGCCATAAAAAGGAAACAAATCCTACCATTTGCAACAACATGGATGGAGCTGGAGGATATTATGCTCAGTAAAATAAACCAGGCGGAGGAAGACAGGTGCCTAATGATTTCCCTCATTTGTGGAGTATAACAACACAGCAAAACTGAAGGAACAAAATAGCAGCAGACTCAGAGACTCCAAGAAAGGACTAGTGGTTACCAAAGGGGACGGGTGTGGGAGGGCGGGTGGGGAAGGAGGGAGAAGGGGATTGTGGGGTATTATGTTTAGTACACATGGTGTGGGGGGTCACGGGGAAAACAGTGTAGCACGGAGAAGGCAAATAGTGAATCTGTGTCATCTTACTACATTGATGGACAGTGACTGCATTGGGGTATGTGTGGGGACTTGATAACAGGGGTAAATGTAGTAACCACATTGTTTTTTCATGTGAAACCTTCAAAAGAGTGCATATCAATAATATCTTAATAATAAAAAAATTTTTTTTAATGCTTTGGTAGCTTTTTCCCATAGAACTCTGACTTTATTTATCTATGGAAACAGTGATATAAAATTCCTAGACCTGACTTCAAAACTACATGTACCAGTAGAGTCATCTGAAGTGCGTTTACTACTTATTACATAATTCTATACCAGTTGTGACCCCAGGAAGACGTCTCTCTTTCTTCTCCCTTGCTCCTTCTACCATCTTAGCAGCTCCTTTGTGGGCCCTTTTCAGAGACCAGGTAATTCTCTACACATGTATACCTCTATAACTGACATCACCTTTGTATCTAGATGTTTATAAGGAAGAGCTATCTCCAAGTCCATATCTTCCCATGTATTCTAAATTAAGAAACAAAAGTCAATTTTTCTTTTTAATTATAAAATTTCCTCTGCTTATAATGAGGACCAAAGGAAAGATGAATAATAATGTTAATGATATCAACAAAACACCCACAGTTGTTGAGTGTTTACTGTGTGCAGGAAATAGTGCTTAGTGATTTACATCTATTATCTCACTTAATCTTCGCAGTAGTCCTAGCAGATAATATTACCCTATCCTTAATAGTGGTGGAACAGGGACAGAAGCCCAGGTTTGTCTGACTCCAGAAGTTATTCTCAAACCAGCATATGATATTGTCTTCTAAAAGTAGGCAAAAGTAAATATGGTTACATTCCACCTATAGGGATTTATTTTACTCATATTTCTCTGATTGGATATATTGTCAGATTCCCAAATTGTATATTTAGGGAAGTTGCAAATTTTCCTGCCACATGATCTTTTAAGAGCAGGACACTCTCTGCCTAGAGTGACAGAGGTACAATTTCTAAAGGAGGTATTATTATAGTTCATAACTCTTGATGGTAAGGAGTTACTTGTGAACTTTCATAGGTAAGAATAGAGCTATGCCCTAGAGCAAAATTGTTCACTGATGGCGCACAGTAACTTTAATCTTAGCTGTCCTATTGTTCATTAATCTGATGTGTACTTATTGTGTTTGTGTATATTTTACTAACATTTTTAGCCACATCGTAGTCTATAAGTGATAGGCGCAGTGACTGTTGAAAGTTCTAGTTAAAGGATGTGTTCGATTATTCTTTAACCAAAGTGTTATTTGGATTTAAAACAAATGGACTTCCAACTACATTTGGATTTCTATTATTTTCCATATTTCTTTATTCATTCTCCTGTTGGTCTGTGTGAAGATCAACAAGGAGGGCACATAAAACCATTCATAAGCCACACCTGAAGTGTAAGTAGGAGACAGAATACTATAAAGTTCATTTATACATAAATGGGGAAATAAACATCCCAAAATCAGCAAAGCCAACTTCACAGCACCCCCCCAACAAAAAAGTACCATTCATTTGATATTGCACTTTAGCAACAGACGAGGGTTACTCTTGAATTAAGTAAGCCATTCAAAGGATTTGAAAACCTCAGTACAGAAAAAAAAGACTGGGTGATATAAAATGAGAGATTATGACATGCAAGAATATTATGAAATTGAAAAGAGAAAATCATCTCAGAAATAAAGATAAAATTACAAGATGTCCATTCAGATTATCCTGAAAATATAATAAGGGACATTGAGAAGAGGAACTCTACGTGTATCTGGGAAAACTGGTCCAGGAGTGCTCAGATTCTATATATATCCTAATAAACTTAGAGGTTCAAGATGGTAAAGAAGAAAGAAAAGGGGAAAAAGGAAGAGAAAGAAGAGGAGAAGGATGAAAACTCTCTGGGTTTTCCAGCAAAATACAAAGTCACTTAAAAAGAAGAAAATTAGATTGGTGTCAGATTTTTCAGCTGTCACATGCAAAGCATGGCAACAATGGATAATATTTTTCACACACTTAAGAAAAGTGTGAACCAAGAATTTTATATCCAGCTAATCTGTCCTCCAAGTCTCAAGGTTATAGAAAAATTTTTTTTCAATTGTGCAAGAACCCAGGTAATACTAGTAGCAACGCCTTCCTGAAGGATGTACCAGAGAATTAGCATCACCCAACCAAGAGATAACTGGAGACATTTGGCAAAACAACTTGTGATTTAAACAAAAAAAGTTGCAAAGAGAGAGGACTTCAGGTTTCTGAGGTTAATTGGATATTATTCATTAATTGGATATAGTCATTCATTCACTCATTCATATATTTATTCATTCATTTGATATATTCATTATTTATTCATAATAAAATAATGGAGCCAGATTGCTATGTTTTCACCAAATCCAGAATTTCTCAAGAGAGATTAGGACATGGTTTTGGAAGTCTGGATGTCAAATGTGTAAAGCAGGAGAAGGAGAAAACAGAAGCAATTCATGGAGATTTGGGAGGAACTGAAGCACCATAAATGGGAATAGAATAGAGAGTTTTCTAGCAAGAGAAGTAGAAGTTTTGAATTTGGTACATTTATTGAAAGAAGGCACCCAGTAAATTTGAGTTTGCAGTTAATGACAAACATCAAAAATATTTTATGGTATTAAGGAGATAATATTCCTTAATTATAATTCATTCATATAATGGAGAAAATCTCTGCATAATATTATACCCTTTTCTTTCTAGGTTTGGGAAAATCCTAACATAGAAATGGGTAGCAAATTCATGGCAAATATGCTTTTACTCCTTTCCTCTCAAGTCCTGTTGGACATTATTAACTGATCTTGGCAATACTTCTCCTTTGCACTGAGCCCCAGTGAAGCCTCAGAATTCTACCTAACATAACAGACCAGGCAGCCAGCACCGTTCTATCTGCGTTTATCATAAGCTACAATATATTTGCTATCTTTGCCTTAATTGTTAGGTCTGTGGTTCGATAACTTAGCATCTTTATCTCATTTGTGGACACTAATGGGATTACAGACACTCTGTCAGCAAGCATTTATTAGTCACTGAGTAAATGTCAAACACCATATAAGGCACTGGATATCACAGGAGGATTAGGACACATTCCCTTACTCCTGGAGGTTCCCAGAGCCCAGAAGGAAATGCATGATTCTGTAGAATTTGCCTTGTAAATGTGTTACTCTTAAGTTATAGCCAACATTGCAGTGATTATGAAATATTTTACTTTGTAGAAAAACCATGGAGTCCTATGGACCTGTAGGTTTAGGCATGTCAAACATGATGCATAGTTTCTCAAATAAAGTGAGTTTCCTTGCCTTCATTCTATAGTTACTCTAAATGTGGTCTGAGGACCAGGAGCATGGTATCAACTGGGGGCTTAACAATGCAGAGTGCAGAGCCTTAGGCTGCATAACAGACCTACTGAAACTGAATTTGTCTTATTAAAATGTCAGGTGATTCATGCATGCACTGAAGTTTCAGAAGCCCTGCCGACTGTGTTCAGCTAGACCAAGCATCCATCATTTGCCATCTGACACATTTCTTTCTCCTCAACTACACTTAAAAAAAAAACCCTCCTAACCAACAAGATGTGACCCCAAATTCGGTTTTTCTCTTTGTCATAGTTTTCTTATTTGTAAAATGGAGATGCAATTATAAAATCTGAATGCTGTTAGCATCTCTCGTAGCAGGGCTGTGAGGATTTACTGAGATAATGCATGCTTAGTATAGTGCCTGACCCAATAAATAAATGCCAGTTTGTGAATGATGTAAATAATTTAGTTTAATGGAAAACTTGAGACTTACAAGTAGGCTTTCAGTACCCTAACTTGTTCCTCGGTGGAGAAACTTAGGAACTTTCTAGTTGTTGTATTCTCCTTTGATGCTTTTAAGTAAACACTCAATAATGTGCCTCCAGGGCACCTGCAAGACTGGGTGGTTCCCGCAGTCACACTCATACACACACACGCACGTCACACCTGCGTGGACACGGAGCCTGCTCAGCCCTGGATGAGCTCTCTGTGGAGGTTGCTCGGGGCCCCGGGCACCTGGCTGCACCGCCTGTTTCTAGTGGCTGTGGGGTTGCTGGAGAAAGCAGTGTGTCCGGGGCCACGTGTGGGTAGTCCTGGCCTGGGGACAGCCCAGAGCTTTGGCGCTTCAATTTGCAGGTTGACGGTCCTCTTGGGGGTGGGCTGGGGATGTTTGCGGTTATTCAGCGGTGAATTTGCTGGGTTTGACTGAAAGCTTTTGACTTGCGTGAACTTAGCAGGAGAGCAGCGGTCCCAGGCCTTTGCAACACAGCCTCCGTGTTTCTAAGAGAAGAAAAGCCTGCTGTGTTGGACCACCTGGCCTCCACCACTCTGGTGGGCCCCTTGGCCAACCTGTCCCACACCCAGTGGCACTCAGTCCAACTCGGCAGGAGGTCTCCTCCTGGCTGCCCTGGCTTCCTGAGGGCGGAGTCTTCTGAAGAGGGAGATGTGCTTCCTCACACTCCCTTCTGGTGAAACAGGCGAGGTGTCCACTGACCCGTCCTTTGGATCCCCCTCCCCACGCTGCACCTCACTGCCAGTGGAAACTTCTTTGCAGAGTTGGTGTGTTCAGAAAAATATTTGTATATGTTGGAGTTTTGTAAATTACATCATTACTCCCTTACTTTAAGGTTGTACTTTCAAGGCCACCATGAGAGGTAGGTGTCCTGTGCCACTCAAAGCGAAAAGGTATGTCAGTTACATAAGACGCACTTTTTAATTTCCATCTGGTCAGGGGTAGAAAGGAGAAGTCCACAGAGTCTCCAATGGCTTCGTGCTGTGACGTTTTAAATACAGACGACTGAGTGCAGGAGGCAGACCCTCAATCAGCTGCTGTGCTGAGTGGGAACCATGTGTGCGATTTTAAGACATGTCAGTGAAGTACAGGGTTGTTTGGATAGATTTTTGAATAATTACAATACTTGGCACCTTCCCAAAGCACCACCACCACTACAAGCTGCTCGTACACATTGTGTGATTTAGGTTTGATGGATGAGGTGTGTACAGGTAAGAAAGTTAAGCACGTAAGTGTTGACTTCATCCCTTGGTCCCATCCTTTACCAGCTGTGGGTCTTTGGGCAACTTTGTGTTAACCACGTTGGGCCTCAACTTTTTTACCTGTAAGATGGGAATGCGTCCTTACCTCCATCACTGGCTTGTTGTTGAGCTGAAAGGATGCTGCACATGGAACAGCTTAGCACAATGCCTGGGACACAACTGCTGTGTGATAAATATTCTGATTGTTAATATGTGAACTATAGGACTTGTCATTTGAAAGAACCTTGAAATGAATTCACTTACACATCTCCAGTGTATGGTCAGGTGTGAATTAAATTTGTTTCATAAACTAGAGATTTGGTGTAGTGAGTTTCCATAAAGAATGTCTTGCTTTGTGTAATGCATGATACTTGCTGTTTCCTTATTCTTTCCTACTTTTGGTAAAAAAAAAAATCGAAACCTAAAAACTCTAGAGAGTGGAAATCAAAGTACCCAACGCAGAGTCCTAGAAGGCAAGAGCGAGAGGATGCAGTGCCGAGTCTGCCCAGCCGCGAGCCCGTCAGAGCAGGACCTGTTTTGCTCAGAGCTCATGGTAGGTACCTAATAACTATGTTCTCACACGCATAAATTCATCAGATTGCAGAGCTCAACACTCTTATTTTGCAGGTGGAAAAGTGGGGTGACTTTCTCGGTAATACTTAAGGCAGAGCAGGGCCCGGCCTCGGGTCAGTGCTGGTGAGCACGCTGCTTCCGTGGCCCAGAAGGCAGCGGGACTGCCCCGAAGTTAAGACCCAGTGGCTGCCCGCTTACCCTGCTCTCTCCCTCTTCTTTCTGGCCCGCCTTCCTTTTTCCTTCCTCCCTTCCCCTTGCCCCTGATGGTGTGTCCTTTGCCAACACCAGGGCTTGGACAAGGACAGATGTGACCTACAGGTCCGTCTCACACGATGTGTGTCTGAAGTCCATCCTTGGACTGAGCCTAGGTGCTTAACCTCCCTTTTATATGGACAGATGGCACATTCCTATTTCTTGGTTAGCAAGTCTGCTCTCCTGCCACCAATTTCAAGGTGCTGTTGGCTCCTGGAGGCCATCTGGATGGAGTTGTCCTGGTGGGGAAAATGCTTCTCCAGCACCTAGGAAGCTTGGGTGGGTAATGGGGCCAGTGATCCCTCAGCCGCGGTAAAGCCTGCTTCCCTGGCCTCGGGAAACTGCTCTGGTGAGTTGTGATGCTGAAGCGCAAAAAGCCTTCATGGGACCTCCCAGATCGCTTCTTTCAGCTCTTTGGAAAGGAACACATTTCTGCCATCATTTGGGGCAACACATCTTTTGAACAGAGTGCCTTATTTCGGATTATTCCAGAGACTGCAATTTCTGTGCAAACTGGAAAAGCATTATTTGTACGTCACAGAACACTTGCCTTTTAAAAATATTCAGGAGTCATAGAAAGCAGTGCTTCTTAAACTGTGATCAAGAATCAGTTTTAAAATTTTCCAATAGGTTGCATATTCATACATTTGTAAAATACAATAAAAAAATGAATTACCAAGAAAATGAAATAAAAACCTAAGATATATAAAATAGAAGCCCCCAATTAAAAAAAATTGTTGGAACCGACAGATATATTTTGTTTTCAAATTGCTGCAAAAGACTCTAAATGCTTACTTTTATTTTCTCTGGGCATCGGAGATAAGCCGTCTGGAGATCTGACTCTGAGTAAGCCCTTAATACGGAGATGTGGCTGCTCGTCTCAGTTTGTCTTCCACCATATGCTGAAGGGGTTCTGTTTTCCGCCTCACTCTCTTCCACTCCTAACCCAGTGATTTTGCTTCCCTAATCTTAGAATGACCCGAGGACCAGGAAGCCCATGACGCTTAGTGGGAGAGGAGGGGGCGGAGGAAATGACCCTCTGCTGGAGTTGGGTTGTTCCACTGAGATCAAGTGCCTGTCCTTCCTTCACCTAGAAGGGACGTGGCTGAATCCCACTGACAATAATGATACAGCACACAGCCAAAAGCAGCTGTCGACCTGAGGCTGATAAAAGAGCACCAGCTAATAAAAATGATCATCTGATTCACTTTCCAGAAGAGGTACATTTTAGTGATTTACTGGAAACTTCTTTCTTTGTATTGATTTCTATCAAAACCTTTGAGGAAATGCTACAGTAAGTGACTAGAACCCAGTTTCAATACATTGATTACAGCGATCATTAGTACAGTGATCTTCTGAGTGTTCTAGGGTTTTTCCATCCGAAAGCTGTCCTTCCTGATGGTGCATTTTTCCTCCGCCTCATAAAGGGTCGGTTCTGTGGAAGCCACACCATCCTCCTCATACCCAGGAATTGTTCTGATGTCTAGTGACCTTCTGAGTTCAATTTTGCAGCTTCCATGACCATGTTCTTCTTATTTTTCTTTTCTTGGGAGAGGGGGAGGCAGGGTGTCATATGGTAACTTGCAGAGTGGGGGGAGGGAACACTGGGCCTTATTAATGTGGAAATTCCTGAAAGTTGTACATTTGGGTTGGTAGAATTGGTTTTCTATTTCATAAATTTTAGAATTTTGAAATCCTGCATTTTGGGTGTGTTTAGCATGAGATATGTACACACATGTATGTATACATATGTGTGTGCATACAGTCACTATGGAGAAATACCACTCTTCCCGGTCTCTTGTGTTTATATGCTGTCTCTTCCCTTCTAGAGGAAATTCGCAGAAGATAAAATGGGGCTCATGCTGTATTAACTTTTCTACCAAAAGCTCCCTTGGGGCTGAAGGAGGGTGGGCGGCGAGCAGGGGAGAAGAGCAGCTAGGGCTGGTGTCCCATCAGGAGGCAGAGATGTGCGTGGAGAGGCTGGGAGGAGGGAGGACACAGTGGGGGGAGACCAAGAGCTGCTGTACCTGCCAGAGGGAGGATGGGGGCTGCGGACAGTTGGCGCAGTGAGGGTGGAGGTGGGTCAGAAGCTGCCTGGGATGGGCTCCAGGTGACTTGGAGAACTAGAAGGACAGCCACCTGCATCCTCTGGGCCCTGATGGAGCTGGAAGACTCTGGCTGGCCCCAGGTGCCGCCTCAAACTCACCTCCCGGGGATCCTGGATCCCCACCTTTTCCCTGTCTTGGGTCCTGCAGGGCCTCCAGACTGAGCAGCAGGATATGCTGAACATTATTAAGCAGCTCTTCCTGGTGTCGGAATTCTCCTGGTGGAGAACTAGGAGTCGTAGTGAGGAGTGCCTTTCCTTGTGCCCTGTTAGTGCCAGCATTTGCTGAATGTGGCTCTGAAGGATCTGGGGGTGTCATTCCCACAGAAGCAAGGAGCCAGGAGGTGGAGTGACCATGTGGCCTGAGCCTGGAGGGAAGCCAGGGCACCATGACAAAGCCTGAGGACGCCCTGGTGGAGGGGAGGTAGTTGGCAGGTTTTAGATGCTCTTTTGGCCAACGAGAGCCCACGGAACCAGCTGTTCTGCAGAGACTGTGCTGGCTCCAAGCCATGCTGTTTGCTTCTAAGCAGGAGAGGAGGAGGAACAGGGCTGGGCAGGCGGCCCCTGCTGTGCCCAGAGGGACTGGACGGAGCGGGCCTCTCGGGCCCTTCCAGTGGGAGAAGGGCTCCCGGGTCCCTTACAGGTCGCCATCTAGGGTCTTGATAAAAACTGTCCCAACTCTACGTCAGCTTGGTGGCTGAGGAGACAGTGGTGCAGCCCGCGTCCTCCTGTTCAGTCCTGGCCCTGCTGCAGGCCCGCGGGGCAGCAGCCATGGAAGATGCTCACCGCCGCAGCGAGTCTGAGCTGCATTCCTCTGGCGAGTTGCACCTGCTGGCTCCCCTTTGCCCCTGGCATGAGCTCGGACCACATTCCTCAGTGGCCTTCGGGGCTTCTTCCTGACTTGACAGCCTCATCTCCACCCCCTTGTGATACAGGAGGTTAATTGTTCTTTAAATTTCCCATGTATTCTAGAACTTCTGTGCTTCCAACATGCCTTTCCCTATGCCTGTAATGTCTTTCCTTGCCTGAGAAGCAAAAGAAATACCTGTCCGATTTAAAATAGGATCTTGAAGCTTGTGTTATTTTTAAATAGTTCAAACATACAGATAAGAATAGAGAATAACATGTTGAAAGTGCATCACCAGCTGTGTCAGATCCTAACATGAGGCCATATTTGTTGCAAATTCCATTGCATTTTAAAGGGGTGCCTGTGTGCTCGTTCCCACTCCTGTTTGCCTCCCTTACGAGTGCTGACTTCTCAACTAGCTGGTGTTTACCATTCCCATGTGTGGTGTTATACTCTAGTTTCATATTTATGAAGTAAACAGAAACATATACAATGCCTTGAGCCATTAAAAAGTTGTCTATAAATGGTATCAGATTGTGCATAATATTCTGCAATTTGTATTTGCTCAACATATGTTATGATTTATTCACATCGATACATGTCTAGCATTAGCTGTTGTATAGCATTCCATTGGTTTATTTATTTATGCAGCTTCTCTGATTTAGGGTTTTTGTTCCTCTATTACCTACAGTGCTGCTGTGTACATTTTGGGATATGTCTTCTTTTGTGCCTGTATGGAAGTTTCTCTTGGTATATTGAGAGAGTGAGAGAATTTTCCAAGCATAGATTGCACACCTCCAACTTAACTTGCAATTGCCAGATACTCCAGTCTTTCCCAAGAGATTGTTCCAGTGGACGTGCCCATGCTGCGTCTCCCTTATCAACACTTGTTTTTGTCAAACTCTAAATTTTTGCCCATCGTGCGGGTGAGAAGTGACATGACACTGTTGTTCTGGCTGGCATTTCCCTGATTCCTAGTGAGATCGATCATCTTTGCACATGCTTATTAACCATTTGAGGTTTCCCGTTCTGTAAACTGCCCGCTCATGTCTTTTGCCCACTTTTTTCTATTACATGTTTGTTTTGCCATTATTGATTCAGGGGTTCTTTATGTATTCTAAATAATAATATTTTGTTGGTTACACATCTGTGATTCTCCATCTGTGATTGTTATTGTCAATGTGTTTAGAGAGCCTTTTTTTGTACAGAAATTTTAAACTTCAACATAGGCAACTTTACCCATATTCTTCTGTATTATTTATGTTTTTGATTGTCTTATGTAAGAATTTCTTCCCTAAATATTATCCTGTATTTTCTTCTTAAAGCCCATTTGTTTCCTTATTCTGAGAAAAACAACCCAAGGTATTTCAGAATCTTGAGAAATTCAGAATGGCACTTGAAAGCTGTCATGATACCTGGTTCTGCAACACCAGGATCTTCAAATCCATGAAGGACAAGCATTTTGCTTTTAAAGTTCTGTGACTGTCGAATGGCTTTGCAGGCTTCAGCCACAGTTGGGGACGATTTTGGCTGTAGGTTGCTGGCCCAGCCTGGACCCATCCTGTTGTGCTCGGAGAAGTCATAGAGGAGGGCAGACAGACTGAGGGCGCTAGAGCGTAGGGAGAATCATGGCATGGAGGCCCACCCGCCTCTGACTTCAGGTAGAGCACCCGTCTCCTCTGACGTCTCCTCATACTGCTGGCTCACGTTTCTAGAGCCAGATTCCAAGCTGCTGAAAAGCGTTTGTGAGAGGGGACACGTTCACGGACCCACAAGTGTGTGCACGCACACACAGCCACACCGTGGTTTGCCCTGACCCACTCGTCCAGCTCTTCTCTCAGGTCCCTTCTGAGCCCCCAGCCCCTTCCACCAGCTCAGAATGAGGGTCACGTCATCCACATCACAAGTCAGAGGGTAAAAGCAGGATGAAAATCTTAACTGTCGAGTGTTTCTAGGCCCCTGAGGACTGAGTTTTGTTGTCCCTTTTTATATCTGTCAGGTGTTGAATTCCACACAGGAAGCGCAGAACCTCGGAATGACTGGGAGCAAGGAGTAGAGCGTAGATGGAAGACTGAGAACAGAAAGTAGCTGGGATGGGGAGCTGGCTGGTTAGCAGGTGGTGTCTGAGCAGCAGGACTGAAAGGCTGCAGAAGCCAGGGCCGCGTCCGGGCTCTTTCTGAGCCTTTGTTCCTAACTGCCTCATCTGTCAGCCCCTCACAGCCTGTGCCACGCGGGCTGGCTGCTGAGGACCAGAGCCCTTGACTGTGCGTATTGCTGTCACCTTGCACTTGTGTCCCAAGACGGGGAGTTTGGGAACGCTGGCCGTGCTGTTGTCCTTTCCTGACGGGGGTGCTGGACCAGATGCCAGTTTCCTGCACACGCCTTACTGGCCCTCAGCAGAGGAAGCTCCTACTTTGCACACCTCTGGCCAGGCCACAGACTTGCAGATCTTTGAAAGATTTGTAGAGTAACTAGTTTTCTGGATCAATTGTGGGTGGATTTAAGATTCATGGTAGCATAAAGGACTTAAACATGTAGCCTTGGAATTTTTGTCACTTAAAGGTGTCACTTTGGGGAAAACCCCTTCTAGTGAAGTTCCACCTTTGCACATTAGCCCAGGCGCGTGGGGGCCCCTCACGCAGGTGCTGCTCCCCCGTCGTCAGTGCCCCCAGGGCTGGGCAATGCCACTGTCCCCATCCCCCTCATCATCGGTAGCTCCCCCAGCAGGGCTGCTGTCCTGGGTGGGGTGCATACACAGGGCCACACTGCTCGTTAACATACTGACACGCCGCCTCGGGTGCTGGTTAAGAGCAGCTGCCCTGAGGCCGAGTCCCCCCCACCACTCACACCGCTCCTCTAGGATTTCTGAGACGGCCTCAAAATCAGCCACCAAAGGGTTAACACGAGATCCAGCAGTGGGTGTCCAAGACCAGGCTTATGACTCTGGCTGGTTTATATTCTAGTAGGGAGAGAGGCAGACACACCCACCCACCCACACCCTCCCACACCCCAACACATGGTCACTGAAGAATCCATTTTGGTTGATAGATGTCAGGCCACGTAAGTCGTTAAATACCATGACTATCGAAGCATCATTAAACAAAAATCTGTGCCCACACACACACACACACACCCCACTTAGGAAAGCCGTGCATCACCACACTGACACTGGTGTAGCACACAGGTGCCAAGGGGTCCCAGAGTAAAGACACAGCCAGACTGCCCCAGAGTGTGAACGACCTTCTCTCTGTGCTCAGGGAGCCGCCGCTCTAGCTGCCTAGGCGTTCACAAGTATTTAAAGATGAGATTGATTGGGGGAGTATCAAGTCGGTACAGTTTTTAAGGTAGGACAGGTGGATGGAGAACGAGAGGCAGACGTCGTGGAGCAGAGGAGGGCACGTCGGGGGGCACGCGATGGCCCATCACAGCAGTGATTTGGGAGTGGGGGTGGGCTGGGTATGAGAGGAATGATCCGTGGGCCTGAGGGATGTAGAGAGGGGCTGGCAGGACCCTGAGGGCTGGACATTAGGTCTTGGACTAAATACAAAAATCAGTAAGAATGCCACGGTGGAGGACTGTCAGCCGTCCCTGATTACAGGGAGGGATGCTCACCCCAGACCAGTTAAAACTCTCCTTTCCGGAGGAGGGAGGGGGTTCACAGGGGGGAGCCCTTGCTTCAAGCACCTATTTTACGGCCACATCCTGCAGGAAGCTGTGCCCTGTTTTCCTGGCTCTGTGTACCTCTATGAATTTCTCTGCATAGAGATGTCGAAGCAGGTGTCCACAGCTCACCAGAGCCCCCATTAGCCCCGGTTCCAATGCTCAGTCTCACTGGGGGTGGGGAGATAGGGGAAAACTGCTTCCATTAGTCGCAGCACTGGCAGTGCAAATACTGCCGTGCACATTCAAATGGCCTCATTACCCTCTTAGCATCCTGGGTGAGTCGAGGCTTACAGCTAAGATACGTTGCTTCTTCTCCCTGTGATAAAAATGCTGGTGGTATAATTTTATGCCCGGGAATAACACGAGCACATTGACGGAGACGCTGTGACCCACTTGGGGACTTAAGCAGTACTGGGAGCACTGTCTTGGAAGTGGAAGGACCTCTGTGGGGGCCCCTGTCAGAGGTCTGAGAGCCAGTGCTCATCACTCAGTCGCTGAAGGCGCTGGCACTCTTCCATCTGGTTGCAAGAGGGCAGAACTACCTTCTGGGTTTTTTTGGATTCCTCTAGATCCTCACGGTGTTGCCATGACTATTATAGGATAGCTTTTCACATATGAAGGTACGAATGTTTGGCCAAAGACCAAACTCAGCCTATTTACTGAACTTGGCAACAGTACTTACCAAATTCACTCACTTTTAATGATTATCAAAGAAACCCGCTTGCTCTTTCATTCTCTACCACGCTGAAGGGTGTTAGTGCCAAGAGCTAAACTGTAATAAGCTTGAAATGCTCAAGTGCGTGTTGCAGCAGGATCTAGGCTTAGATAACACTTGTTTTCATGGAGAAACCCTGTCCTGCTCTCTCTCTTTAAGCTGGTGCATAATTATCTCCCACAGTAGTTTAAACTGAACTTGATTTGTGAATTTGTTTATTTTCTCTTCTCTATTTGAGATATTTGTCAATATCCCTGACATCTGTTCTCCTATGGAAATAAAAACAAAACATGTCGAGGAAATCAAGTGTAAATCAATCTCTACCCTAAGTGGAAACCAGTTGTTGGGATGTGAATACATTCAATATGCTCCATTCTTCTTTTATTGAAGAAGACTTTGTGGAGATTTTTAATTCCATAGGTTGCTGTGAAGAGAGATGTTTGAAATTAGAAAGAAGGTGATTTTTTTTTTTAGCTTAGTAAGGTAGGAGGACAGGGGGTTTGGGGGAAGAAGCAAAAGGGGCTTCTATAACACGGTGGGACAAGATAAGTTGTAATGGCCAGTTACTGTCTTGTAACAATGAGAGTAGTCAGCTCCCTGCTTTGTGAGTATAGGTTAATACAACTTAATTTAGATGCTGAATCCACAGGACCCACCTGGAAAGGATCACTTTGTTTTGGAATCTGTACAGGACAGGCTAGAATAATACTAATATACTAAATATGAATTAGTATATTCAATCCTAACTAGCATATGTATAAACTGATACACAGTTGAACCTTGACCAACGCAGATTCGAGCTGTGCAGGTTCACTTATGCATGGAGTTTTTTTTCAGTAAATGTATTGGAAAATTTTTGGAGATTGGCAATCATTTGAAAAGACATTTTCTTTTCTCTAGCTTACTTTATTGTAGGAATACAGCCTATAATACATAGAACATAAACAATATGTGTCAATCAACTGTTGATGTTGGTAAGGCTTCCAGACTACACTAGACTGTAAGTAGCTAAGAGTTTGGGGAGTCAGACATTATACACAGATACTCGGCGCATGGGTCGTGGCACCTGTGACCCCCACATTCAAGGGTCAGCTGGACCGAGAAACAGAAGAAGTCCTATTTTTCTACTTAAAAGGTCTTATACTTTCCTGGGTTGAACATTAGCCTCCAAATGTCTAGCAGTTTTTAAGAATTATGAAATATTTCAAATACTTAAATCTATAGGAAATAACATAACACGGTTGGTCCATGTAGCCTTCAAACACATCTAGTGTGTCACCACATTGGCTTCAGGTGCATTTTTTAAATGTACTAAAACATTATTGTTGAAGGGCTGCGCTTCCTTCCTCCTCTCGCATGGCTCGGTCTTCTTCCCCAGAGACACGGAAGCCTCATCTGCGTGTCCACAGACGCTTCATAGCTTTGTGTGCAGAAGTGTTATATGATAGCGGCGCTTAATACTGGAGTATTAAAAAGTATCCACAATGGTAGCTGCTCTATCTACCCTTTGAGAACTTGCTTATCTCAGTTGACACAAGTTCCAAGATTCATCTGCTGATTTAGTTTATTTTAACTGCTCTATAACTTTCTAATAAACGACTATCCCGTGATTTACTTAGCCATTCCTCTTTTGATGGGCACTGAGGTTTCCAACTCTTCACTGTTACAAATCATGCTGCAATAAACCTCACTGTGCGAGACTTGTGCATGTAATATCTCACACCTGTGCTGCTCTCCTAGCGTACTGGCAACAGGATACACGCGGCTGCAACTTTACAGGATGTTGCCAGATTCTACAAAGTGGCTTCCTTACATTCATACCATCACTCTAGTGTTTTCAAATGAGTTGGGAGAATATTTTCTCTTTTTCTGTCCTCTGGAAGAGTTTGCATAAGATTAGACTGGTGAAATTTAGTAAAACTTAATGTGGGCATGGGGAATATTGTTGTGTCAGTCTTCAACCACTAATTTGATTTTTTTTAAATGATTTTAAAAAAATGGTTAAAAAATGATTCTAGACTGCTGCTTTTTTAGATTTATTCTTTAGTGCTATATAGATGAAAACTGTTTTGATGATACTGTATATAGAATTTTAAGTCTTGCTTTTTTCCTTCGTGGGCATTTCCCACATCATTATTCACCAAGATGATGAGTTTAAGGCTTTAACTTTAGCAATGGTTTTTATTTATAATTAACTTTATTTCTAGAATTTCATCAGGTTACATATGTAGCATAAATATATAGCATAACAAGCAGTGTGAGGCACACAGTAGACACACTGTCATTTCTGCCAGACATTGTCCCCAGTAACTACTGTAACTTTCCAGAGCAAAAGACTGGGATTTCCTCGTGCTTTGCAGGGTGAGGGTAAAGGCGATCTATGAAAATTAATGAAGGGTATGTGGGGTGGGGGGCAGGCTTTCCTTTCTGCTAAAGGAAAAATAACACATTCTTTTCGAATGATGCCTTATTTTTGAAATGCATCCTGCCTGAACTGATGAGTTCAGATATCTAGGTCTGAGTAGTTCCTGCTGAAAGACACTTGTAGAGATTTCCAAAAACATATATAAAACTGGCAGGTTCTCAGTTCTGAGGGAAGGGTGACCTGGGGAGGAAATGCATTTTCCCTTTTACTGATCTCAGTTCATGTGGCATAGCATATAGTGTTTCACGGAGCTGTTCTTGGTGCCCACATGGGGCAGCATGCTTTGTGCAGATGCGTTCTAGGGGAAGCCACCCGCTGGGCACCGTGGGGCAACTGCTCTCTGGTGGGTTTGTGCAGTTCCTGCTTCAGGTTCAGACCTATTGGACCTTTTTGGGACTTGGCTTATGACAACATAGCAATGATATTTTACAAAAACAAACACTTCCCATTTTGTTAGAAAGTCTTCCTCCACGCCTCCCCCAACTCACCAAAACCAGTCAAGTGTCCAGGTCAGTGTCCTTTGGAGGAGAAGCCTGTAAACTCATGTCCGGTTCCCTGATTGGAGCTGTGTATAAGCATACAGACTGAACTCAGAGGCATGGTCAGGCTTATGCGTTCTTCTGTTAAACAGCTTTGCTGGTCCTCACTTGCTGATCCTCTCTCAGAAGCACTTTATGCATCTGTGTCATGCGTGTGCTTTCTGCTTGGGGCAGGACACAGCCTTTATAACCCACTGTCTACGAGGGAGCCGCCCAGTGGCTTTGGGCTGTGCACAGAGTGCAGAGATATGGTGCTGCCAGGCTCTCTGATGAGAAGCAATTTGTCTTCTTTTGAGACAGTCCTGTTCAGATTAGTTTAGAACAGTTAATTCTTTAAGGCAGCTGCAGATTATATATGTAAAAATCTCATGTAGTAAACCAGTTTTTAAAAAAACCTGGGGACGTGGACAAGTTCCTTCTTTTTAATGAGATGGTAACTCTGATTTTTTCTTCTCATCTTTTTTGCCTGCAGAGTAACAATTTCTAAATTGTTAGACATGGTGTTTCTTTGGTTTCACATGACCCGTTTCTTCATGGTTCTCAACGGTAGTGAATGGTTGAAATATTTCCATGAGAAGTAGAAATGGGAAGCATAAAGAGACTGGGTCACTTAGAGTCGTTCTGAGTAGGCTTTTCTTTGTTTCTGTTTGTTTTTCTTTTTGCCTTTGGCCTCCTGCTGCATAAACTCCCTTCTCCCCTTTACCTCCTGTCCTAGAAATGCCGCTGGACCTGGGCCTGCCCCTTCCCAGTTGTGTGACCTTGAACAAGCTGTATGACCTCTCACAGTCTTTTCTCATCTGTAAAATCTAAGATTCCCTCTCTTCTAATGGCCAGTGAATTTATGACCAAATTTGGGTCCACAATTCTCCACAGCTGTAGACCAGGAATATTACCAATATTTTGGGATTTGACATAAAATCCTGATTGGACTTGGGCCGCGCATGCACTGTGTGGCATCTGTGAACTACAAACACAGAACTCACATACACATTCCCATGACACGGTGCAGGCAGGTAAATTGGGGAGACACCTTCCCCTTCACCCAGTCCAACAAGTATCCTTTTCCAGATGAGGAGGGGGCGCAGGCTGGTGCCGGGGGAGTTGTGCCCACAGCACTTCCCAGCCTCGGCTGCTCCATGAGCCTTCATTGGTCACGTGTGGGTTCACAGGTAATTTCCCCCCATCTGGTGAGTACAGGGTGGCTGAGACATTGGTCCGGCACACCTCTGAACGAGTGGGAAAAGACTGATGAACTTTCTTTCCTTCATGCCCAAATTCTTGTCCTTGCTGAGAGGCTCTTCTGGGGCCTATTGTCAGAAAGGCCTTACCCCACAGCAGCGGGAGGAAGGCTGGAAATGAGAAGGAAATAAGCTTCCCACCGGAGCCTTCCGGGGTCTGGAAACGTCTCCGTGGCTGTGTCTCAGACGGCACAGGACTAGGTATTTGTTATCAAGGCTGCCGGTCAGAGGGGTCTCTCCTTCCCATGCTCCATGGGGAGAGATGGGGCCCATGTGGGCCTGGGGTCCTAGGGCCCTAGATGCGGCTGCTGCTCTAGGCTGTGCTGAGCTCTCCCCTCCCTTTTATCATTGTCACTTCCTTATCTCCCTCATCACCGGTGGTGGTGGTGGTGACCGTACCCAAAGCTGTGTGGACCCCCACGGAGAGCCAGGATCAACATAACGAAAGATGAACAGGCACACGAGGCTGCCTGGGCCAAGGGGAATGCGCACTGCAGGGGCCAGAGTGCCCAGGACGGTCGGAGCCCTGGGGAACTGAGGGGGCCTCACTCCCAGCCTGGGCAGCCAGCCCTCCCTGCTTCCTTCGCTCAGTGCCTCGGACAGACAGTGGTGTTGGGATTGGAGCAGGATCAAAGCTCATCCCTCACTAACCTGCAGAAATGAGCAGGTAAACAAATGGGAACCATGAACTATCCAGAGACTAAAGCAAAAGTTTGTTTCACTGTGATTAGCAACTGGCCCCTTTCCAAATTCCACCTGCTCTGTGTGGAGCTGCCGTGTCTCATTCCAAGTGTCTTCTTGCAGCGTCTGACCCAGGGCCTAGGTAACAATATGCTGGTGTTTGCCAAGGATAACAATGCAGAGCAGCTACAGGAGCAAGGCCTTAGGGCAGCATGAATGAGCAGGACCCGGCCGCCGCGAGGGGTGAGAAGGAGCCGCCGAGCCAGAGGCTGGCTGTGAGCTGCTGACTCACCGTGTGTCTGGGAGGCGCATCCTGTCTCCACTGCAGTTTTCCTGTGTGTGAACCTGCGCTAGCATCTGGCATGTTGATGGGCCTGCTGGCATAAAAGGTAAACTGCGGCATCACTGACATCACAAGGACCCCTCATTCGACGCCACGGCTACGTGGGAGTCAAATTCTTGCAATAGTCGTGAAGTTGCCAAACCTAAGCAGCCCCAGTGGTGAGTGAAACAGTAACGGGTCGGAGATAGCAGGCCTTCAGCTCTGCCACGAGCCAGGAGAGCTTGCAGAAGCTAAGCCTGCCCTGGGCCTTACCTGGTTTACCAATGCAAGAAGAGGCGTGGCGCCGGGTGACTTCCCAGCTCTGTTCCTCTGTTGGTCCTGCTCATTGTTGCACAGCCCTCATCAGCGCCGGGGATGGGCTGTTCCTCTCTCTGGCCCCACCGGCGGCTGCCGCACCTCTCCCTGCTGGACGGGGGCTGGGCCTGTCTCTGGAGAGCTCCCGTGCTGCGAGCAGGGCAGTTGGGGTCCATAACACCCTCCCCGGATTAGCCGTCTGCGTCCAGAGGGCGCGGCCCTAGAAGGGAGCACACTGAGAGCGAGGATTGGGTAGGAAGCTCCGGACTTTGCTCGTACCCCGTCACTTCCTGGGAACCTGGTAATAAACCTCTCATAATGTTAAGAAGCATTTTGCAATGTTGGTAACTGAAAAAAGGTCTGTTTAAAAAGGACGAGAAAACAGTGAGTTCTCTTGAAGTGCAGCACAGCCGAGGTACAGTGTGGGGGGATGTGGTGCGGTTCCTCGCTGCCTGCGGGGTGAGGGGATGTACTTATTGCTGTCTTTTTGGTGGGGTTGGAGAGGGCAGCACCTGAGGAACCAGGCAGGAAGGTGTGATAAAGAGCGTGAACCGACTTGAGCTGCTAGAAGCCGGACCCTCCCAGGGGGCTGTTTGCCTGCCGCCCTTCTTGCCCCTAATCTCCCAGGGGGCTCTGTAGAGACTTAGCTTGAAGGGTCAGGATGCCGGCCTAGTTGACCTAACAGAATGCAGCATTCCGGCTCCGTGGTGTAACTCAGGCCAGCGCAGTGACGTGATGTCTGTGGCTGGGACCATAGCAGTGCCTGGAGGTTTGTGCAGCTTTCTGCCCATTTACTGTATGCTCCTAGGCAGCCCCTTACCTTCTCTGGGACTCAGGGACCCGTACGAAAGGAGATGAGGGTGTCGCACCCTCCCTAGGCATCTGGAAGGGATAACCAAAAGGACCACTTGGACGCTTTATAAATGTAAGGCCTACAGGATTAACAAGTTCTGAGGCTTGTGTGCTGGTTGGCTGTCACACTACCTGGCGGAATTTCCTTCCTTTGAATAGCAGGAAGAGAAAAGTTCTCACATGTCAGTTACCTTCTGCCCAGAGTGAATGTCATGCTGGCATCTGTCCAGGGCCTGGATGGCTTAGGTGTTCAATCCAAACACACACAGACCCAAGCTCCTGACTGGATATACATCATTCAGTTGATGCGACATTTTTGCTATTAGATTATTAGCTCAACAGACATCTTGTCTCCTGTTGTCCTTGTATCTCCGTGGCACCAGGCCCTGGACGGAGACCAGCTCCCCATAGATGCTTAGCGAGGACGGATATGGGCGGAGCTGTAACCCTTTAATTTCCTGATGGTTCTTCATGTGCACAGCCTGAAATCCAGGAGTCACCCGTCATCTTTGGATCTAACGTTAAAATCATCTCCCTGCAAGCAGCTTGCCTTATGCTCATTGGCCACTGATAAGTGTGGTCAACCTTTGTGAAACATCCTGTCTGAACTGGGGCATGGGATACTCCGGGCGGGGCCCATTATTGCCCCGACTTCCCATGCTGACAGCCAGATCGGTCAGGTCTTTGGAGGAGCTTATTTCCTCAGATGTGATACGTACACCTAACTGTACGGGGAGCAATGTTGTGCCGAGCAAAGGAGACAGCCATCCGTCCAAGTGACTGACTGCTCGAAGACCAGAAACTTCTGGGTTTGATGACTTGTTCTCATTTTGTTTTGTCTACAATATTATCTCCTTGGTGAGAGCTACTCCTTTACTTCCTTGTTGACTCTTAAGAGACAGAGACCAAAGGGGGGTCTTTTACTCATCTGCCTATGCTTCACTTTTTAATTTCTTTTCCAGGAAGAGTCTCCAGTGAGGGGATGATTTCCTAATGGGACCTCTCAGGAGGCGCACTCGGGAAGTTGAACAGAATTTTTAGAAGGAGGGAAGACAGGTGTTCATTTCATGTACACACACTATGTTGTCACTGGTGTTTAGGGTCTGGGCAGGAAGACACCTTCATCCTCCTGAGATCATGTATGTGTGTGTTAAAGCCCTTAGAACCGTATATGGCACAAAATAAAAACCCTGTAGGTTTCATTGTTCTTGGTATTCTTAATCATCTTTTACTTTTGGCCAGTGTTCCACAGCAGGCTGCAAAGAGGAGTGTCCTGCCGAGGGACTTCAGACGCCTTCCCGAGGCTCGCAGGTCCCTGCTTTCACAGCCCCAGGGTGGCGGGACGGTCACTGTGGGCCCGTGGGGCCCTCATGCATACATGACAGTGTCACTTCTTCTGACCTTTTCTTTCCCTGATCCGTTGTGTTCCTTTGCCCGCTGCTCACCGCTCCAGTTTCTCCAATCTGGAGAGAAGGGGGGTGGCTTGTATCTGAAGTTAAGCCTCTGTCAGTGTGCCACACCAGCTCCAGCTTTGGGGTCTTGGCATTTTAGTTCTCCCTTCTCACTCTACAGGTATAATGTGAGCATGTTAGATGAATTAGTCAAGAACTTTCTAAAGAGAAGTGCACATCCCTCCTGCAAATACTGATTAATACTCAGTCATGCTGGGCACGCAGGGGCATTCAGAGTGGAGCGGAGGCCCCTGCGATGCCTCGTCTGCCTCCTGCCCTCAGGAGCTCAGGCTAATTGCTCCAGGAGCTGACAGACACCTAGGCTTTCCAAACCCCTTGGGAGACATGAGACTTGTAAGACCCACTCTGTTAAAAAAAAAAAATAGAATAAGTGGAGGGTTCGCTTCCTGGAGTCAGGCATCAGTCATTTAGCCAGTCTGGGTGATACCAAAAGAATGATTTGGAAAAAAGAGAAGCACACTTAGCTAACAGATGTCATGATGCTAAATAGCGGGGCTGGCTGACTCGAGCGAGCTGACTTGTCCTTTTGTCATCTTGTAGCCACAGTCTGTGAGTCTGCTTCTTTCTTATGCTCGGGCTTTTCCCTCAGGATCGTCGTCAGTTTTTTCCAGTATCGAGATGATTAAACTCCCAGATGGCAGCTTCTAAGTTATTATGCCATTGATTAAAGAACTGTTAAGGCAGATTTATTTCTCTAAATGCAAACACATGCAGAACTGGAATTTTGGCCCAAACTTTGCTAGACACAATAATGCATTGTCTCTTCAAGATGTATTTCATTATATCCTTGAGTTATAAAACAGCAGTGCCTGCCATTTATGTTTTGATGTCCATCTCTAAAGAACTCTTAAGTTCTTGACCACCGTTTTAAAAGGACAGTTGGTTGTCACCAACATACTTAGATAGTACATGTAAATACATGTGATAATACATGTAAAGCACTACCTTGCATGCAGTGCATGCTCTCTAATTCTGGTTATTATCTGTAACTGTAATCTGACAGATACATTAGTGGTTAAACACGCATGGTTCTTGCCCCCATTACTGCAAGAATTCTTTTCCTTTTGGGGCAAGAAGAGAACTGGAATTCATTGCTATTTCTTCTCTGTGTCCTGTTAAAGTTTTATTCAAAGAATATGGAAATTACTGGTCTTGGTCTCATGCCAGCTGGTTTCAAATTACTGTTCTTAAGAAACAAAAGCTTTAACATTATTCACAGATACGGTTTTGTGGGCAGAATCCCCCATCCAAGGTATGAATAAATTATTCATTTACTAAATGGGTTTATCAAGATTTCTAGATTCAGAATCAATATACAAAGTTATATTGTATTTATTTATATCACCACTAGCTTGTCAATTTCTCCCTTTATGTCTGTAATATTTGCTCTATATATTTAGGTGCTCCTCTGTTGGGTGTGTAGATATTTGCAATTGTTACATCTTTTTGCTGGATTGTGCCCTTAATCACTGTGTGATGCCCTTCTTTGTCTCTTGTTACAGTTGTCGTTTTAAAGTCTAGTTTGTCTTATATAAGTATTGCTACTCCTTTTTTTTTCATTCTTATTTGCATGGAATATCTTTTTCAGTTTCAGTCTGTGCATTTTAGGTCTAAAGTGAGTCTTTGTAGGCAGCAAATAGATGGTCTTGTTTGTTTATCCAGTCACCCTGTGACTTTTGATTGGTGCATTTAGTCCATTTACATTTAAAGTAGTTATTGATAGGTTGGTACTTTCTGCCATTTTGTGAAGTGGTTTCTGGTTGTTTTTGTCACTCTCTTCTTTTGCTCTCTTTCCGTGTTGTGATGGCTTTCTGTTGTGTTACAATTGGACTCCTTTCTCTTTATTTTTTGTGTGTCAGTTGTAGGTTTTGGTTTGTGGTTCCTGGGGGTTTGTATATGACATCTTATGTAGATTGAGCCGTCTGCGTTAAGTTGATGGTGGCTTAAGTTTGACTGCATTGTAACGGCACTCTCCGTCTACATTTTACGTATATGATGTCTTCTTTAACATCTTTTATTTAGTGATTGCTTCAATTAATTTTTAGAAGTAGTTGATTTTACTACTTTTGTCTTGTAACCTTCACCCTGGCTTTTAAGTGATTGATCGACTTCTTCTGCTATTTGCTCTTACCTTTGAAATTTTTCTATTCAAAATTTTCTTGCTTCTAGTTAATGGCCTTTTCTTTTGCTCTTAAAGACATCCCTTTAATGCTTTTTGTGACGCTGGTTTGGTAGTGGTGAATTCCTTTAACCTGTGCTTGTCTGGGGAGCTCTTTATCTCTTCTTCAGTTCTGAGTGATGACCTTGCCGGGGAGAGAAAAGCTCAACGCAGTTACCTACAGATGTGGGCACATGGGATGGCTGTACTCGGCCATAATCAGGATCAGCTAAGCGCAGATACTACCGGAGGCATCTCAGTACCATGCAAATGGGAAAAAAGGGATACAGAGGCAATAATTCCAAGTGAGTTTCAAATTCTAAGAACTTGGCAAATTCTGAGGAATGCTTAAATCGAGGCTTCCAGGAAGAATAAATATTTTGACCAGTTGATGTTTTGGAATGATAGATATTTATGAGTTATAAGAGATATTTTTAGGGAATGTAAAGAATGAATTCAAAAGACTTGGGGCCTGTTACTGGTTGTCTGTGCATTTGGGGACCTTTCTAATATCTAAACTTTTTATTGCTCAACAAAGATTTGAAAGTTCATCACTACTGTGAAGATCCTTAAGGAGTCCCAAGAAAGACAGAGCTGTAGGCCAGTGAATGGGAGTTAGGAGCCTGGCCTGTGGACGTCCTTCGTGGCTCCCGCGTTGGGTCACTCCCACCTCCCGCCATCCGTGAAGGCCCGTTTCCAGGGACACTGTTAGGACCACTGTTTATGTTTGGATGTACAACTCAGTACCAGGAATCAGAGCTCAAGAAGTTTTGATCTGACATTTGAACTGGTCTGGGCCTTTTCTCCAGGTGTTTCCTCTAGTCCTCCAGCCTTTCCTGAGTTGACATTTTAATTTCTCTTTTATACAGACCATATTGGAAATCCACATCTTTCTGAGCCAACGCTAGGATGGCCAAGCAAACATCCAGTTTGCCCGGGACTGAGGGTTTCCTGGGACACAGGACTTTCAGTGCTAAAACCAGGACCGTTGGTCCTTCTTGCCAGACCTGCCTCGCCATCTGGTGCAGGTGGGCCTCAGCTGGGTTTTGTGTTCGGCGGGCTGAACAGCGGCTCACTGGGAGCCTCAGGGTCTGACCTTATTTGGAACAGGGTCTTTATAGATATAGTTAAGGTAGGGATCTTGAGATGAGACCTCCTGGATTAGGGTGGGCCCTAAATCCTGTCAGTGATGAAATGTCCTTTGTAAGGGACAGAAGAAGGGAGGACAGATACAGAGGAGAAGGCTGTGTGAAGGTGGAGGCACAGATTGTCTATCAGCCATGGAACGCCAGGGACTGTCAGAGGCTGGGAGATGCCCTGGGACATTCTCTTTCATGGCCTCACAGGGAACCAGCCCTGGCAGCACCTTGATCCCAGCCTTCTGGACCCCAGAGTGGTGAGAGTAAGCCAGCACGTTTATGGGCATGGGTTATGGCGGCCCTAGAAACGAATCCCACACGGGACATGAGTGTGGGACTTTCTGCTGCGGTCGGCAGCCCAGGCTACCTCGTTGCCCAGCGTGAGCCGGCCTCTGTCTGGCTGTCGTCCCGTGGCCCTTGGGTGGGAGGCCTCTGGTCCGCATTGCCCAGCTGTGTTGCCTGGTGCCCTCGGCTCCCTCCAGGCTCCCCGGGGGCTGCACTGCAGGGAGTGTGCCCGGCAACGGTGAGCCCGCGGGCCCCAGGCCCCCCACCTGCGTAATTAAGGCCGAAACAACTTTAAAGAGTTATTTTTCACGAATTTGGTATAGGATTTTGTTTTCTTTTTTGGGGTGGTGTTGGGGGAATTCTCTGCTACTTAGGAAATCCCTACTCTTGCATTTCTCCCTTTCTCCAGGTTTCACTCTTTCTCTTTAGATGCCCTTTTCTGCCCGGCCAGGCTAGGCCCCTCTCCAGGCGATTCCCTTTAGGGGCACAGCAGCTCCTTTACTCATAAGCACTCCATGATTTGGGAAGGGAGAAGGGACTTGAAGCAAAATCTCCGGGAAGATGGGAGTTGGAAGAACCCTGTGCTTCCAATAAAACCCCAAGGGCAGCTGCGCGCACCCCTGCCCGTGAATCTCGATGACAGACTCTCGTCCCCTCTCACCGCCAGCTCTCCTGCAGTCATAGTCATTCCCATCTAGGCTGCTGTCTCCTGTTTACTGATGGTCCAGGGCAAAGCGTGGAGGGAAGAGAAGTAGGAAGGGGGTGGGGTGAAATCACTGAATACCGGGGGCAGGGAAAAGCGGGCAGGCAGGAAAATTATTTTAAAAGGGTTAGGGGAAAGGGAGGTGGGCAATAACAAAAGGAGAACTGTGCCGCCATTACAGCGCTATAATTTTCCCCAAGTATCGCTGTAGAAATCACACTTCAGGCTCTACGCATGCATAAATTTGAGCAGAACAATTTACCTGCATTGTTCACTCTGTGTCATGAGCATCCTCTTTCCCACGTGCCAGTCAGCAGGACTCATTTCAAACATTATCATCTGGCGCTGCCGAGTATTCATTTCTTTGCACTGATTTTGCTGCCAAAATGTCCTTTTTTTCAAGTCATGGACATCATTAAGTATACTTTTTATTTCACATCGCTTATTTTTAGAGCCCCTTTATTTCATTACTTCGCATTCAGAATTTCAGGTCTCAATCAATAGCGTTGACATAAAGGCAGGTCCCTGCTTTCTCTGTTTGGCATTAGCAGTCGCCTTCCTGGACCAGAAATGTCTTTTTGTCTCCAAGTCCAGCATGGAAAACAGCATACTTAATAAGTCTCTTAGTTAAAGGGCAAGAGGGAGATAAAAATTGGTGACGGGAATTCTTTATAAAAGAGCTCTATCCACGTCCTCCACCCGCCTTCCGCACTTTGCTTTCCGTGCCCTTCCTGGCATCCTGTCACATCCCCCAGGGAAGGGGGCTTGTGCGGGAGACCAGAGCCGGGCTCTGCAAGCCAGGGGATTCAGCTTGTCCTTCTGTTTTCTCTCCCGTGATGCAGGCCCACCGACTCCTCAGGGAGAGTACTTGGATCACTGACACCCCAAGTCCCCTCCATGAGAAGCACGCCTGCCGGCGTGGTGAGTGAGGCCCAGACCAGGCTCACTTGGGGTCCCTGACTCCTGCTGGTTAGAGCCCGGCTTCCTCCCAACACACCTGGCAGCCGGTTCCACACAAGGATGCCTGGGCTCACTCGTGGAGCGGGTGGCCCTCTTGGAGGAGACAGGAAAGAGCGGTGGCATGTTACTCCGATCCCATTAATGGGACCGTCTCAGGAAATTCAATGTCCCAGATGGTCTCTGAGCTGCATGTGTCTGAAAAGGACTCATAATTAGCTGATGCCAAGAGAAGCAGGATCTTCTCAGGTTATCCTGCCGTCTCAGGTGCTCATTGTCATCAGAGGGCAGAGCACGTGGACTTCCTTGGCTAAATATTGGGGTGAAAGCACTAAGAGTTGGTGCCCAATGCTTTCATTGTCTCTGTGAAACAGGGGCAACGTGGATGTCCATCAAAGGCTGACTGTCTCCTTTCCCCGCAAGTAATCAGTTCTCAGTATCCCATGTGCCTCCTTGGTACCCTTGGTCCCCACACCATTGATGGCAAGTCCTTAGACCATCTGCTTTTTCTTTCCACCCCTAGGAGAAGGGGAAGGCTGCCTGAGGGCCCACTGAGAACCTGCTGGACTCGGCTGTAGGCACTCTGGGGCCTGTGCAGCCTCTCTCTCTCTTTACTATTATTATTACTATAAAATATGTGTGCAAGGAAGTATATATATTGGAAATATAAAGCTTATCTATAAAGCACACCCATGTCCTTTCCACCAAGCATTAGAAATAGAATATTCTAATTCTTTTGAAGCCTCCTAAGGGATGCTCCCCCCACGCCTTCTCCTCTCCAGCCTCAGAGGTAACCTCATCCTGAATTTAGTGCTAATCAACCCCTTAATAGCAATATAGCTTTTACCACATATTATATATTTAAATAATATATATTGCTTGGTTTTGCCTCCTTTTGAACCTTATGTAAATGTAATCATGTATTTTTCAGCAACTTGCTTGTTTTCTGAACTTTAAAGAAGAGTTGATTTAGCTACAGTAATTTTTTATTGGGATTCATGCTCCTTATAATTTTATCTCTGGTGAATTTTTGAGTCTTGGGTTTAAATGACCTTCTTCCACAAAGTGTTGGAGTTTTGCTTTTCCGGGTACCTGGGTGTGGTAGCTCAACTAAATTTGCTTTTTTTTTTTGAAGAATATATGGATAATTTAAATTCTGATTGCACCCCCAAATTCAGTTGAGACATTCTTTTTTTCATCCATTCTACTCCTATTCCATAGTTTTTTTTTACTGGGGCAGGTTTCTGGTCTAGCTCACACACTGAGATTGTCAACCTTTAGGAAATCCTGTTTTCTATGGAGTTTTCTCATTTAGGTTCGTGCACTTCTAAAAATATTAGGCCCGGTATATAGTGATAACATAGTAAAGCACATATTGTGTCTCTGTTGTCACAAAAGTGCTGCATGACAAGCCATCACTAAACAGTGGCTTAAAGTACAAATCATTTGTTCTTGTTCTTGCGTCTGGGAAGTCGGCTAAGGTCTGCCGATCCGGGCTGGGCTCAGCTCAGCTGGATGCCGACTGTGGGTCGGGCTCGGTCTGCCCCACATGACTGTCATCCTTCTTGGATCAGTAGAGTGTTTTCGTCTCAGGGCAGTGGCAGAAATACTAGACAGCGGTGCAGAAAAGTGCCACGCCTCTTCCAGTCAGGCCTCACACACTTCATTTCTGCCTGTATTCCACTAGCTAAGCAACTCACACAAGGACCCCAGGGGAACAGGGCATATACTCTAGTGGAAGGAATTAAAGAATCACATGGTACATCCAGGTAAAGAATTTGGACTAGTAATTCAATTTATAGAGCTCGCAGCCTTCTTTATCTATGTGTGTTAGTGTGTGTGCCTCTTCACTCACTTGAGTTTCATTCTCAAAAGTTTAAATCTCTTTTGAGGGTCGGATTTATTACTCAGGTATGTTCATTTTTATCCCTGGGGGCCTCTCAGGTAGGCTGCTCCAGATGGGATGCTTCCTAAAATTAAAAAGAAAGAAAAAAGAAAATCAGAGGAATGCTAACCCGAATAGACCACGGCTTCCTCCTGCTTGATTGCTTACTAAGGGCAGGGGTCCTGAGACTAGGAATTCCCGCAGCCTCATCCTGAAGACTTGCTCCTCACAGGCCAAAGATGTCACCTGCCCTGTGGGGTGGTGGGGTGCCCATGGGCTTACCTGGGGCTTCTTAGGCTGGGATGGGTAGGAAAAGGTAAAACAAACCTCAAACTCACAGATTTTGGAAATTGCATCTTAAAGTTGTTGGTGAATGATACTGTAGTTCTGCAGGAGATTCCTGGGGTACAAATTTGTCTCATTTCCAAGATATCTAGATATTTGGCATATTTCTATAATGTCTTCACTTTATAAAAGGAGTTAATGCAAGATAATTTTAAGTGGCAAATTTTTCCACATTTGAAATTTTGATTGAAATTTTTTGATTTTCTTACAACTTAAAAAAAATCACTTATAAAAGGAAAATCTTTGCAGATCTGGAACTATTTTTCCTCTGAGGTGATCACTATATACTTCTAACTATTTCATTTAATTTTTATTTTAAAAAATGTTTAAGGATTCATATGTGGTTCATTTTACACACTTGCTGATTTCTTTTTAAATCATTAAATTCTTACATTAAGCAGAACTTAAGTAAATCTTAAATTGGCCTTTATCTGGCATATTTAGTTATCTCTAGTTTTTTGTGATTGACATAAATGTGATTTTTCTTTTGCCCAAATCACTGGATTTGGTTGTATTTTCAAGGCTGGGTAAGAGATGATTATAAACTGCCTTTTGGTGGATCGGTACTTTTAGCACATTACAGAGATCACATTTTTAAGAAGATTCTCATCTCCTTACTGATAAACTCCAAAAAGAGGAAGGAATTCCTAACTTCAACAGTAACAGGAATTGTGTTGAAAAATAGCTGCACCTTTCCATCTCCCCATCTGTACTTTTCCCACCAGCGTCTGGGTTTTGATAATTATCTTTTGAGAATCCCAATCATACTATATAGGTTTTTTTTTTGAAGAAGAGGAATGATAAGAAAAGGAAAACAACCCGAAAATCCACCAACAAAGTTAGTTTCCATAACCCAAATTATTTTCTTTCACCACACCATCCCTTCCTCCCACTCTCCTTTAGTCCAGAGCATTATTCCTGGGAAGAACTTTTGTATTTTCTAGGAGTCCATCTGCTTTAACTACTTATCTCCCACCTGAAGTCATAATGTTCCATTCTGAGCATCGTGGCCATTTTCACAGCAACTAAACGTGACCTCACACACAGCAGATTATGGCTTCTGAGGGAAGTGAGCAGTATAAAATTATTAACCCCTTAGGACAGGAACCCCATTTCACACTAATCTCCTTAGCAGCCAACATAAGACAGGAAAATGGGCAGCATAAGTGGCTTGAGGATAATACAATTTAATAATCCGTTCTAAATGCTTCCAGAACATAATCTCAACCAGAAAGGACAGCTGACGCCAAAGAGTATTGAGCCAATTTCCCTGGAAATGGTGGCACTCACGTGGAGGAAGGACATAGGAATGTGTACCGTACCAGGCAAAGAGGAGGACTGGGGCCATCGAAGGGGAAGTCTTGGGCCACGACGGGGGAACTGGGCCAGCAGGCCTCCTAGAGAGACAGCATCACAAGATGGATGGCGGTGTTCTGAGTAGACTGAGTCTGAATGAGCTGATCTTGCTTTTTGTTTAGCTTCCCTGTGTTTTGAGGAGGAAGAGGTATACAGCGCACAGAACCAGGTCTGTGAATCACCGCTCTCTACTTCACTGCAGTGAACGGTAGCCAGGATGACCTGAAGGTCTTGTTCCTCACCCAAAGCCCTGGGACCTCCCTAACAAGCAAATACCCTGTTTTCAGTTTCAAGAAAGTGGCTCTTTCAAGAGAGGGAGTTTTTATCGACAAGAGGAGAGTCGATCCAAATATTCAACTGTTCTTTCATTCTTGCCATGTTTATGAAACAGACAATGAGCAAAATGGACTCCATGGCATTTGATCATGTCTGACATGTGTGCCACCTTTTTACACCCGACTTACATTTAGAAAAAAGCCGTTAGAATTGGTGAGTGAAAGTTGCTCAGAAATAAAATGTTTCCCTCTGAATCCCTGGTAGTTTTAGAATCCTCCCCACCACCGATCGACCAGGTCAGGCAACCTTCCTCCTCAAGCGCGACACTGCATATTGGTTTAATCGCGGCTGTGTTTACAGGGTGGGATTTGAAAGCATCCTCGGTCTTTGAGGAGAAGACCACCACTGAGAAACTAGAAGGTCTAGGAATCTAGAATCCTAGCACCCTTCTATTATCCCATTCAATTATTATTATTATTGTGATTCGCCCCTTAGCAAGTGTAGGGACTTGAAAAAAATCATCTAATAAACATTTATTGGTAGCTGCTCTGTGCCTGATAGCAGAAAATTAGAAGGAGCCAGATGCACCCACTTTGACTAATTGGTGTAATCAGGAGCGTATGCCCATCAAGGGTGAAAATTGTTGACTTGTGGCTTTGCGGCTCAGAGGAGTCTTTGCCATCTTAAGGCGGTTTTTATCCCCTTGAATAGCTACCTGTTTGGGGCTTCTGTGTTTTCCGTTCCCATCTGTCTGAATTCTCCCCCTTGGGAGAGCGGGGCAAGGGGTTCCATTAAAACTATTTTTATGGAGGAATAGGTTCCAAACTGCCCATTATTCTGCAGGACAGTTGGGAGTTTATTCCCTGAGTTTGCTCCGTTCATTCAAAAGACCAACAAAGGGAGGAACAACATCAGGAGAGGCTGGGAATGGTGACAATGACAATGTTGTCCTCCTGACAAGTAGTACAGGTTGGAAATGTAAGTAGCAACTCTCTACCTAGAAAAATCTTTTCCATTTTTCCTGGCTACATTTACTCATTTTTTAGGTCCCTGCTTAGACACCGTTTTCTCTGGGAAGTCTCAGACTGTCCCCACTCCACCCTCAGTCTCACTTTCAACTCTTTTAGGCTTCCTTACCCATCTTAGTACTTAATGCACTCGATTTTGGACTCGCCTATTTATTGTGTATATTCTTTTACTTGGGATATGGGACTGTGTCTTGTCACCTTTACATCTCCAGCATCTAATACAGAGCCTGGCATTCAGTACGTGCTCAGTAAAACCCCTACTGAATGAATGAATGCATTCGCCGAGGCGGTAGGCTTTATCATACCTCATTCATTTCTGTATCCCCTGTGCCTGTTGCTGTATCAGTTACCTACTGCTGCACACAAACCACTCTAAAACTTAGTGACTTAAAATAACAGCCATCAATTTAGCCATGATCCTGGAAACTGGCAGCTTAGGCTGGGCTCCACCGGGCAGTTCTCTGGTTTCAGCCGGGCTTCCTCATGGGTCCGTGGTCAGCTTCCAGGTCAGCTGGGGGCTCGTGATCTTTTATCTCCTGAAGGCTAGCCTGGGCCTGTTCCGAAGGCGACTGGGCAGGGCTCCAAGGAGTGCCAAGTGTGCCTCGAGGTCTGCATTTAGGTCTGGCACAGCACCGTCTCTGCTGCACTTCACTGGCTGAGGAAATCACAAGACCGGTCTAGGTTTAAAGGGAGGGGAGCTGGACTTCACATTTTGATGGGAGGAGCTGCAGAGGCACCTTTTGGAGGGCAGGGCACAGGGAAGGAAGTACCAGAGGACGTTTTGTACACAGTCTCCCACACTTAGCAGATAGCAAGTGCTCCAAAGGAAAAAGAGCTTGAATTGACTGAAATCTGAGAAATACTGGATTTAGCTAAAATCTGGGAAACTCAAAGTAGATCAAGTTTGGTTCCATCACACAGCCCTTTCATCGTGCTCCCCCCACCCCCGTGGCCCCCTGCACTGCAACCCAAGCCCTCAGGCCTTTGGGCTGCCCGCCAGAACCCCAGCCCTCTGGTCAGCTGAGGCTGTTTTTGGCACACGTGATCTAAGCCGGTCTCCACACTAGGAACATATCAGTGAGCAAGTGAGACGTGACTCTTGTCCTATAGCGGCAAAGATATGCTTGAGTAGAAGTGACAAGTATGGTTAGTTACAGAGACATCTAGGATTGAAGGGAGTAGATGACAACTGACCTGTGTGATCTGGTGCCAGGGCCCAGGCTGAGGGGCTGCCCAAGGAGGCCATGTGCCCACCCGGGCCCGGGTGGGAGAGTGTGGCAGGCAGGGTGTTTGAGGAACTGCGGGAAGGTGGGAGGCTGAAGCCCCGGGGCCATGGCCCCAACAGCGCCTTTCCAAGGGGGTGGGAGTGCAGCCGAGGGCTCTGGAGCCGGGAGAGACAGAACCCAGTTCACTAAAATAGTCTTCCTGGTCACAGTCAGGTGGATGAGAGCTGTGCAGTGCGCTGAAATCCATGGCGATCTCCGCCATCCTGAGGCCGCCAGCCACCTGCCCCCCAGCGATCCCAGGCACCAGAGTGCACAGTGAGGTTGTCTGTGGCACGGCTCACAGAAGTGTTCTGCAGGTGCTTTGGGGCCCTCTGAACCCCGCGTTTGACAGTGACTCTCACAGGCTGCTCGGCAGAGGGCGCAGGGAAGGGACAGCGGGAGCTGGTACGGCCGTGCAGAGGTCCTGTCCCTCCCATGGCAGCCGAGGGGCTCCCTGGCCAGCCCGGGGGTGCTGATCTCTGGGGTGGCGCCGCCCCTCTCCTTGGGCATCTTCCTCACACCCAGGTGCCTGCTGCTTTTACCCTTTCAGTGGGCATCAGTTTTAAAAGTTTACAACTTGTCAAAAACTTTTACCACTGTAGGGCTCCTGGTGTTCCGGGGAAACAGAGATCTTCCTCTGGCCCCGCGGAGCGGGAGCATCTGTAAGGCCCGTGTCACAAGCAGCTCGGACTTCGGGGAACAACCGACCTGTAGATTTTTGTTGGTGGAGTAAACCAGGTGTGTGTCTGAAAGCAGCTTCCCCTTTCAGCTTCTGAGGTCCCGGCGGGTCACAGAACAGCAGGGGCGCTGCCCAGCTTCTCCCTGGCCGAGCAGTTGGTGCGCTGGGTGGCTGAGTGTCACCCCTGCCTGGCCCTTACTCCTGAATGTCGACATTCAGAGTTTTCCTTAAAGCTCAGTTTCTGCTGTTCACTGTCAGGTTTCTTGCAGAATGGAGTCATTATCTTTAATGTTTGATAACTGTGCCACAAAGGTAATATAATAAAAACCAAGAAATGCAATTAGAGAGGCTTTCAACTCAAGCCTCTGTGTGTGTGTGTGTGTTTAATTTTTCAGAATCCTTGTCCCACAGCTAAGAAGAACCTTGTCTTCTTTCTGTCTCCCGCTTGGGTCACCCCTTTATTTGTCCTCACTTTTGCTTGGCGATGTCCTGCTTCATCTGCGATGGTGGAGCCTCCGTGGGGGAGCCGGAAGCCGGGCCCTGGGGACTGAAGCGGCCCTGAGCTGTCTGTGCTGAGGGAGGTGGGGGCTGGTGGCAGACGTGCAGCCTTGTGAGCTGGACTCTGCTCTTGATGCAAATGAACAATGTGCCCAGGTCTTCTGGGCGGTTTTTACTGAGTCCCCCAAGCCTGGGTACCTTCAGGGTCTTTCCAGATGGCATTTAGCCTCACAAGAGATGGGTGGCTCTGGGCGGTGAAGAGATTCTTGGGGTAAAAGCCTGGCAATAAGGAAGAAAGTAAGATTTCTTTCATTTTTAATTTTCTGTTTAGGAACATGCCTAAAATTGAATTTAGTTATTCTGATCTGTCTTCTTTGAAGAAGCATCATTATGAATAGTCTTTGAATCTGCAAGTCGAAACTGATTTCCTGTGGGCAGAGTCCCCTTGAGGAAGAAGGCAGTTAGACTGTTCTGAGTTCTGCCTTTAAGGAATATAGACCATAATGGGGGCCCTGTCTTGTATCCCAAGGGGCCGTGGACAGGAAGTCTATGGCAAGGTTCATAAAACACTTACAGCTTTTTCAGAGAAAGGAGCCATAGAAATGCAAGGCAGTGCGGGGCTGGGAGCCTCCCACGGAGCCTCTGGGCTCTCATTTCACTCACGTCGTAAAGGGAGAGGACCTGAGAGCAGCCCTCACCCCACCCTCCCCACCTACTCTTTCCTCAAGGAAAGAACCGAAGGATGAGAGTCTGCGCGCCAGAATCCTTCCAGCTCACCCGCAGGCATCGCCTCCGTCTGACCTCTGAAGGAGCAGGGTGGCTGCCCTCCCAAAATTTGACAATTTTTCTTTTTTCCTTTTCTGAATTGCTTTATAAATAATGAGCTGACGTGTCGTCTTAAGGAGTCAAAGTTAATGAGGCTACCTTCAAACAGCACAAAACTGAACCAGGAACATGGCAGGCATTTTGCTTTTTCATCTAAATCATTGGATTTCTCTTTCAGGCCTGTTTATGCTGGGAACAGGAGAGGAAAATTGCCAGCGGTGGAGGTGAGGAAAGGGGTGAGCCGGGTTCCTTCTTCAAGGAAATGTGCTAAGGAGGCCAGGTTTGAGGTCCACGGGCACCATAGTTTTTGCACTGCTCTGGTGTTTTCTTAAATGCATCCCGGCCTCCTCCAACTCCCGGGGAAAGATCGAAGAAAGTCAGAGCTCAAAGTAATAGGTCACGCCAATCGAGACATAAACAATGAAGCGTAGACATGTTAAAAACCTTTATTTGGAGTGTAGAGAGATTATCCCTTTTCAAACATTAGCTACAGCTCCCTATATTCCAGGGAAACGTCTATACACACCTTTGGTTTGACATTGTAACTGAATTAGTTAGACACTTCAGTTCAACAAATGGCCAGTTCAGTCAGCTTCTTAATTGATTTTTAACAAAACTGAACCAGTCCACTGGTTGAGTCAACCGGTCATTTGTGCGATATAGTCACAGGCCTAGAGTAATGAGTTTAAACTGATCAGTGGTAAATGGCTGTGGTCAGGCTTAAGGGGCACAGAGAACTGTTATCACGGAGCCATGGCAACATCTCTGAAATAATAAAATGAAGTCATAATCCCCACCCTGCAAGGTCTCATCTAATTCCACATTAAGTGGTATTTTCAATCCATGTTGAAAAGCACATGAAAAGATGCTGACACATCCAGATGTGCGGCGGCCCATGAAGGCAGTGGGGAGAGCAAACTTTCCAGAGGCGATTGGGACGTGCGAGTTGATGGATTCTGTTTAGTGTTTTCTTAAGTCCTTTTTGGAGACATTACTTTTCAGGGGCTTAGACTAATTGAAAGAAAGATACCCATTAAGTATATTTAGAAACACTCTTCCGTCTAGTTTTGAGTAAATTGGATTTGCCTGAGAGAGATTTTTGGCCTTCGGTCTGAGGCTGGCTGGCTTTGACTCGATAGCTTCGGGGTATAAGGAGACCTAAAGAAGTGTGGAGCTGTTTCAGACGTTGCCCGAGACAGCTCTGGTTCAGACTTGAACTTGTGGAGACGTCTCCACCTCTCCATTATCCATCCCTGTAGCCCCTGCATCTACCCGATGTTGGTCTCACGGTGGGTGTCCAGTGGAGTCTCAGAGTCTGGCTGTTCACCAGCCGCCGGCACTTGAGTTTATTTATTGAATTCAGCTCCCTTTGCTGCTAGGACCCGTGGCTCTGAAGAAGGAAGCTTTAGGGTCCTGGAGGTTTTGATGTGTTGTCACTTTTTTCTCACGGGCTAAGAAATTTACCCTAAGGCCGGCAAACAAGGAGAGCAGCGATGTACGTCGCGTTCCCCACTTGCAAGCCAGTGACTTGCATCGGTGCTGCTGACACATGGCCCCTCTCAGGCTCTGGGCTGAGGGGCCTTCCCTGAGGTTGACATTCCTTATTAGAAAGTCCTGAATCTCCATGATAACAAGTAGAACCTTTTCGTACCAGAGGCAAGCAAACCAGTGTGGGGGAGAGATCTGAGTGAGGATGGTAAGGGTCTGAATAAGGTGCACCCAGGGTGTGGGCCTGGGTGTGTGCAGTGAGCACCAGCGCCAGCCCTGGGACTTCTGACCCACGGATGCCCCCAGAGCCTTTATATGTGGGATCCTGTGCTGGTACCTAACACTCCAGAATGTTGGGTCAGAAACCAAACCCTTGTTTAGCAAAATCGACCTTAACTTTTTCCCTGTCCAGCTACTGGTTTTCTCCTCCTCTTTATTAACTTTACATCTCTTGCCCAGAATTCTATCCCCTCTCCTCCCTATTAATTCATGCCCATTGCTTTCCTGAAGGGCTCAGCTCTTCCAAAATTCTTTTATGGCCTCACCTCAGTACTATATAATCTTGTACTTATTCCACACGTAACTTAGGTTTTCTTCAGTGATTGCATTCATGTTTTGACTTCTTAGATAGTGTTTGCATGCTGAAGCAATAGAAATGATCTGCTCAAACTGAATTGGATGAACCACACTATACTAATTTCCAGTTTCGGGGGTTTTATTTGATTCTCAAAATAACTCAGTGGTGGCAATTATTATTCTTTCTATTTTATAGTTGATGAAACTGAAATTCAGAGAGGGCTAATGGCTTAACCAAGGTCACACAGCCAGGTGAGGGGCAGGGGTGGTCTTCTGACTCCATGTCCAGAATTCCATGACCACATGCTGCCTCCTAGCATGACTGATCAGATAAATTGTGCCTTCAAATGTTAGACTCACAATAAAAAAAAAAAAAAAAAAATGGAAGCCTTCCTTAGCAAGGAATATCCTTCCAAATAGTATGTTTTTCTAGAAAATAATTTGGCATAAAGGATAGGCTCAACCTTCAGAAAAGGTGTTCTCAAGGTTTACTTATTCCTGTATGAAGCATTTGCTCAGTGCCAGCCTGGCTCCAGGTTCTGAACTGGTTGACAGGAATGGGAACGGTGTCAGAGAAGGACATGGCCCTGCCCTGCCTGGGCACTCAGCCTGGTGGCTGGCAGGTGGGACACCACGGTGGCAGATGGCCTGCATGCCTGTGACTCTTGAAGACTGATGACGAGCGTTCCAACTGATAGGCAAATATGACCTTCGTCCACTACCAGGGAGCTTATTCTGTACCAAAACTAATTTCCGGAGTGCTTTCATGGGTGAATGATGACCAAATACACACAATGGAATATTATTCAGTGTCAGAAAATGAAATTCTGGAACATGCTGCATCGTATTGCATGAACTTTGAAGACATTATTCTGAGTAAAATAAGCCATACACAAAAGGACAAATATTATATAATACCACTTATATGATAGGCAAATTCATAAAGGTTGCCAGGGGCTAGGAGGAGGGGGAAAGGGGAATTAGTGTTTAATGACAGCAGGGTTTCAGTTTGAGAAGATGAGAATGTTCTGGAGATGGTTGGTGGTGAATATGCTTAGATGCTATTGACTTGAACCCTTAAAAACGGCTAAATTGGTCAATTTTGTGTTATGTGTATTTTACCACACACATAAAGATTATTTTCCAGAATATTGTCAGCTATACTTATAAACCTGTATAAGGCGAGAGGAAGGTGGAAATGGTTGTAGCAAACAGTCCTGGGAAAGCAGACGACACGCCGCATGTCACTGACTGGTTTTCAGAATGCGGAAAGCCTGGTGCCGAACTGCCTTCTTATGACAGGTGAGCTGTTTCGCTAGTGTTCAGAGCAATTCTGGCGAAGGTGCACAAACTGGGCCAGGGTCTGGGTAGCCCTTTTGCAGTTGACTGGGTGATGAGAAGAGCTGTTCTCAGAGTAGTGAGAACATGTGTATTGGAAGCCTGCCTTTGCTAATGTTCCACGCGATCCAGGAGGCCAGATGGCATTTTATGTGGTTTTCACAACTGTGATTTGGGGTCGATTACTAAACCTGCTTGTGTTTCTAACCCAACTCCCTGCCTCCCGCCTGCCTTTTCGCTTAACCCTGGTTCCCAGAGCTGGGTTTGAACAGTCGCATTGTTTCTTTTCTTATTATTATTGTATCAGTGCCAACCTCTGCTACCTTCAGACCTGTTTGCCTGCCCAGCGTCTAGCACAGAAAACAAGATCCTTTCTCCAACAGGTCTGGTCAGATGAATGGTTTTCACCCTGCATTTATATTCAATTCTGGATTCATTTTTTTCAAGTTTGGGTTGCCCACCTGATGCGTTATGAGAAGACAGGTTCTGATCCCACATTACCTTTTCCTTACCTGCCATCATCAGTGTTTTCATAGGAAAGGCAGATTCATTTTATGTATAATGTAAAAAAAACATAAAAAGTAATAAAAGTAATAAAGCAATATTTGCAAAACATTTTTCAGGCCTTACAACATTCCTGAGAAGGAGACCAGCAGGTTCCCAGTTTGAATGAGGGAACACGAGAGTAGTTAAGTTGTATTCCCCGGGGTTGTCCAGCTAACGCTGGTGAGAGCTGCATCTGGTGGTGGTACCTTCTGGGTCCACACCCAGAATTATTTCCACCATCCTGGTACCTACTGGAAAAGATTTATACCAATTTAGTGTAAACAATTTCCACCATTTTGAGCTACTTATCAGGTCATTGTTGTCCTTTATTAAATAAGTCATAATGTCCATTTGAACTTTGCAAAATCCTCTTTCGTGCTCTTTGTTCATTAGTACCTCTTGTGACAAGGGCCTGCGTCTGACCCATTGTAATCAACTTTTGCAAATGAGTCAGAGATTAAGCAGTCTGCGGCCCAGGGACCCTGAGATGGTGGGCTCGGCTCCAGACACAGGACCCGTCTTGGCCTCTTGACCTGGGCTCCTGGTGCCCAGCAGGGGACCTGGAGGATGTCAGACGTTTTAGAAGCTTCTGGAGACTTCTAGTAGTTCTGTTGAAAATACAATCCAGCAGAAATTATGGCAGGAGGACCAAATGTATCTTCTTCGTTTTCCTATTTCGGGTACTTTGCTCAGTGCTGGATATAACAGGGACTCATTAACTATTTGTTGAGCAGAAACTTTGAAGATACCAGTTTCTTCTTGTGGAGAATTGCTGTATATTCATTTGGCCAGTGAAAATTCATTTTGTTAAGATTTCAGACACAGCTCATTCATGACTTCTCCCCCCACTCTGAAAAGAAGTGTTTTGGGTCTTTAATTTGAGTTCCTCTTAAAACACAACCAGATCCTGTCATTGGTAGGGGCACAAATGAATTAAAATCTCACTAAAATGCAGTGCGGTACAGTGTCCATCCCCCGGATTCTCAGCTGTGGTTTCTGGTGCAACCCTGCTCCCCACTGCCGCGGTGCGCGGGAGGTGAGCCCGGGCCGCCGGGCTGTGCTCTCTGGTTTGTTGCTGTGACGGATCTTGGAGCTGAGCTTGAGCAGGGACCATCCTGTTTCCTGTTGGAATTGATTCTCTGTCCAACTTTCATTTCCTATTGTACATTCCTTTGGGGTCAGAGCAGCTTTGTCAGAGAAAAGCAGGACTTTCTCCTTTGGAGATATTCCTGAATCCTCTTCAGTGGTGTGTTTATGTGAACAGACAAGCCAGGCAGTGCAGTAAAGTGGTCACCCGGCCAAACCCTGGCTGTGCTGCGGGGTCGTCCCCCAGGGGCTGGACTCCACTGGGTCCTAGCGCCTGGGCTGGGGATCTAGGTTGTCCTGTCCCTTGTCCCGACCCATAATTTTGTAGGCACTTCTCTGTGTATCAGGTGAGCTTGTTCCTGAACCCTCCACTGCAGCGCTCTTCAGAGGAGAGGAATGTTATATCGCTGTGATCATTTCGAATGTTTACTGCTTAAATGAGTCTGGTTCAGAGCTTAACCACAAAGCAGTATGGGATCTCAAAGGCACTGTGGTCCAGCCCTCTGCCTTCTGGTGGTGTCTGATTATTTACCAATAAACATTAAGATTGCTACCTCCAGATTATTCAGCAGTTGTCCAGATGTGTGAAAACTACATCCCTGTCACCTTAAGAGGCTAAGTGGGACCAACGCCGGGCCTGTTTCGCTCCCCGTGTCCTCAGTACCTGCTTCTGCCCGGCGGCTCCATATCATTCCCATCCGCAAGGGTTCAAGGATGTTTTCATCAAGTGGAACAGCAGTGCCAATAATCATTTTTATTAACTTTACCAAAGACGAGGAATTTTGTTTGATCGGTTATTGTGACTTATCTGAGTACATCTTCAAGCAGTCATTTTCTGTCATGTGTCTTGGATTTATGCTTAGCCGACTACATCAATCCGTTTGCTGCTTTACGATCAAAGCCCTGTTTGTTGTATGCAATCCCAGCGACAGGATTATTTCTGTCAGCCTGTTATTGTCAGTAGTCATCAGAAATATGTAATGTGAATTTACTGTAAGGCCATAAAAGGCACCCGCCTAATAATCCCCTTGTAGGAGAGAAAGCTGAGGATGTGGTAAATGTAGGAGGGACTTGTTTTGGAGTTTTTTCTGAAACATGGTGGTTGGTAGTACCCAAACATATTGAAATAAACTGAGACATATGCAAACATCTGACCTTATTCAGCCATAAATCGGACATTGTGTTATTTGCATATGGGATTGAAGGGAGGCGATTCCGTAAGTCCAGCCACAATGAAGGTAGTGGCCTGTTTATCACACCGCTCCCCACCCCTTTTCTGTGGCACCAAACAGTAAGAAACATTGAGGGTTTCCTCAGGATACCAGGGAATTGTGGTTATTTCTTCCAGAACGTGAAGAAGCACGGGATGGCAGAGATGGGGAATGGCCGCTCATGTGATTAAGAAAAATGTTATAAACCAAGAGATTGGACTTTTACGAGTTCTGCTTCCAACATGGTCAGTGACCTGGAGCAAGTTTCTTGACTTTGCTGGGCCTGTATTTTCTCACCTGTAAAAACAAATGATCAGACGAATGTCCCTGAAGCTCTTTTCTAATTCTGACATTGAACGCAATGCATCAGCTTACTTGATTTATTTATTCAATGTTAGCAGAATTAATTTGGACTTGCTAATTGTTTGCATCTGAGTGAGCAATTATGCTTGCACACCTGAGGAGTATCTAGTTAGTGGTGGTTCCTCATATTTATGTCAACTAAAGGTGTTGTGAACGAAACGTGCAGTTCCCAAATGCCAAAACTAGAAGAAGCTTGTCTTTAGAACAAGTGTTGATAAAATGTATGTAAAGGCATTATAGCTGTGCCGGACCCTTCTGCCCCTTTAGCAAGTTCTGAGGTTTCAGAGTTATTACTGGCTCTCGTGCCATGAAATGACAGCCTGTTTGGCTGTGTGACACAGACAAAGAGGTGAGGAAGTGTGCACCTGTGAAGATACTCCTACAGGTCCCGGCTTCCCCACCGAGCAAATGTGATGCTTCTCAAGTTTATGACTTGGTTGCAAATTTTCCAACTCCGTAATCTTCCCTACTCCAAATGAGGCTCCCTGGGCAGGGGGCTCACAGATAACCTGATACTAAAGAAAAATTAAAAAGCACTCCAGTTCCGGAAGTATAAATCAACCACGTACTCAGGGGATAGGTTTTACACTGTCTTTTGGAGAAAGGAAGAGCGCTAATAACTAATAAGTCTGATGGATTTCAGTCTCATTCTTCTGTGATGCTGGAGAGCTAAGTTTTGGTAATTCCCTCCGGGGAATGCGTCTAACCCCGGAGGCCCATGGAGATCACAGCGCCTCACTCTGACAGGTCCAGGTACAAGACAAGACCATGGAAAGGCTCCATATTGATGGCAAAAGTGATTGGCAGTTAGGAGGATATTTTTATCCAGGATGGAGCTGGTATCGCTGTAGATTCTGCTCTTGAATCCTCAGAACCTCTGCCTGCGCTGCCTCTGAGGAAGCAGAGCCCCATCTCTTCCCCAACCTTCTCCTCTGGGTTCTGCACCTCCTCCCTCTGTCCACTTTCACTGGGGCTGTGCTCCACGTGATTCACCAGTTGGCAGACAAGCCCAAGTGGAAATAAAAATCAGCGATCCCACAAGGCTCTCTCATTGTGCTAACTGCACAACTTTTGAAAGAAAAACCTATACTTGCCACATCCACTACCTCACAACCAGCTCACTTCCTAATCTTTTGCAGTTCGTGAAACTGCGGTGGTCAGTGTGGTCAGCAACCTTCTGGTTACCAAACCTAATCAGCTGTTCCTAAACTCCCTGTGAGCCCGCACTGTTTTTAAATTTCTTTTTTTAACAGCATCTAATACCATTGACTATATTTCCCATTTGGAAAACTTCCTTCTTTGGCTTTCCCTCATAGGGCTATGATGAGTCTTAAATCCAGTGACGTATGTAAAGTGCTTAGAAATTGCTCACAGGGACTTCATAAATATTATCTGCTGTCATTGTTTGGGGTTACAGTGTTTTCTGGTTTTTATGTTGCCTGCCTCTTTCTTTTCTGTTGGCTTATTTATTCTCTGTGCTCCATGAATACAGAGACCTCCCGGTTTGTGCTTCTGTCTTTTTTTTTATTATTAAGGTATTATTGATATACACTCTTATGAGGGTTTCACATGAAAAAACAATGTGGTTACTACATTTACCCATATTATCAAGTTCCCACCCATACCCCAATGCAGTCACTGTCCATCAGTGTAGTAAGATGCCCCAGATTCACTATTTGCCTTCTCTGTGCTACACTGTTTCTCTGTGATCCCCCACACCATGTGTACTAAACAAAATATTCCTCAATCCCCTTCTCCCACCCTCCCCACCTGCCCTCCCCACCCCTCCCCTTTGGTAACCACTAGTTCCTTCTTGGAGTCTCGGAGTCTGCTGCTATCTTGTTCTTCAGCCTTGCCTCGCTGCTATACTCCACAAATGAGGGAAATCATTTGGCACCTGTCTTTCTCCACCTGGTTTATTTCACTGAGCATAATATCCTCCAGCTCCATCCATGTTGTTGCAAATGGTAGGATTTGTTTCTTTCTTATGGCTGAATAGTATTCCATTGTGTATATGTACCACCTCTTCTTTATCCATTCATCTACTGATGGACACTTAGATTGCTTCCATATCTTGGCTATTGTAAAAAGTGCCACAATAAACATAGGGGTGCATATTTCTTTTTGAATCTGAGAACTTGTATTCTTTGGGTAAATTCCAAGGAGTTGGATTCCCGGGTCAAATGGTATTTGTATTTTTAGTTTTTTGAGGAACCTCCATAGCTTACCTTCCCACCAGCAGTGTAGGAGGACTCCCCTTTCTCCGCGTCCTCGCCAGCATTTGTTGTTCTTAGTCTTTTGGATGCTGGCCATCCTTACTGGTGTGAGGTGATATCTCATTGTGGTTTTAATTTGCATTTCCCTGATGATTAGTGATGTGGAGCATCTTTTCATGTGTCTGTTGGCCATCTGAATTTCTTCTTTGGAGAATTGTCTCTTCATATCCTCTGCCCATTTTTTAATCAGGTTATTTGTTTTTTGGGTATTGAGGCATGTAAGTTCTTTATATATTTTGGCTTTAACCCCTTGTCAGATAGGTCATTTACAAATATATTCTCCCATACTGTAGGATGCCTTTTTGTTCTGTTGATGGTGGGTGTCCTTTGTGTGCTTCTGTCTTTAGTCCTTTTCTCTCTTAAAATGTGCCCAGATTGGATCTACTCTTAAACTGGTGAGCTTACACCTTGGGGGCCTTTCCCTTGGACAGGCCATTCTCCAGGTGTGCAGGGCCTGCTGTGCGCTCATGGCCGTATGCCGTCCTTGTTGTCAGCAGTGAGTCCATTAACTGTAGGTGGTCAGACTATCCCTCGTTATGCCCTACATTGCTCTCCCTCACACTTCTCCTTCAGGTGGTGTTGGACTAGCTTTGGGCATTTCTGACATCTTGTTGGGCTGGAGATACACTGAGTTTCCATTTTGTAGTTCTCAGTCACGTCTGTGTTTAGTTACATGATTGTTGGGGGTCCTTGCGTAGAAATGTCTCCCTCTTGCCCATTGTGCCACCTCCCTCGGGCCCAGAAGTTGCATCTGAGGTGAATATATTGTCTGGTGTCCAGCACCAGAAGTTTAAGCATAGGGGAGGAGAAAGGTATAGAGCCAGAAACTAGACTGTGGAAACTTTTCTAAGCTATTGATTTGAAAAAAATCGCCAACATGCTGGAAAAAGGAATCAATCTTGTTCCTGTTCTTTCTGTAAAAACTATCACAACACTGTCGCCATGTGAAGAGAAATCCAGAAGCATACTGACAAAATATGTAGCAAAAACAAATGCACAAGGGCTAACAGAAGGAAACCAGATAAATTGGACTATGGTGAAAAATTTTTTTAATTTTCTTCAAATGGTACCGTCAAGAAAGTAAAAAAAAAGCAACCCACAGGATGGGAAGAAATTTTGCAGATCATTTATCTTGTAAGAGACTTGTGTCTGGAATATATAAAGAACTCTTAAAACTAAAAAGACAACACAATTAAAAAATCAGCAAAAGATTTGAATAGACATTTCTTGAAGGACGATATATAAATAAGTGGTCATCAAATGCATGCAATGATGCTCAATATCAGAGAAATACAAATACAAACTCAGTGAGATACTGTGCATACCCACTAGGATGACTAGAATAAAAAGACAATATGAAGTGTTGGTGAGGACACAGAAAAATTAAATCCTCATACACTGCTGGTGGCAATGTAAAATGGTGTGATGCTGTAGGAAACAGCTTGACAGATCCTCAAAAAGTGACATATAGAGTTATATGACCTCAAAAATTCCACACCATGGCATATACCCAAGAGAAATGAAAAAAATACATCCATACACAAACTTGTACATGAATATTCATAATAGCATTATTCCATAATAGCCAAAATGTGGGGACAGTCCAAATGTCCTTCAGCTGAAGAATGGTCAAGCGCAATGCGGTACAGCCGTACAGTTGAATATTAGGAAGGAATGAAGTATAGTTGATACTTGAACAACACAGGTTTTAACTGTGTGGGTCCATTTATATGTGGATTTTTTTCAATAAAGGAAAACTTTTCGGAGATCTGTGACATTTGAAACAAGTTTCTTTTCTCTAGCTGCTTTATTGTAAGAATACAACATATGATAGAACATAAAAAAATATGTGTTAACAGGAGCATCAGCATATGTGAAACAAATACTAACAGAAGTGAAGGAGGAAATAGACAGCAATGCAAT
>JAQQAC010018689.1:31859854-31903294 GCA_029783875.1 Phataginus tricuspis | reverse complement strand
ACCCACGAATGGACTAACAGTTACCAAAGGGAAAGGGACTGGGGAGATGGGTGGGAAGGGAGGGATAAGAGGGTAAAAGGGGCATTACGATTGGCAGACATAGGGCGGGGGGGCACGGGGGGTACTGTACAGCTCAGAGAAGACAAGTAGTGATTCTCATCTCACTACACTGATGGACAGTGACTGTAATAGGGTTGGTGGGGGGGACCTGATGAAGGGGGTAGTTTAATCATCACAATATTGCTCATGTAATTGTAGGTTAATGATACTAAAATAAAATAAATTGTAAAAAAAAATATGTGTTAACCAATTATTTATGTTATCAGTAAGGCTTCTAGTCAACAGTAGTCTATTAGTAGTTAAGTTTTGGGGGAGTCAAAAGTTACACATGGAGTTTTGATTGTGTGTGGGGTTGGTTCCCCTAATCCCATGCTGTTCAAGGACCAAGTATATTGATGTATGCTACAATGAGCATGAACCTTGAAAACGTTATGGTAAGGTTGTATGGTACAACTTTTGTGAAATGGCCAGAATAGGTGAATCTGTGCAGATAGTAAGTAGATTAGTGTTCGCCCGGGGCTGAGGTGGGAGAGAGTTTTATTTAGGTGCATGAAAGTGTTCTGAAGTTGGTGATGGTTGCACAACCCTATAAATATACTAAAAAACATAGAGTCATTCACTTTGGGTGAATTGTATGGCGAATTATATCTCAATAAAGTTGTTTTGAAATGAAGAAAAAAGAAGTATTACAGATGTGTGTGTGTGTCACTCTGAAATTTACCCATCGCCTTCTTAATAAAGTCCAAACTCCACAGCTTGGCTGTCAAGGCATGTGTTTTATAGAGGGCATTTTTCTTCCTTCGCCTATACATTCGTAAACCTTACCCCTTTTTCAAATGCCGTAATCATTAACCTGGATGTGCCTTCCCCTGCCAGACAGGTATTTCCTTCATTCCTCTCTCAGAGCTCTCAGCGTAAGCCTGCCTCGTATTGTGTTTGTTTCCTTACTGGTCCTATCGCCTACATCTGGTGAAGAGCTTTCTTTGTGAGGTCAGGGAGTGAGCGTCCTCATGTGAGCATCCCTCGGTGCAGTTGGCCCCTAATCTTATCTGGCTGGTACGTGATACATTTTATCACTTGATAGAATGAACGTGTTGTGAAATTATTAGAAATGATCCTGGAAATGACACTGTCTTTACCTGCCTCTTTCACAAGGGTCTTTCAAGAACAATGTGAGATCAGATGTATCCAGACATTTTTGGGAACTCTTAAAACTCTAATCGTGCAGGGTGTTATTATCCTCTGTAACCCTGGTAACTATTCAAATTAGCGTCAATTAACTTTTGGCGGTACTCGTAAGATTCCTTATCGTCTACATTAGTTTGTCAGATGAGGTAATGCCCTTTTCTGGGTAGAGTTGTCAGTGAAGAGATTGGCAGCGTTTTGTAGTCGTAAACAAAACTGTCTCATGTGCGGGACCATGACAAAGAGGAAATAGGATGCCAGAAGCTCTGTGAAAACACTTACATCCACTTCATCAAGAAGGAACTGTGATCTGGTGAATAAATGAGTGTTCTGCTCTGTTCCTCAGCTCCTCTGCTAGTGGGTGGCCCCCAGAGACTCCTGCTGCTGGGTGACAAGCCCCGATGCCATTCAGGTTCAGCTTAAAGCTCCTTTTCTCTAGAGACCTTTGTTTTTTAAAAACAGAATTCTTTAAGTAAATATATTGATCAAACTTAAAACTTTTCAAATATACAGAAATGCACAGAGATTGATGTAACAAACCTGTCGTCCGTGTTTAACAAATGCTAGGTTGTTGTACAGTATCTGCCTCAGGTGTTTCCTTTTTCATGAAAGACATTTCAGATACAGTTAGTTGAGTGCTTCCTCTCAAATCCCATTCTCCTTCCACCTCCTCATAAGTAGCTGTTATTTTCATCCAGGAATGTTTCACTGGTTGACCTTGCAGTCCAATATTGGTGTCAGTTGTTAACTCTTGAGGCCATTTTCTGCTTCAGAACTGTTGATCTGCTTATTTCCAACATCCAGAGTCCACCATCAAACCCATTAAGTGGGAGTCCCCCCGCCCCAGTATGTGTAAATCAGCCTCTGGGTAAGGGGAGGACACCTGTCACCACATTCCTGGAATTCTGGGAAGAGGAGGGGGAGGCTGTGTGGTTTTGTCTGTGAAATACAAAAGCTTGGTGACACCTAGGACGTTTTGGAAGTGGCAGGGATGGTGCACCTTAGCAGACTGTCAAAATACAGATCAGTCCAGCTCGGTAGCAGTTTTGGGGGCAGATGATGAGGCACTTGGCCCTGGAGAGAGGAAAATGCAGTAACCCGTGGGGCTGTGTGCACACCCAGGTGTGTTTTGTTGACATATATACCTGCCTCACTGTAAACAAATAGAAGTGTTTCTTTAAAGCACATGCAGTGGAACGAAACGATGGTGAGGAAGTGGAGATGGGGAGAGGACAGTAAGCTCCCGTTTAAGGTAAAATTAGCACAGGGAACACAGGCTATTTGGTATGACCTCAGATTTGGTCACTAGCTTTAAGTACAGTGAAAGAAATTCAAAGGGATCAGTGGAACAATTTAGGGCCCTTAAGATAAAAGCAAACCAGTTGCCCAAGGGAAGAACAGCTGTTTCTGGCACAGATGCCTGGGAGCCATTTCCCTGAGGACTCGGGGCACTGGGCGGTGGGGGAGCGCTGGAGGGCAAAGAGCGGTGTGTATGATGCGCAGGGAGCACGGCTGAGGGGCAGAGGGCTCCTGTGATCAGGGGGGCCTGGTCGCCAGGGTTATTACTGCCAGTCATGCTGCCAGTGGCATTGTGATGGTTAATGTTATGCGTCAACTTGATGGGCCACCTTTCACAGATATTTGTCAAGCATTATTCTGGGTGTGTGTGTGAGGGTGTTTTGCATGAGACTGGCATTTGACTTGGTAGACTGGGAAAGCAGATGGCCCTCCCCAATGTGCATGGACCTCATCCAATCAGTTGAAGACCTGACTAGAACAAAAAGGGTGGCCCTCCCTCAATGAGGAAGGAACTTCTGTCTGCCTGCCTTCCATCTGGGGTATTCCTTTTCCATGCCTTCAGACTTGAGCTGAAACATGGGCTTTCTGGGTCCTGAGTCTCTGCCCTCACCCAGGCACTGCACCGTCGGCTCTCCTGGGTCTCCAAGTTGGCAGCTCACCCTGCCGATCTTGGGACTTGTCAGCCTCCATAATCACATGAGCCAGTTCCTTAGCAGACATCTCTTCCGTAAGAGAGTATGAGATCTTGTGTGTACCTGTGGACACTCAGTGCACCTGTTGGATCTGTTTCTCTGTGGAACCCTGATACGCACATTCCATATACCATGGGCCTTGGTGCTAGTCGTACAGCGTCTTTGGGTTTATTTGCTTTCCAACTTACATCATTGCATGATGGGCGATTTTGTATTCTCTTATCTATTAACTGTCCGTATTCTAATATCAGTAACAGTGTCTATGGTGCCTTACATACATCAGTTCACTTAAGCCTCATAACAATATTCTAAGGGAATTTGGGCAGGCTGAGGTTAGGGAACAGGTCCAAGGTCGCAAAACTAAGAAACAGTGTGATGTTTTCAGGGCCTTAATCTGAATAAAGCCGATCTTCTACTTCCTCTTAGTGGAGAAAACAGGAGCGGACTCTGGGAAGACAATTTAGAGGCTGCGTCTTTCCCTGGGGAGGAGGGACGGGCGTTTGTGCAGTGTGGGTCCTTCCATCATGTGGCGTGTGCGGGTGACCCCGAGACAGCTCAGGGAAAGCAGGCAGCCGCCGCAGGACCAGGGCGGCAGCCGGGAGTGTGGGGCTGGCTCTGCGGAAAGGCCTCCTCAGCGCAGCTGCCGAAGACCCGCGGGCACCACTAGGCTGATTTACCTGGAGTCGCCTGCACTTTAGGTGTACTTTCCGGTGTCTTCTTGCAAGGCAAAATGGGAGAGAAGAAGCTAGCTTCTCCCTCCGGGAGTCCCTCTGTGCACCTGATTTCCCTTTCAGAATATCCACTTTTCTGGATCCTAACCTCCACTCAGAAGGGGCCCCGTCACCTGGGGTTCAATGCCACGTATCTTGTCCTTGCAGCAGGGGGACCCCTTAAGCTGGGTCTGGAGGTACTTCTCAAGCCACCAGCCTGTGGGTTTTGCCTAATAAAGCTGATGCTGCCGCGGAGGCCGGTCACCTCTGAAACTGCGTTCGGGCTGCATCTGGGGGAGTTAGCCTCTCCTGCGCTACCTGGAATCACCCTTTAGGTCGGTACAGGCAAGCCGGGTCGTGTGTGGCTATAGGTACATCAGACGGAGGGCCTCCGGTGCGCTGGGGTGGCGGGTGAAGGGAGACAACTTGTTCAGGCTGCAAAGAGCCCAGCTCTGAGAGCACAGCCGGGCCACCTCCACGTGGGATGACGGGCCCCGGATCACAGGATCCTCATGAACCACTTCCTGGCCTGGCGCTTCTGCCGCCTCCCTGCCCGCCAGGTAAATACTGCTTAGACCCAGCTTCTGATTAAAGCTACATGATAGAACTTGTACCAAGGATGCAACTGATGGCCCATGTCAGCTTGTTTGAGTTAAAAAATATATTTTAATTTGTTTAGCTCTCTGGGGAAATTATCTGAGCCTGCATATGATAATCAACTTTCACATGAGCTTTCAAAAAACTTGATATTATTCGAGCTGCAAAATGAGATTTTTAATCTACATAAATTTAGAAGAGTCCTCCCCTCCCCAACTTTATTTTTTTTGAGAGGAGGGGAGATTAAAAAATTCTAATTCATTCCTGCCCTTCTCCCCGAGGATACTCTCATTAGCTGTTGCAAGAAAGCCAGTAGTACCTTGTATAATATTTTCACACATTTTTTTCCTTTTTATTCCCAACTTTACACCAAGTCTTAAGGTTAGGACTGGTGGCAAGCATTGCTCCCCCTTTTTCTAGAAGAAAGTGGGTTGCTGGGAGACTGAGATTTGCCCAAGTCCACATAGCTGGGGGTTGCAGAGTTGGGACTAGAAATCCATTCTTTTGGCGACAAGTTCAATGCTCTTTCACCCTACCAGGATGCATTATAGTAATAATAGTAATAAAGTGTAAAAGAGAATAGAATTCAGGATTAAGATGGATTTGAAACATACTCGATAAGCTAGGTTGTGATCACACCAAATTCCAGTGGTTTAACTTGTTGATGCAAAGTCCCGTGTGGGTCCAGGTGACTCTCTGGGGCACTGCCCACATTTCTGCAAACCGCTTTGATTCCATGACCCCCCGTATCAGCATGAAGCCTCAGGGTACACCGAGCAGGAGAGAGGACTGGAGTGTTGGCTTTTAAATGCTTCGGCCAAGAGGTGACGACGTTCAATGCCATTGTGGGGCTTGCCCAGCTACACAGGAGTCAGAGACATTTTCTTCTGCATGTCCCAGAAGGGGAGGAAAGCCAGCAATACCGGGGACTGCTGGCAATGACAACTGTACCACCCACCCGCTGAGAGGTCTGTGCTGAAGACTGGGTCCCCTCTGGACAAACACCCAGGTCACAGATCCCGAGGAAAGCATTCATGCTGCCAGAAATTACTCCGGACAAATGTTTAAGCCCCTGACAAGTGTTTACAGATACAAGCCGTGCAGCCTCCCCTAAATGTCTGTGCGTGACAGTTCTAGGATTGCAAGTCCTGTTCTACAGCTACCGTTTTCCTGGTTTAACCTTCAGTGATTCCCCCATGTCCTAGGGAACAGGTGAAAGTTCCCAGTATGACGAAGGCCCATCCTGATTTGGCCCTGACACCTCCGCCTCCTCTTTCACCCTCGTTGTGCTGTTCTCCGGGGCTGCGGACCTCCTCTCAGTTCTCTCTCTGTTACCTCCGGCCTTTAGGGAGCTGTTCCCTCTGCTGTGCAGTGTTGCCTCCCCTTCCTTCCTCCTGCCCATTCCTTCTCTGTTCAGATCTCAGCTCAGATACCTGCTCAGGGCAGGCCTCCACAGCCAGGTCAAAGCCCTTCCTCTGTGCTCCCTCAGCCCCGCTGTCTAGCTCTGTCGGCTCTGGATCTTTGTAGTGGGCTATGCTGTTCACTCAGCTGAGTCCCCAGCTGGACGGCAGACTCCCTGAGGTCGGGGAGAGGCAACCATGGCAGCGCTCGCCCTGAGCGTGTACGCTCAGCACAGGGCTCGGCTCGTGCGGAGGGGATTACATGCACACTTGTTAAACGAATGAATGAATGGGCATAGGAATGGGTGGATGAGGCCGACTAGGCAGGTGAGGTGAGGAGTCTGGTTCTTACACTCCCCTCTGTTGGCTGTGTGGTAAGCCACAGGCAAGATGGTTATTTTTGAGCCTTGAACACCATTTCTCTTGCTCTCGATGGAAGTGCACCTCTGCGGTCTGTCACTGGCCTTATCCCACCACCCTTCCTTAAAAGTGGTAGAACTAGCTTATATTTCAGTATTAAATCATTCCCTATTTCTCTAGTAAGGTTTAAACTCAAGTGATAATACATAATTAATGTGAAGTCTCATTAGGTACCTGTATTATTTGAACATAATCCCCTTTAGAGTTATGGTACAGAGTTTCATTTTGGGAAGATGCGAAATTCCAGAGGTGGATGCTGGTGATGGTCACACGGTGGTGGGGATGCACTTAGTCCCCCCAGCTGTGCACTTCAAAAGAGTTGAAATTGTACATTTTGTGTATATTTTACCACAATGAAAATCAGATTCCCATCATAATGCATATCATTAATTCCACAAATTCAAACAGAATGAAAATCAAAATAAATACTCCAAACTGTAGTCCATGGTCGATAGGCTGTACAGTATAGCATCACCTAACCAGACGATAGCCACTTTCATGTCACCAGGTCATTGGGGTGATTGCCTGCAGGAAGATGGCTGAGACAGTACACTTTGATTCCCTGACTTCTTCTTTAGGAATGTTTTTCCCCAAATGAGACTCATTTGGGCTAAATAGAAAGATTCTCTTTTGCCAAGATGAAGACCCAGCACAGTGATTTCCAATTCTTTTTTGAACCATCATCAACTTCTTTTGTGGCCCCCACCACAGAATTAAAAAAAGAAAAAAAAGGTTTTAAAGTATTTTCTACTCCTGCATTTATTAAGTAATAATTCATTTGCGTCCCCCCAGTCTAGACACACGTAACCGCCCTGCAATGTCTGCGGCTGGCTCCGACAGCTGCTTTTTCCACATTGATCGGACATAATCGCTGCATTTGGTATAATGCTTAAGGGTGAATGAATGTGTGACTTCCATGGGGCTTTTGACCTACCCAGACTAGCTTAGGAACCCCTATTGCCACCTTCAAGGAGACAAGGTGATCTGCATTTGACTTGCTTCCCATGCGTTTCCCTTAAGAGTGCTGGCGCCGGTCCGGCAGTGGAGGGCTCGGGAGGTCTGGCGATGGGTGCCCGCGGCCGGGATGTGTATTGGGTCTGTTACATGGCGGAGACCCACGACGTCAGCTCTCAGGGTGGTTTGGACTTGCTGTCGTCCCTGCCTGGAATTTTGCTGCCATGTTGTTTTGAACTTTATTGTTCAATCAGAGGGGAATAAATCTAGAAACCTGCTTAAAAATGGACATACTCTATTCAATCCTATATTATTAAAAGATCTTAAAGGCTAGGCCTTAATTTTCTTACCTGTGGAAGGAAGATGTTGAACAAAAGTTCCTTGCAGCTCTAGAAATTCTAACATTCTAGCCAACAAATAGCAATATTGAGGGGCCTAGTGGCCCTTATATTTTTCTCGCCTGGCAGGCCCAGAGGATGCTGTGTCTGGGGCTTTCAGGGTTGCGGCTCACCCTCAGAGCTGATTGATCTGTTTATTCTAAGCTTGAGGCTGGAGCTAGAAGGGAGGCCATTTGTTTGGGGCACTGCTGAGAAAAACAGCCTCATTATCTAAACATCACCTCCGGACAAAGAAACCAGTGAGGCCTGTGCTTCTGTTGGGGACGAGGAAGAGGATAGAGTGGGACCAGGAAACGCCAGAGTGATGATGAACAGCGGAAAGCCTCGAGTGCCTCCGCCGGCCCACCCAGGTGACGTGGCCTCCTTCATGGCCCAGGCGTGGCCCTGCCCCAGAGGCTGACTCCTCCTGCCCTGTGCTGGTCACTTCCGTCCAGCTGCGCAGGACCGGTTGCTGCATCCTGGGATCTGCTCCGGGCCTGTGCACGGGTGGAAGAGCACAGCTCAGACACCTGGGATGTCATTCTCCTTCCCAGCAACTGGAAGATTTTCATATGAATGGAGTTAAGACCTAAAACTGGAAAACTTTGCTGAAGTAGAATGGCCACTGGGCTTATCTTTCTGTCTTCAGTGACCCTAAATGGGAATTTAGACTTTTAAGCAAGCTGATGTCTCCAAGATTAAAGGCCACACTCCGCCCGAGTTCTAGGCTAGAACAGCCCCAGACGTCTCCCCAGAAGCAGACACGCTTAGATGTGCAGCTGAGGCAAACCTGTTGTTTCTCTTCTCAGTCCATATTGCCTCTGACATGAGGACTAAGAACTCTGAGAAGAGAGTGAGGAGATCCTAGGATTTAGGATTTACAATCCTGCACATTAGGATTTCATTCTGGGTCTAAACAGCAAATATTTATTAAGTACACCTGAAAGTCAGGGCAAAACAAATCAATTTATCACTATCAACACTTGTGACTGACTGGAGAGAAAAGGCAGTACAATGAATGGCTGGCAAATACAGGTGTGAGTTCCATTTAGTCTCAGCAAGATGAGGGAAGAGAAAGCTTCTGGACAGGGAGGTTTTGCCAGCACCAATCCAAGTGTCCCTTAGGGGCCCTGCCAACTTTCCCCATTGCTTTTCCAAGGGACTCACTTTACCCTGGAGTTGAACCTTGGGTCTGCTTGAACCTGATAGAACGACTCACCCACTAGTATCTGCTTGACTCTTGAGCTGTGGGTAATTGACCAATGATGGAATTGTCCCAGAGCTGAGCATGGTCATTTCCAGATGCTGACCTTTCACAGAGGGGACTTTGCTGTGACCCCTTAAGGTCACAGCTAAGTCAGAAAGCAACAAGCATCCATTTGGGAGACTCTGGCATATGCATTTGAGTGCCAGGGTGAAAGGTGGTTCTGACCACTCCCTAAACTGTGCATAACTGAATCCTTCTGCCTGCTGGTGTGTCTGTCATCCCTGAGGTTGAACATGGCCAGGTTAGGTCAACCTGAGCTAGTGAGACAAGGCTCAGTCAGATAAGAAAAAGAGAAAGGGTTTCTCAGTAAGAAGGACAACTTTTACTATTTGAGATCAGCCTTAACCAAGACTGACGGGGGGGGGAGGGGGGGGAGTTTGCATTTTATTCCTAGAAAGAAAAACACATTTTTGTCAACAGGAAGAATATAGGGGTATTTGGATCGTGGTTCTGTTGGGATTGATATCAACTCTCATAAATCTTTCCCCTTTGCTTAAGGATCATCTTCAGCTTAGAGGAAACATGTAAGATTCATGAAATATCAAACACTGGAAGAAAAAGCTTAGGGATTCAGGCAGTTGTGGGGACAGACATAGTAAAAAATTGAGTCTACGGTAATTCTTTTATGGGAAAGATGCATTCTGAGGTGCCAGAAGATTCAAGGAGAGGATAAAGCTCCCCTTCAATGTCAGAACATGCAGAACCACGCTGCTCTCTGCAGGAGTAGAACTATGTAAGGGTCCACAGATAGGCTGTTGGGAGCAATGGGGGCGGGAGGCTTGGCAGCCAGGCGGAGCTACAGGTGGCGGTTGCCCTTGGACTGTGAAGTGCCTTAGGTAGGATGGGGCAAGCTGGCAAGATGTTTTGGTGCCTAGGGTGTGAATTTGATGTTATCACTCTGCTGCTAAGGAAGCAGACCCAAGGAGAGAAACTCAGTGGGGCCATGGTATTTTTTTCCTTTCAGCTATAACTCCCGGGGGTGTAAACGACAGAAAGCAAAACACAAGCTGAGCAAATGGCACACAGCTACATAGTAAGGTGTCCAGATCCAATTCATGTATTTACTCAGGCTCCTAGGACCTCTGTCCTCCTGCGTTTATCTGCTGGGCCTTCTGATGTGAGGCTTCTCACAGCTGTCGTTCAGTATAAACAACAACCTGCTGAAGAGTGGGTGACAGTGTGGCATTTTGCTGGGCCACTTCTTGCTCAGCATTTCTCATGAAGTCTCCTGCCTCTGGCCGTGCGCCAGGCCTGACAAACAGCTATGAAAACGACTTGGCATAAAGTGATGTTTAAAAATTACTGTTGAGGTGACCTCATTATTACATCTTTCGTGCTTGGCAAAGTAATTACCATTTTTTTCTTAATCAAAAGAGAACATTGATAAAATGTTTTCTTATATGTAAGTCATAGAGTATTCAGTGGTTTCTGAGCTTTGCCTTCCTGCCTGTGTGCCTGCCTCAGGCCATCCCAGTCCTTCCCATAAAAATGTGTCCACCCATTTATGGAGGATGAAACCTAGTTAGAGGCGCAGGTCATTTCCCAGAATTTGTGAGCAACTTTAATATTGTGATTCACTACTTATGGGGTCTCTGGTCCATTTCTGAAGTCAGGTTGGAGAAGAAAAGATTGTGCATGAAAATGCAGATTTTCATGGCATTGGGAACGTGTAAGCAGAAGCACTTGGAGTCCAAGGTATTTTTCTGTCACAGCTTAAGGGTGGATCCCTCAAGTGGGAATTATTTAGGAGCATGAAAAGACAGGCTTAGTGTCATCATTTTGTCTACTGCTATCACTTACTTCAGGAAATATATTTCATCCTACTCTAAAGAACTTTTCATAATAGTGAAATGATACGCATTTTTAGAAATAGCTGTAACTGCCATTGATTCAGGTGTTAATGTTCATAAAGTGCTCTTGCCTTGCGTGTTATTTCCTCTGCCTATTGTCCTGGTCAGCCCTGAGGGAGACCAGCTATTGTCATTCCCGTTTGCTGCAGATAAGAGACTGGAGGGTCAGAGCTGTCACCTGGCAGGCACACTGTCATAGTGTCACACTGTAACTAGTGCTTGAGGCCAGAGCCAGGCAGGCTGGAACCCAGAATCTTTAAAATCCCTTCACCACTTAAAAAAAAAAAAAAGAAGAATAAAAAAAAAAAACCCAACAATTTAGATTTATAGAGAAAAAAGAGGAAAAAGTAGAATTCCTGTATGCTTCCTCTCCCACCCACAGCTCCCCCTCTCATTAGCACCTGAATTAGTGCGGCACGTTTGTTATAATTGGGGAGCCGATATTGATACAGTATTTTTAACTGAAGTCCATAGTTGATATTAAGGTTCATTCTTTGTGTTGTACTTTCTATGAGTTTTGATAAATGTATAACCACGTGTATCCAGCATTACATACCATACAGAACAATAGTTTGGCTGCCCTAAAAATTCCCTGTGCTCTTGTCATCCCTCCATCCTCCTGACCCCTGGCTATCACTGGCCTTTTTACTGTCTTCATAGTTTTGTCTTTTCCAGAAATGTCACGTAGTTAGAATCATATGGTATCCTTCTACTATTGTTTTAAGCAATAGTATTTTCCCTTCATTGTTTTATATCAATAACAGGAACAAAATTTACTAGGTTTCTATTTGAGTTAAAATGTTTTTCCTGATGATATGTGCTTCTTTTTTCAACCACCATCTCTTCTGCCTGATCTTACCATTGGTTGGAATATGGCTATCTTCTAATATAGCATATGATCTACTCTCTTGTAATCCTGTTTTACTAGAGAATTTTATATATTGCAATTGGAAAGTTGAGCCATTAGAAGAGGAGAAGGTTTGCCCAAGTAAAGACATTAGGAGAACAGAAAATGAGAGCCAGGGCTTCCTTACTACATTTTGAGACGCTGCTGAATTTAGCCATGGTTGGCCAGTACCCCAAAAGAGAGACCTTGAAAGGAGAGACCATGCCAGTCAGCTCAGCCATTCAACCCAGGAGCTCTGACTGTTGTGAGCAGGGCCATGGATCTGGTCCTCCTGGGAACCCACCTTTGCTCCTGAAAGCTGCAGTACCACTGGATCTTGGGGGGAACCAAGACAGTATGTTTACACCTCATCTCCCCCGCCCCAAATCCAGGAATAAAACAAGTCAAACACATGTCCTACCAGAGGTATATGGAACACATTTTTTTTTCATAAAGTAATCGAATACTAGCAGTGGTTGATGAAGAAGATTACATTCTGAAGCCACTTTACAGGAACAGAGGATGCATCTAGTAACTTAGATGTTTGCCTGGCATGCTTAAGTAATGTAGGTTTTCTGTTGCTTATGTGGCCATTGTTTGTGATATTAGAGATGCCCAGAGTGACAAAGAGATGAAGGTTCATAAATGTTTGAAAAACCTCTTGCTTTCAAACAAGGGCAGAGTACCTCATCTACAAGACGACCAAGGGCTCGTCGATGGCTGATGCTCTTCTAGTGCTGGTGTCATAAACATGGACGTTTTTAACCTTGCCTGTTAGGTGGCAGCATAGTCTAGTGGAAAACAGCTCCAGCCTGTCGGTCCAAATTTCTCCAATCTGCTCTTAAGTTAAATATCGGTGCCGTATTTGGGTGACCCTGGGCAAGTCTCTTGATTTCTTTGGATCCCCTTTCCACATCTGTAAAATGGGAACAATCAGAGTGACACTTGGCCCTGGCTTAGGCCAAATGAGGTAATACATACTCAGAGTTTTAGGCTGTCAGTGCACAACTTGAAGCTTTTATGCAGATGTCCTGATCAAAATTGTCTTACCATTAATGTTTGTTTTATATGATATATAGATACACCTTATATATCTATCTTACTAATGTGTGTTTATCCACATATATGCAGGCATTAGTTCATTTGTTCTAGCGCTCTCAGAAGTGGGGTGTTCTTGCATTCATTTTATGAATGTGGCTGAGAGAGGTTTGGTTCCTGAAACTTGATACAATTACCATGGTTTTTGAAATATGGGGAAAAAAATCTTCATCATAGATAAAGGTCACAGATCAGACACTTTTGTAACCACATTGTGAACAAGTTTAGAAAAGTTGCGAAAAAATCATTAGCCAAAATCATGATCAGCCTTTTGGAAAAGGTTTCTCATGATGGAAAGACCGAGCAGTATCCTTCACTGAACCACAAATTTGCATGTTGGATTAGATTTCCCATGAAGGTTCTGTTCAGTACAGTGTCCTTCGATCAACCAGAAAATGTGTTTACATTTTTTACTTTAAGAAAAGTTCTGAAGGACCCACTGTCCTAGGTACCACCTGTTCATGCAGTTGTTAATTTGTTAGCTCATCAATCCATCTATCTCTTTACTCATTCGTGCACTCAAAGCACTTACTGAGCTCCTACTGTGTGCGCTGTCGGGATGCCCACCTGCAGTGGCTGAGGGGAGGCAGACAGCTCAGGTGCTGCACAGTCTGGGTTCAGCAGGAAGGATATTTTCAGACCTGGGACGGGCTCCACGTTGTAGACAAGTTGCTGGAGAAAAGGAAACTGTTTGGGACATCTGATCTTCAAAACAAATTCTCCTCTTCTTATCGAATTTAGGTGTACTAGGTGGGTGGAAAAATAATTTTTTCGGTAGAAGCAATAAACAGTGATAATGTTTCAGGTGAAATTCACCAGGGTCATAGAAAATTCCTCCCTGAGGGACTGGGGAAATCTCTGCAGAGAGGGAAGTTCTCTGTACTGAAAGATTATAGGCACTGTGGGTAAGAACATGCACCTGGATGCTTCTGGTTTCTTCGATCATTTTCTTTCTTTCTTTCTTTCATCATTTCTCCTTAGTGCTCAGATCCCGTGTTTATCGGTCTTGATTGAGGCATCTCCTACTTGGGTGCCTGGCACAGCCTATGGGAAGTGCGGTGTCCTGGAATGCCTACCTTAGGGTCAGGCATGAGACAGGGCCAGCTAGGCCTGAAACACATCGCTGCTGTCATCTTGTAGGCTTGTTGATGCAAGCGGAGGACCCAAGACCGCATGCCCTAAAGAACATTGATATCTGTTACCCACCTCCTCACGCACACCCACACCCAACACACAGAACTAATCATTTCCTCATCAGGACACCCATTGCAGTTTTTACATATGTGAAATTGAACCATATGAAATTCTCAAAATTCACTATTTTGACTTACAAAATACAGTAGTTTCATATAGTTTCACCTACTATCTGTGTTATTTAGATTGTTTATATATGTTCGTGTATACAACGAGATGGAACATTTCATCATTGATCTTTGAGTCCACATCACCTTAATACGGTTCCTGGCACATAATAGATGTTCAATAAAAAATATATCAAAAGTTGAAAAGAGGCTAAAAGTTCTAATAATCTGTTGACCAAACGACAAATTGTTTGGTTGGGTAGATTACCCAACTAAGGAAAAGGGCATTTTAAACCAAGGAGCATTAGTGGATCACTGCATCTGCACATCTATATAGCTCTGCACTCTGTAGGTATAACTATGATGCACATAGAAATTTCTGAAGTATTTGTTTTTTTAATTCTTGGTAGAGGTCCTTCTTTATGACAAAATCACAAGTGTTTCTGGAAGTTACTCCAGTTTTGGGGAAGAACTTGAAGTCCAGGGGAAGGTAAGCATCACTTGCGTCAGGAGCAGGCTCACGTGTTGACATGAGCTTAAAACCAAGCCATTCCCCTGAATGCTGCTCCGTCCTCAGCCCAGGAATCTGGAGAGACAAGCTTACGAATCCTTTTCATCCAGCCTTCTGATTCTAGGAACATGAACTTCAGTTCAGTTCAATTCAATGAGTATCTGAGCAGCTTTTCGTGGGGTGGGTATGGGGCTCACTGAGGGATGGGGTTGTGATGGAGAGTTCTAGCCAGAACTGCTTCGCGGGCTTTACTGGAATGTCCACCCTCTGAGGGCTACTTGGAAACCACTGTCTCTGCTGCTGCTCCCTGACTTATTGTTAAATGGGGAGACAGGCCAGAGAGATTGTGAAGAGGAAAGCAAAGAACGCGGTAAACTGGATTTGATGCAGAGCTGGCCAGGGGCATAGACCGCCCCTCTCCAAGCCCAGAAGGGGGAGTGTGTCACCGCAGAGATGAGAGATACCCAGCCAGGCATGAGGTGGCACGGATCCCCTGAAGGCGAGGTGTGCTGTGTTCTCTGCGGGGTGTGCATTTAGAGAAGTTGCAATACAACTAACTGATGGATTTTTCACATGTAAACCGGAGTCTTCAGGCAGCAACGGGTTGTCTTCTGATGGGTTTCTCTTGTCACAGGGGTGTTCTGCTTAGAAGGAAAGCAAGCCAGTAGAATATTCCAGCAGGAGTAGCAGTAACATGGGTTGGAAGACAGTTATTTAGGGTTACTTAGCCAAGTAGCAGCATTTCTGGACAGTGAGAAATTTGTTCAGCTCTGCACAAATTCAGTGAAATGTCCTTTTTGTCTTCCTACTAAGGTAGGTAGTTATCCTGTCCTCAGCCCAGAGACTCAAATTCCAACGGCTGTAGGACTGATTCCAGAGCAGCCAAGCACAAGTTCTGGGCCATTTTCTTTTTCAGTTCCTGCAGCCTCATAATGCTCGGAAATGTTGATTTTCACAAAGAGGCCAAGAACGGCCCACCCATGTGCCAAGGCTTTGACTGTGGGCTTGGCACGCAGAGAGGCAGCTGGTGAGGATGGAGAGCAGCCCAGCTTCCAGGCACACGTTTCTCACGGAAACTAATTCAGGACAGTCTTTCATTTTACTTAGATTAGCAGGTATTTTCTCTGTCGCTGAGAGTGGAAAAAGCCATGTATTTATCAATAATTGGCGAGTATCAAAGAATTGGAAGGTGACTTGAAAATCAGCTTTGGGCCGGATTCCACTCCCGGGCCTCCTTTTACAGATGGTGGATCAGGCCCCGCGGGGCCCAGGGGTCAGCGGGAATCCTTTGCCTTCACACTGACCGCCACTCTTCCTTCTGCTGTCTTACGGTTTCCCTGCATTTTTCTCCTGTCTTTTCCCACTTTTGACAACCTGAAGAAGTACAAAAAAAGTCATGGTCACAAAGGGGTTCAGAGCAGGGGCAGAACCAACTTTTGGGAGACCTTAAGCCTTTTATAGTTTGGGGGACCTTCTTTCAAAACAAGAATATAGGTTACGCAGAACAAGAATAAGGTTAGTGTTAATTAACCTATGGTAAACATTTTGCAAGTGTATGTGTTTCAGATCATCACATCGCACCCCGTCAGCGTACACAGTGGTGTATGTCAGTCACAAGTCAAAGCTGGAAACAAAAAGGATGCGGATGAATGTGTGTGTACATTGCTGGGGCCCCGCCCAGGGCCTTGGAGGGGAGCCCTGCAACGGAGGCCCCCAGAGTGTAAGCTGCCAGTAGCTTGCGGTGATTTGGGCCCTGGTTACGACCATTAAGATTTCTCCCTTAATGATTTATCTCCCTGATCACGCCCTGTGTCAGATGGAACAGTCTGGAATCAAAAAGCCTATCAAAAAGCCTTCCTTTATACAGTGGTGTTATTTTAGATGATCAGAGCAGAATAATGGTAAGTGGGGCTTCATCACTCTGTTCAGTTGTTACGTAGGCTGTTCAAGTGTTTTGCTCCCTCACATGTGACCCTCCCCTGCCTTCTCGTCTCGGCCGTGCCCACTTCTGGGTATGAGACAGCCCTAGAAGTCACACTTGCCGGGAGATACAGCAGGGACTCTTGCCCTGGGGCCCGGGAGTCCCAACTCCCTTGCTGCTGTGGCTGAGAAAGGGGCATGCTGTGGTGATGACAGTCCTGTGTACTGCACGCCCCCAAGCAGGTGCCCCGTGGTTCTGCCTGTCGGGGGGCCCTGCGCCCTGCAGAGTGGAGCACCACTGTTTCACACCATTGACTATGAAGGACTCTAGTTTCTGGCATCTTCTCTGCTAAGATGACTGTAAAATATCGGCGTGTTTTTAGCAATATTTCCTTTTAAATGTGCTTTCCAGTGCCTTAGGACACTAGACTAATGGGTTGGGGGAAGCATTTCATATTTTTATAAGGTAGTATTTTCAGTGGTAAAATGGGGTTTATCAGACCTCAAGAACTATGACTCCCAGGAAACGATAATGGTCTACCCTTGGGTTGAAGGAATGTCTTTATCCAGGATATGCATCTCAGCCCCTGGTGGGCTGATGTGAGGAGTGACCGAGCGTGGGACTGCTGGTCTTGTCGGAGCCACCAGGTGGGACAGGCGGGCAGGCAGGGAGGCCCCCAGTGAGGGGCAGTGCCGGCAGAGCTGGGCTTGCTGGGCAGGATGCACTGGGCAGTGACCCCTGGGGGCATTCACTCCTTTGCCACCAGGACTGTGTCATAATGGGGAGTCATTTGTTTCTTTTTAGGTCTTAGGTCTAATGTTTGCAGAAATAAGAGGTTGTATTGGGACTCAGGGTCTCTGCTGCCCCCCTGTTTGCTTCTTCCAATCTATTTATTCTTATTCATAAATATATCTCTAAAGGGGGCCAAGATAATGGTTTAGTCATTGTCATTTTACTTTGTAAGACTTTCCCTTTTGGGTATCTTAGATTCATTTTATTTGTTAATTATGGGATGTGTTAAGAGGTTAGCTGAATTGAATGCCTGTATATAAGCCCTAAGTGTCTGGCCTTCATTCATGCTGTGTCTGCGATGTGGTTCATACAATTCCTGGAGTGGCCAGCCACGCCGTGACCAGGCTCCTTCTAGCAAAGACCTTACAAAGAGGGTGAAAGGGCATGCTGCTCACTGTGAGGCTATGACCACCCTCACATGGTCCCCGTGTTGGCTGGGCCTTCCGCCTCGCGAGGACATGCTCTGGGGCCTCAGACAGCTCCGGCTTTCTCTCCTGGAGGACTTGTGAGGACGCAGGGGCGAAGACTCAGAGTTGACCAGGGTGCTTCGTTCATCTTCACTATGAGGCTGTCTTCTTTAGTGCTTTATGTCCATGCACTTTCTGTGATGCCTTGTGTGTTATTATTAATATATTATAATCCATTAGAGGGCAATTTTCTCTAATTTTCTATCATTTTGAAGTTCTGTGCAAAAGACATTAAATTGTGGATTAAAATGTGGGCATCTGCGTATCACTGGAAAAAACCAGCTGAATTCACAGGCTCTCAAAGCAGCAGGATGTTTGAAAAACTTTAGCCATTTCTGCCATTTGCCCTCTCATGGGTGTGGGGCAGGAGAGGAGGCAGCCACTAGTCCCTAGAGAATATTTCCCACGGTGTGTTGCTCTGTGGACATTGACTTTTTTTCATTGACTCAGTCTCAGGACTGGACTTCATTCTAATGCCTTTATTGCCAGGCCTGAGAGGAGCGTCTGATTTTCGGGGCTGTCAGCCCACCTGTCACTGACACAAGTCAGAGAGGGAAGCATCACCGCGGGCGCTATGACTTGGAAGGGCAGAGTCGACGTACATAAATACTCCGTTAGTCTTGACAGTGGCTGTGAAGCCCCACACCCTTCCCCCACCACTGGCTGTCTTGGGATTTGAACCCCCTTCCAATGGTGTACCCGGGTTGAGTGGGCAGAGGTTGGAAGTCCAGAGCATCCAGGTAGGATGTGATGCCATTGCGTCCTCCCCCCACCTCTCCAGTGGCCGAGTGGTGGAGGCCAAGGTGACATCCATCACACACGTTCACTCATTTACCATTTCCCTCTGTCACCACTCCTGCCCCGTCTCCCAGCTCTCTTTCACGAATGACCTTGAGGTCCATTAGATGGTATCACAGGAGACACTAACTAAATGTTTATTACATAAACAATGGCTGATATGTATGCAGTCAATAAAACCCAAAGGGGTTTTAATATCAGGAGCCTGAGTTTCCTGAAAGAACACACGGTCCACCCCCTCATCCCAAGGCTCCCTGTCTCCTCAGAGCACAGACTGACCCGGACTGGCCAGGAGAAGCGGTGTGGACTGACCAGAGAGGTGTGGGTCGAGACCCTTCAGGCAGGACGGGAGACAGACAAAAGCATGGCTGCTCACGAATTCCCCGCAGAGAATCCCAGGCAGATGTCTGTGCACAGGCAGCCTGCACGAGGCTGGAGGCCGGCTGCTGCAGAGCATGTATGAGGATGAGAGGCAGGGACAACCCGCACTGGGGGCCTGGAGAGCAAGGGCGTCAGGTGGGGTGATTTATTCACTCATTCTCTTAATGATTTCTAGTTAAGTGATAAAAAGATAGGCTCATAAATGAGGTGGGGGGACCCCAACAAACACAGAAGACCTACGTAAGGAGCAGTGTGGGGGTATTCAAGATTCTGGAGAGATAGGTTGGCCAGGGCACCCCATGTGACTTGAAACCACAGCCCCGAAATGCTGAAATCCAGAAGGGAGAGGCCTCAAGCACGAAGGCAGAAGTGCTTCAGAGCTGGTGGTGGAAAGGGCCTGGTACTTGGGCACGAAACGCGGCGCCTGCTGCTCTGAAACACCGGTTCTCCTTCTGTCGTAAGTGCCTAAGAGCGTGGATCCTGCTCCTGCTGGAGAAGTCCAGGCCCTGGGGTGATGGGCACGAGAGCCGAAGATCTCAGAGAAGCACCGTGCCAAGTTGTTGGGGTCCTAAACGCTGAATTTTAGAAGAATCTTAGAAACTGGCTTTGAGGAGTGGCAGGGCCTGAACTGAGAAAAATGATAGCCCTCAGCACTCTCTATATTTAATTTAAAAAAATTATTTATTTACTTTTAATTGTAATTTAAAAATTTATATTGAGGTACTACAATAAGATGCACAAATCCTAGTGTACAGCTTGGTGAATTTTTACATGTGTATATACTCATGTCACCATCGTCCAGATCAAGATCTCAAACATCCTCCCTAATTTTTCCCCCTTCCACCTCTCTTACCCATCCTTCCACCCACCTCCTCCATGGTAACTACCAGTCTATTCCTGTGCTTATGAATCTATTTCTGTTTTGTTTGTTCCTCTGTTTTGTTTTTTAGATTCCACATGGTTGAAATCATATGGTATTTGTCTTTGCCTAGCTTATTTCAGTAAGCGTAATTCCCTCTAGGTTCATTTGTTGTCACAAATGGCAAGATTTAATTCTTTTTCCCAGGTAAGTAATATTCCATTGCATATATATACCACATCTTCTTTATCCACTCATCTACTGAAGGACATTTAGGATGCTTCCATATATTGGCTGTTGTAAATAATGCTTCAATAAACATAGGAGTGCATGTATCTTTTCAGATTAGCGATTTTGCTTTCTTTGGGAAAATTCCCAGAAGTAGGATTACTGGGTTGTGTGGTCTTACTATTTTTAGGTTTTTTAGAAACCTCCATACTGCTTTCCTTAGTGGCTGCACCAATCTGCAATCCCACCAGCAGAGCACAAGGGTTCCCTTTTTTCCACTTCTCATCAACACTTACTATTGTCTTATTGACATTAGCCATTCTGACTAGATAAGAAAATAAATGGATATTAATGTTAGAAGAAATAGATGCATTATTAAAGCACAGAGGATCAGGACTATTCTGGTTAAAAACTTAAGCTGAATAAAGCAATTGGGAAAAAAAATTGCCCTCAAGAACTATTAAGGGTAAGGCTGAATTGTGGACACGGCCCTGGAGACGGCCCTCAATGCCAAGGCCTACAAGCGCAGCAAGCGGCAGTCCCTGCGCGAGGCCCGCATCACCAAGAAGCTGGAGAAGCAGCAGAAGATTGAACAGGAGCGCAAACGCCGGCAGAAGCACCAGGTGCGTCCCCAGGCCCTGTGCGGCTGGGTCCGGATGCCTGGGCGGTCACAGCTCTCACACCGAGGAGTCCTATGTGTTCTGTATCTAAATGTGCTGTTTTTCTTTTCTGTTCATCATAATAGGATTCTAGGCACTTAGAGTACAGTAGTGGACAAAACCAAATGATAGGGGACAGACGGGCTATAATCATGTGAACGTACACCATTAGGAAGGGACAAGATATGGAAGGTGACAGAGAGGCTTTTCACATAGGATGGTCTGTGGAGTGCTGTCTAAGGTGAGACTGAGCAGATACCCCAGGGAGGGAGCCACGTGGGTGATGAGGTGACATCTCACTGTGGTTTTGATTTGCATTTCCCTTGTGATTAGTGATGTGGACCATCTTTTCACGGTCTGTTGCCTATCTGTATGTCTTCTTTGGAAAAATGTCTGTTCAGGTCCTCTGCCCATTTATTAATCACATTGTTTGTGGTTTCTTTGGTGTTGAGTTTTGTGCATTCTTCATGTATTTTGGAAGTCAGCCCCTTTTTGGATAAATCATGTACAAATATAGTCTTCCATACAGTAGGTTGCCTTTTCGTTTTGTTGATGGTTTCCTTGGCTGTCACAATCTTTTTAGTTTGATGTAGCCCCACTTGTTTATTTTTGCTTTTGTTTCCTTTGCCTGGGAAGCTGTATCCAGAAAACTATTACTAAGGCCAGTGTTCAAGAGTTTGTTTCCTGTATTTTCTTCTAGGAATTTTATGGTTTCAGGTCTTATGTTTAGGCCTTCAATCCATTTTGAGTTTATTTTTGTGTGTGCTGTAAGAGATTAATTCCATTTTGTTCTTTTGCATGTAGCTGTTCAGTATACCCAGCCCCATTTATTGAACACTCTTTATATTTAAAATAAAAGAACAAATAACTCAAGGTGCTTTTAAGGAAAGCCCTCTATCATCCAAGATTTTAACTGAAAATATGTATTTGAAATTTGATGAAGGAAATTTGAGGAAATAATGTTTGCCAAAACATTGCATCCACCCCAAAATTAGGTGCCAGTCTTGGCAGAGACCTGTATTACACTCTGACTATGAGACAGGGTTTCTGGGGAGCCTGAGGCTGAGCTTGGGAATTACTATTAGATTGTTGACTGCAGAGAAAGAGCTTTATATTTCATAGAGATGATTATTTTCCTGGGTTGAGATGAGGTTAGAGAGGAGGCTTTTCTACCCATATCTGGATGTGGATAGACAGCCATTATATAATACTCACCATGTACTATGATATAATATGTAGTAATAAAATAATGCATAAAATGTGATATTGTATACTCTTTACATATTCAGGGATTTTTAATGGAGACTCTGTGTTTAGAAAAGTGCTAATTTGGAAATACAGTAAGTATACTATCATGAGCCGGATTAACTTGCTGTGGAATCTTCTTCTGAGAATTTTCGTGGATTGGTGGTTGGAAGAGTGTGTATCTAAACCTTTCTTTGAACTGTTGTAAATTCATTCAGGCAGATGACTAAGAATGACATTAACCCAGTGGGTCTCCCAAGGGTCAGGTGGGAGGTGGGGATAACATTTCAGGGCAGAGCAGGAGTTCTCACTACTTATGTGTGTTCACTCCTCAGATCTCGATTTGAATTTGAAATATCTTCTTTCTTTTGCCTCCGAATGTCAGCAGGAACCAGTTGCCTTTTATTTCCCTTTCTCCCTAGGAAATGCTACTGAAGGAGCATTGTCTGCTCTAACCTTCCTTCCCTGTCTGCTCAGCCCTGTCACCTTTCTCCCTGTCCGTCTGCGCCCACCCCATTGCCAGCACCACAGCGGGGTCTCCTGGAAGCCACAGCCCCTTCGGGTTTCGCAAAGGGCCATGGGGTCCTCACATCAGTGTGTTATGTTTGTGTTTGCTTTGCACAAGACCGCAAGGAGTCTTGGCTGTTTCGCTGGCTTCAAGCCCTATAACTGGCTTCTGTGCACGGCTCCTCTCTTTGCTGTTCTTTGGAGGGGTGGGGGCCGGCCTTTACTGCATCGCCCTGCCTCTCCTCCATGCAGGGGCCACTTTGTTGGGCAATGGCAGAGTTAAGAGGCAAGTTCAGAAGGGGAAGTCGCTGCTCAGGAATGTGTCCTGGAGAGCCTTTGGGTCTATTCAAATAAAAGCCGCAGGATGAGGGCAGCATATAGGCTAGGGTGCCAACATGGAGCCGTCATGGTGGCATAAGAACATACTGGGTGGTGGTGATCAGAGGACTCGTAGAAAATAAGAAAGCAGAGTCAGCGTGCAAGAGAAAAGCCGGTCAGAGACACTGTGGGTGATTTAAAATAAGATGGGCACTCCCGGCAGATATTCAAACACTCATGTTCAGAGCAGCATTATTCATGACAGCCAGAAGGCAGAAACAGCCCGAGCATCCATGGGTGGATGGATGGATAAATAAAATGTGGGCCATCCAAACAGTGGAGTATTATTCAGCTTTAAAAAGGAAGGAGATTCTGGCATGTGCTGCAACGTGGATGAACCTTGAAGATTTTATGTTTAGTGGAATAAGCCAGACACCAAAGGACAAACAGTATATGATTCCACCTATGTGAGGCGCCTGGAGCGGTCCAGTTGGTGGAGACAGAAAACAGAATGTTGGGTGCCAGGCGCTGGGGGTGGGGGGCGCGGGGAGTTGGTGTTCAGCGGGTGGAATCTCGCAGTTTGGACTGACGAACAAGTTCTGGAGACGGATGGTGCTGACGGTTGCATAGCATGTGCTTAAAGCCATTGAATTGTACATTTAAAGATGGTTAAAGTGGTAAATGTTATTTATTTCTCTTAGATCCTTGACTTTTCACCTCCCCAGATCTTTAACTTAACCCTCTCCCCTATGAGCATGTGTGGGAGTGGGGCAGGGAATTTATTTGGGCCTGGGAAGCAGGAAAGGGGTTTAGTGGGCTCCTGTCGCCCATACCCAAGGGTAAGGGAACCAAGTGTGGGGTGGGTGATGGCCTCTCTCATTTTTATTTTGCTGAGGTCATGGTAGTAGCTCCCTCTACATGCTCCTTGAATTCTACAAGGCAGCTTTAAAATTGACAGATAATGTTTCTAGCAATCCCATAACAGCCCACTAACTTAATTTGTGTTTTGCTCATTCCTAATACCCAGGAATGTTACTGAAATGTTCTTTCTTGGTCTTGACTAATGTTCGGTCCTTGTAGCCTGGTTGATTAATGGTGGGGGAATTGCCCTTCATTTCTTCGCCTTCAGAACAGTGCCACCTGGGTCTTTATTGCCCTCAGAGATGTCTTCTGCAAAGAGTGGAATTCCTACCAGCACAGCCCCTCCTACAGCAACACGTAGGTGAGAAGCCAGCGGGGTGCTCAGGAAGTGAGCCTGGTGGGAGCCTTCCCATGAGTCACCTGGCCTCCCCCAGGTTAATTGTCATCCGGCTGGTCCAGGGCTCTCTGGAGGGTCAGTAGAGGAGAGGATCATCTTCTGCAGAGGAATACGGATGCAGGGCAGGTGGAGAAACAGAAACGGCCCCTGGGAATGAGGAATGAGCGGCAGTACAGCTTGGTGTGTGCTTTCAGCCTGTTCTCATCAATAGTCACGTGTTGAGGGCTCCTCGTGTGTCTGCCTCTGCTGGGCCCTTCCCGGAAGCATGCTCAGGGTGGCCTCATGTGACCCTGTAAGGTGGGCATCTCTGCTTTCCCATTTTCGTGGTGAAGGAAACCACAGTGTGAAGAGGGGAAGTAACTGGCCGGGGGACATGCATTTGCTCTCAGAGCTGGGATTTGACCTGCGTCTGCTTGATTCCAAAGCTCATGTCCAAACAGGGTCAGCTGGATCTAATCTGGAGTCCCCACATGTTCCAGGAGGCCCATGGTTTCAAGTTATCTTTATCAAAGTAGCACACAGATAAAAGCATCTGGGCCCAGGGCCAATGGAGTGTCTCTGCCCTGCTTGCTTACAGGCCCTTCTGACCTCCAGTCTCTGGATTCCACTGCCTAACTGCCCTTCTGTGCTAAATAAGAAGATACAATCCGGCTGTCCAGCCCATAGGTCTGCCTTGCTCCCAGGGCCTGGTTTGGCTGGATCCCAATCCTGGACTGCCCTTTCCCTTTAGGGCCTTGCCTTGGCCTCCCCAGGCCCAGCTCTGACTCCTGCGTCTGGTTTACCTATTGCCTGGTTGCCGCACATATGCGTACTCGTGCGCACACACGCACACACACACTCTAAGGTCAAACAGGACAGCAAGCCAGGAGGTTGGTCTTCTTAACATGAGGAATTGGCATCTTTGGACTGGAAGAGGTGGAAGGATCTAGGGGGGGCTGAACCATGAGCGAGGAGGCTCAGGGCGTGAATCGGAGCTGAATTCCTGCACGGCGCCCTGAAGAGCAGGAGAGCCCTCCACAGGGGTCATGGCCCAGCCTGTGTGGCTCCTGCCGCTGTGCTCAGCGGTGCTCTCCAGAGGAGCACGTCCACCCTTCCCAGGAGGAAGAGGTGGGAAGGAGATGGGGGGAAGCTGCGCAGGGGACCTGGCAGCTCAGTGCAGTCCTGGGCCCAGCGAGTCACAGCTGTCCGTGCGATGAGTCTGGGCTGCGGGTGGGTGACCCGGGCCCTGGTGCTGGTAGATGGTTATAGCGAGGGCCCCGTTTTCCTTTCTCCACGAGCGTGGAGTCACAGCACATGGGCTGGCAGGGGCATGTTTTCTGTCACAATGGCTTGCTTCTCTGTAGGTCTCGGGAGCGGCACAGCATTTGGGGAGCCCCTGGAGGGACCTCGGGGCCCAGCCGTGTCCTATTTTCTCGTGTTCCCTTTCTGGGTCTGCCACGTGCTTGTTGGCCTGACTCCGTGTGGCTGGTGCCCCGGGGGCTCTTGCCCCCTCTTTTCCCAAAGTGCTCAGCCACCGCAGAGCCAACTTCCTCAAACTGGAAAGACGGGCCCCTGCTACGTCGTCCATTTTAGGTGAAACTGGAACCCAGGTTAGGATTTTTGGTTCACCTCCCAGATCACAGGAATTTATTGCCTCATTAACAGTCAAAGAAGCAGTTTTAAATGATCCAGGAGCAGGCTGATCACTTGGAATCCCATGTAGTGTGTAGGCCTCTTGTCTTGTAACTGTGACTTACCTTTGCTGGCAAGGGGGCCTGCCCTGGGGGGTGGGAAGGAGGCAGGAGGTGAGAGGCAAGGAGAAACTTGGAGTGAGCGGGCATTCCGGTTTATCCAGTAGAAGTAACTTTAACTGTGTGTGTATGAGCCAGGTATTTAGAAGTTTTGTAACTAAAGATTGTTAGTCATTTAACCCGGTGACCTAAAAATACTTAAGAAGTGTGTATGTGTTCAGGGATTTAGATCCATTTCTACTTTAGGGCCAAGATGATTTGTAGATTTGTTTACTGTCTGCCTCTGCTATAACGTAAACTCCCTGATGGCTGTTTTGTTTGTATGTATGCATGGGTGTGTGTGTGTGTGTGTGTGTGTGTGTGTGCGTGTATGCTGGTTTTCTAATCTTTTGTTCACTAGTGTATTCCAAGTACTTAGGACAGTGACTGGCACACAGGACTATAACAGATATTTGTTGAATGAATAAATAAATGTCTATGGATTGTGTGGGTATGCAGGTAGGTGCACACATTTACACACGAGGGTAACGTCGCACCCATGAGTCCTTTATCTAACAACCTGGAATATGTAAAATAAGTGAAGAATTAAAACATTGCCCAAAGGAGCAGCCACATAGTGGTCACAAAGACCACCCTCATGTTTCTTTACTCCTAAGAGAAACTTATAATCCTTTTTAGCCAGGCCTACTTTAGATACTGTTCTTAGCCTGGAGCAGATCAGAAATGGTAAATTAAAGAGAGATAATCACAAAGACAAGACAAAGTGACAGCTAACAGCTTGACAGGAGGAGACAAGACGAAAAGCAGACCCGAGTGCTCTTAAGTAGAGCTTTCTGGATTAGGGGCACACAGCACAGCCTTTTATACTTTACTGTCCCTTTGGACATTACGTCATACGGCACAGTATGAAACTAATTAACGTTCACAGTAGACACTGAATCATCAAAAGCTTAAAATATGTCTCATAACTTTATAAGAAGACAACTTTAGAGAAAAATCCCTTTGGAATGGTTTAAGTATGTGTTTTTCAAAGAGTACATGCTTCCATTATCTATAGGGGGAGGCAGAAAATTATGGCCTGCTAGCCAAGTCCAGCCTGCTGCTTGTGTTTATAAATAAAGTTTTATTGGAAACAACCATAGTCAATCCTTTGGATATTGTCTACGGCAACTTCTGTGCTATAGTGGCAGAGATGAGTAGTTGCAACAGAGACTACATGGCGTGCAAAACCAAAAATAATTATTGTCTGGTCCCGTATAGGAAAAGTTGGCCGACCCCTGATCTAGATATTGGGCTCTTTGTGGATGTCAGTTTCTGCTTAGGTGTACATCTGAGTCATTTGCCTGCATCACCGCATGATCCATATACACGTTTCGGTGTGACAGTGAGCACTATGAAATGTTAGGCACCACACCACCATGTTTACTTCTCAAACATAGCCCTTTAAAGAGTTGGGATGAAATTAGCCAGTTGCTCTTTCTGCTTCACTCAGCTGATGGTATGTTGGGGCCTTGGACCCAAAGGGCACAGACGTTTTGGAGAACTACAGCACCATTAGAAACTTCACTGCACATTCACCAACCTCTTAGTAGCTTCTGGAATATGGGCTTATTGATCACACCCAAAGCATCCTATAGAAGGTCTTGTGGGATATTTAAATGGTACTGGAAGTTGAGTACCTTGATGAGAAATATTATATGCTCCATCAGGTAGAATTCTGCTTTCAGATTATTTTTGTGGCCTTTGCCACTGACTTAATGAAGAAAGTTTCTCCAGCTAAGGCAACCAGTTGATTGATTATATACTCTGTGCTGATGTGGCTATACCATATTTGTGTTCATTTTTCTGACTTCAATATACTCCTAATTCAGCCTAGCTAATAAACTTCACTTTCTTCTATTAATGTTCAAGTACCAAGAGCCAAAATTCATTATGGAAGGTAGGCTTCTGAGATTATAGACTCCTATGGGTAAAATATATATTAGTTATCATTCAATTAGCACTAAAACATGGTTTGGATTTGGGGTGGGGAAGGCAGTGCCTTTTTTATTGAGATTTAATTCATATGCCATAAAATTGACCCTTTTAAGGTGTACAATCCAGTAGTTTTTAGTATATTGATAAAGTTGAACAGCCATCTCTTTTTTTAAATATATGAGAAGTTTGGTCTGTTTTTGAGGAGCTCTATTCAAAAGTAACCTATAATCTATACAAAAGTGGCTCTTAGGGTGGTACCAAAATCTACACATTTGCGCACCGTCTAGATTTACCAAACAGCCTGTGGGCCATAGGCTTTGCTGAGCACCAGGGTCCCAAGCTCCTGTCCTAGACTCGGACCCCAGGGGTTTGACCTCCCTCCCTCCCTCTGGAATTCTTGTCGCCTCCTTAACAGTGAAGCAGGGAGAGGTACGGACAATTGGCGCACTGAAGTAGGGTTCTCCCTGGAGGCTGCAGTGAAATGTCAGTGGGACCTGCCCTGCCCTTCTCTGGCTCCCATCCCAAGTCCTTGTGCTCCATGATCCGGGGCACAGCGCCTGGTCCTGTGTTCACATGTGTGCTCATTCATGCCTAAGTACTTGCTGAGATCCTATGACGAGTAAGATCACATGCCACCCTGAGAATACGGAGGTAAGACAGACAGGGTTCTACTCTCTTAAAGTTTATATTCCAGTGAAGATGAGACAGTAAGTGACTAATTACCCAGTTAATTATGCAGCTGCAGTTGTGAAAAGTGCACCAAGAGAAACGGGCGGGCTTCGGTGATATGAGGGTGCAGCATGGGGCAGACTCAGCCTGCAGGGTCTGAGATTTTAGCCGAGACTGAAGGAGGGAGCAGGGAGGAGAGCTGTGTCACCGACGGTGTGCAGGCAGGAGGGGGGTTGGACCAAGCTGTGGAAGCTCCTGAAGTCCCCAAACCCACTCGAATCGCTGTGTGTTGAGTGGTGGAAAGGGAGCAGGGAGATTTACTGCAGTCGCCTGTTGAGAGATGAGGTGGCCTCGTGACTAGGGTGGTGGATGCAGAAAGTGGATTTGAAATATGTCGGAGATGGGATTGACAGGACCTACTCATCTCATTTATTTATGTTTGTCATTCCTAGAGATAGAATCCACCCTCCTTTCCCAATCCTAGCTGTTTGATACCCTCATTTTCCTTCTGGCTGAGTATACCTTGAGAATATGCTAAAAGTCATTCCATGTCCCCAGATCAAGTGGGAGTCATTTTAAGGGAGCTTTGAGCAGAGTCTATAAGGTGGAGACCCTTGATATATTCAGGGAAGGTTTCTCCGGATCAGTTCCTGAGGTTGTCCCCAAGAGCTTCCAGTGGAACAGCTTAGGGAGGGCTTTAGAGAGGGCAAAATCTGTGGGGACCTGGAGGAAACCCCTGGGAGACGCACTCGTTCATGAACTTGCCTCCATACAGCAAACTACGTTCTCACACTGAGGAGTGCCTCCCTCTTTTTAAAAGCATCTGAGTGATAGGAGTTGTACCTCCGGCTGGCTGACTGGCAATAGCTGGGGGAGAGCATGAGGGACAAGGCGCCCGGCTGCGCGGTGCCAGAGCTCCCGGCCCATCGGTGACCTGGCTTTGTTAGCACAGGGGTTACCGTGAGACTTTACTACACAGCTGTTGAATTTCTTTTCACTTAGGTTCTGGATTTTCAAATTCTTCGACTATAAAATGAGTTGTAAAGTAATCCTTTGTTCCCTTTTGAATGACCATCAGAACTTGGGCCTGGAAGACCACACCAGGTGGCTAACGAGAAAATAACCCCAAATCTCCATGCACTTTGGCCGAATGCATTTAACTGCCTCGGAGCCGTTGGTGGGTGGCTCATGTGCATTACAGAATATAGTCCTGGCTGCACAAGACTTTACACACATTTAACCCAGTAAATGGCTTCTTGCCTACAGTGGGTTTTTAATTCTAAGACCAGCAACCCCTGTAAGATGAAGAAATGAAGAGGTGAAGGCAGTCAGATGGTTTTCTGTGTCCAGGGGCCCAGAAGAGAAAGTTACAGAGACAGTTGTCTTCAGATTTTTATACAAAATTGCTTTCTCAAAAAATAAATTGTTGTTTCACTGAGGGTATTGATGATCGGGATTACAGGGGGGGAGGGCAGTGTAGTGGGGAAAGACAGGTTTCCCACCCAAAGTGGCTCCTCTGAGTCTGTGGTCTTGAATGATTTTCCTTCCTACCTTTCTTCTGAAGTCGATCCCTTTATTTTTTATTTTTTCCTGTTTTTTTTTTTTTTTTCCAAGGATTTGGAGCCTGGGGTAGATAAAGGGACCATTCCACGATTTCTCAGCAAGCCGGCCAATTTAACTGGATTTGAACTCAGTGCTCTAGAGCCCTGGGGGCCAGTGATCCAGCTGAATGAAGCCTTTATGCAAGGAGTGGGGGAGAGGAAAAAGGGAAGGTTTGGGAGGAGGTACCGACGCCAAGGAAGATCTGGAGACGTGTCAGAGATGGGGGGTTCGGATCATGTTTTCTTTGGAAAGAAACAGCCATTAAGTATAGATTCCAGGTGTCTGTGCCCAGTATTAGTTTGCTTATGGCTGAATTTGCAAACCACGTTCCTTTGGTAGCTTTCTTAGTTGCTGGGAGTTATGTGTGGGAAGAAGATGGTTAATACATTTCATATGGGGATCATTAGAAAATTAAGATTGGGGCTGGCTCATGAGTTTAATACATAAAAACTGTTTAAAATAATTAGCAAGCTCCATTAAGTCTATTTTCTCTTTCCTACCGTATATGTGTCTTCATGAGCAGTTGTCTCCATTGCCTCCGTTCTGCCAGGGTAATTCTTCCCTGTACGTGTTAAGGTCTGTGTCTGAATAAGCATGATGAAGGCCAATGTGAATAGGAACATACAATTTTCACAAAGTTCTTGCTGAATTCTTAAACTTCAGACTTTTTTACTTTTAGTGGTAGGTTGCAGGTGGGAGAGAAATCACCTTCATCGTTCACATTAAACACAGATCCTTTTCTTCTAATTGATAAGGACCTCATTCACGGTGGCTGCAATCTAGTTTGTTATTCTAGTCAGTGCTTGGCGTTCTTGACAGGCCACAAACTCTCAAGTGAAATATGTGTATTTGGGCACGAGATGCTGACTTACAATTCATGAAACTGCAACCTTCCACCTGTAAAGCCGGAAATGAGCTGAGGTGTGGCTTTGATTTAGGAGGTGAAAGCCAAGAAACAAACAAGAAAACCTTTGTTCTGCTGCCACAGTGGCTAAAGGAGAGTGTTCAGCAAAATCCAGAATGATTCCCACACATGAAGTCGTCTGTAGTGGGACTGCAGGGAAGGCAAGGATTTCTTAGGGGAATCTCCAGATCTTCCTTGGGATGAAGTGGCCCTGCTCTGATTTAACCAGAACTACCGTGCTTGCTCCTTTCTCTCTCTCCCTCCCTTTTCTTTCTTACACGGGGCTTCTGGGTATGTACAGAGAAGAGTCCTATCTGCCTTCCAAAGCAGCTCATGACAATTTATCACATCCAGGAACAGTGGTGATAAGAACCCTCCTGTGCCGGAAGGGTCATCTCTCTGCGCACTCTGGGGACCTTGTAGCCATGCTCCTGGTCCAGCCCATCTCCCTCACTCCCCGTGTCTCGGTGGGCGCTGGGCCTCCACCAGGTAGTGTTTGCTTCATCTTAGATGCACAGACAGTCCTCACCAGCGGGTGAGCCTCGTCAGGACAAAGGCAGGCTGCACAACACAGCCACGTGCTTGTACATATGCAGTACTGGGCTGTGCTAGGCATAGCTTTCCACAACTCCAGTTTTCGGGTCAGATTCTGTTTTTCCGATCTCTCTGGCTGACATGTATAGAAGGCAGGCAGTTCTGCTGCCCCCCCTTGTCTTCTGCCAGGCTGACTGCTTCCAGCCCCCCGGGCCCGCCCCCGGCCCGCCCCACGCAGCCCCCCCGGACCGGTCCCGGGGCCCCCCACTCAGCCCCCCGGGCCTGCCCCCAGGCCCCCCACTCAGCGCAGTGGCTTCTGGAGGGGCTCGCGCCCCTTGGATCTTCTGCATGGAGGTGGCACTACGTAGCACTTGGAGCCATGCCCAGCCATGATGGTGACGTTTTGCTGTCTTGGGCTCCCTTATTCAATCAGCTTTGTGATGGTTGGCTTTTCTCAAAATTGTCGAATTTTGGATTTGAATGTCATGTCTGGCCACGGACTCAAGTAATGAGAGGTTCAGGCTAATTATCTGGGCTTCTTTTGGCTCTGAGGCCCCGACGCCCTCCCTCTGTCCCCACCCTCAGGCCGGAGCCCCCTTCCCGGGCCTCCAGCCCCCCAGCTGTGGAGCCAGCAGCTCCCGAGCCACACCCCGCAGGCTGTGCCCGCACCACGGGCACCCAGCGGACCCGTCTCCTCCCCACACCGCCCTTCTCACGCCACTTTGCCGTGGGACCAAGTTGGCTGTCGGCAAAATTCCTGACGCTGTCAGCCTCCCTCCCGAGAAGGTCCTGTCCCTTCTTTCCCCGACTGTGTCAGGTCACATCGAGGTGCCGCCAGGGCACGGTTGCTGTGCCTACCGCCCGCCCCTGCGGACTGGGCTGCGGGCCCGCCTGGCGGTGCTGGAGGCCTGTGGCTCGTGCATACCCCTTCCCGGACCCTGGCCTCTCGGCCCTCGGCCTTGCTCTCTGCTCCCCGAGGGCCCCCAGGTCAGTGACTGCCAGACTGACTGCCGACCGGGGCCGGCCCTGGGTCCCCCCTGGCGGCCGCCCACTCCACCATCGCGTGCCCAGCCGCCTATTCTCCCGCCACTACTCTTTCTTCTCCCCCCGTCTACTTCCTTGACTTCCACCCCACCGAGGCCTAAATCCATCCATCGTCTGCCCCTCTCCCGCTCCCGCCCCTGTCCTCACGCCCCTCTTCCCTCGGGCAGGGTCCTCGATCACCCCCATTCAGTCATCCCCTTGCGCTAACACCTTATTCCTTCAGTTCCTCTACCACCTTTCTCTCCACCCCATTCTCCTTACAAAATCGCAGCCTCGGTAAATCCAGTTCTCTGCCCACTTTGCTCCGTCTGTGCCCGACTGAGCCTGGGTGGAGGGAAACACACAACCGTGCTGACTGTTCCCATGACCTCGGGCAGGTTCTGGCCCGGCCGCCCTCCCTCCGGCACTTTGCAGCGTCCTCCCTCCTCCCAGCCGCCGCCCCCACCCCTCCCCGGGACCTCCACCGGGGCCCACCCTCTGCCCTGGCGAGCCTCTGGCCACTCTGACTGGCTGCCGGTCCCTCTGGTTAGGCAGGGCCACCCTCCAGCGGCTTCCCTGTCTTTCTGGGTCTTTCTTCCTCCCCTGTTGGAGCATTCCCTCTGGAGCAAGCTTATTAAAAACTAAAAAAGGCTTGTTTGTGCTGTGTCCGGTTCTCATCTCTTCCTCCCTTGCAGCTCGCTCCATCTGGCCTTGAGTCGCCACTGCCCGACCGAAAGCTCTTGTGAATGTCATCAAAGATAATGATCGCTATGGATATTTGTAATGTAATTCATTTTCATGATGGACAGTAATTATGATATAATTATTCCATACTCATGCATTCAATAGTATTTGCTGACTACCTACTATGTGCCAGACATTGTTCTAAGTATTTTACACGTATTAACATTCATAAGCCCACAAGTTAGGTAGTGTCATTACCTCCATTAGTTGGAGGAGGAAGCTGAGAACAGACACATTAAATAGCACAGTGGTGAGTTTTTCAGCCCTCTTTACTCGAGCCATCTGTGCTGTTTGCCAGCGATCATACCCTCCTTCTGGATGTATTTCTTCACTTCTTCCCTGAGCACCACTCTTTTATTTCTTCTCTTACCTTGTTATCTGTCCCTTCTCATCTCCCCGGAGAGCAGAGCCCTCGTGCCTTGTGTGCCGCAGCCCCTCCGTACCGTCCCTCCCACGCCCAAGACTCTCAGTGCCATGTATGTGCTGCTGGCGTTTGACATCACACCTGGCCTGGGCCTCAGCCCTGGGCTCCAGACTCGATATTCCCCCGACTGCATCTGCAGCCCTTGCCCCGCTCCCGCGTCCCACCCAGCCGCACTGCCCTCCTTGCTGTTTCTGGGATGCTAATTGTGTTCCCATGTGGGGCCTTCCTGAGGGCACCTGCCCCCCGCCCGAGATGCTTTCCCCGGATACCTGCTGGGGCCGCGGCCTGGCTTCCTTCAAGCCTCCCTTCCAGTGGCCCCCTGGCAGAGCAGCCAGCAGCCATCTCCAACCATCCTGTGAAAATGAGGATGTTTCCCAAAGTCCCTTTTCCCTGCCCTTGCCCACTGTTGTCCTTGTGTCACCATGAGATGGATCATATATTTGCTCGATTGTTTTTCCCCAGGAAAGAACTCCAGGTGGCAAAGACTTTGGTTTGTTCTCTGCTCTATTGCCATTGTGGTGATACAATATGTATACATTATATAACATTGGATAGAGGAGGTGCTTAATAATGTATTGAGTGAATGAATGAAGTCACCTTGGGAAATGCACAGAAGCCTTTTAGAATTCCATGTCTTTGATTTTTTTTTTGAAGTAAATTCCTTTGATGGTAAACTGATTCCCATTTACGTAGTGAATAAAATAATAAATGTATAAAGGAATCTTCTTTGCTCTTCCCTGATGTTTTAAGACACTTCTAAACGCACCTGAAATTGTAATGAAAGAATCACGGATTTTTACATCACGTTTTCAGTTGATGGCAATAGCCAGAAATAGTTTAAATAATAGCATAAATGGGTTATGGTTTTCTAAAAGATCACAGTATTTTAAAAAGGGAAACTGCAATATTCCCGTTTTAATACTTCCCTAAACCTTTGAAATACATGTTGCTTATTAATGTTGAATTATTTACTAGACATAACTCCCACCCCCCCCCAAAAAACCCACCTTGATATCAATTGCCCAGGGCTTAAAGATTTTTAATAATGCCTTAATAATATTGACTTAATGAATTAGGTTCTAGGAAAAGTGGCCAGGCTTAGTTAACAATAAACTAAATTATACTGTTTGCAGAAAAAGCAACTAAAAATCTGCTTGCAAATAATAATGTGGAAAGATCTGGTATTAATCAAACCACCGTTCACAGCTGGGCTCTGTTTTCAGCTTTCAAACACAGTAGAGTTAATATTGAACATATCTATATTTGAAGCTTGAAGAACACAATTATGCACTCCTTTGAGAACAAACTTTTGCAAAAAAAAAAAAAAAAACAGCAGGAAATTGCACCTGAATCACATTTCTAAAATCATATTTCCAAAGTCTTGGTTTTAGAAAAAAAATTTTAATCATGTGGGTAGCCTCTTGACCATGTAAGTCAGTATTAGAAAAAAGGAGTTGAGATTATTTTTCCCAAAATAATTGCCCTTCACATTTCACTGAAGGCTATAATCTGATTCAACCAGTGGCTATAAGCACAGCTGGCCAGGTGCTATCCAGGTTGGGGGACCCACCCAAGTCCGGGCCAGCAGCTCCAGCCTGTCCAGCAGTATGGGCGGATCGCCTGGGGCATGCTGGGCGTCGGAGAAAGTCATTTGTCTGGACAATAGCTAGATGAGGACCAAGATCTTGCCACATCAGAATCTCCTTCTTTCCGAAGGAGATTTCTTGAGTTTCCTACCCATTTCAGCTCAGACACCCCCAGATAGCACGGGCTCCCCAAGAAATAGGTCCCTAGGGTAGCTTCACAGGCCAGCATGGAATCCATCTCTCTGAATCTTGCCTTATGCCTTGGGCCCTCAGAACTTGGTTGGTTAAAAGCTCACCTAGCCCGTAGTGCCCTTCCAGTCCCTTGGCTGGTGTCCCCTTAATGGGAATGTCCACCCCATTGCTGACCTTTGACCCTGGGTAGACTCAAGTATATGATCCGTGACCATCATAGCACAGGGAAGCTGCATCGGGAGCATCCTTCTACCGTGCTTTCCACTCTGCTGGCCACTGAGCAATCAGGCCCTGCTCCAGGACCCAGGTCGCTCACGGAGGACACCCACAGGTCGTGCAAAGAGACCAGGCCACCTGCTTGGGGCATCTCTCTGCCCTGGCCTGCTGCTTTCAGGTAATTCCAGTTTCCCAGGGGACATGCGTGGAAGGTCTTCCTAGGTGCAGGGGTCTTGGTGACTATCTCCGTAGCATTTCCGGATTGCCTTTGCCTGGCTTATAAGTGGGCTGGTAACAGAAGTTCAAATGAAGTTCTAATGAGCCTGGAGCAGAGAACACATGAAGTCAGTCTCACTACACACAGGGAAGAAACAGAGCCACTCTGGCTCTATCTTTTCTGACCTATCCATTGTGATAAATGTAGCTGACAGCATTTCCCTATCTGTGTGGAGGGTCCGGACAAAGAACTGGGCATTGAGCTGGGCCTTGGCCCTTCCCTGGAGCCATAGGCTCCCCAGGTGGCCCCTTGGGCTCTGTATTCTCCTATCCCTATTGATACTTGGGCCTTGCTGCAAACTGGTGAGTTCATTGAACAAGACGTGGCATATGCCCTGATTGTTCCTCACAGGTTAAACAGAGGGAAGGCTCATTGTTTGTGATGATAACACGTTAAAATTGTAGAGCTCTTCACAAAGTGCTGATATGTCTGTGATCCTGTGTAATCCTTACATCAGTACCAAGAGAGAAGTATTACCCCTATCTTACTATTGAAACAAGTAAGGCTCAAGAAGATGGTGATTTGGCCAAGGCCGTGAAATCAGAAAACAGCAAAGCTTGGACTAAAACTCATATTCATAATTCAAGCCCAGAGCTCTATTCATTCTGTTAACTCCATCACCAGCTGTCTGGATGAAGAGGAAGTCCTATTTTGATTACAATACATTTTGTAATATTTCATAAAGTTTGGGATGGTGTTTGTGTTCCGACACCTTTCAAAGCACCTGACATGATTAGGTACTCAGTAAATGTCTGAGAAGTAAATGAAATTAGTGAATGGTGAGATGAATGAGTGAATGTATTGAATGAATAGATTAAGTGGCAAAAATCTATCTGCCTGAATTTGTATTGGAAAGGTTCTTACTGTATGTTGAAGTTTTGAAAACATGGCCATGTATGTATGGGTATAGGCTCTAAATATCTCATTTCTTTGACACCCTGTCCATATGGAAGGTCCAGATCCCATCCACACCATGTTTCTGAAAAATTTCCCAAATTCTATTGGACTCTGTAAGCAAAACCAAAAGAAGAGAATATGTGTCCCATGCTTTTATTCTCCCATTTCTACATCCCCTTTGAAGTTACCAAGGAAATGCTTGGGGCATGGTTTTGTAGTCTTATCCCTTCCTGGGCCACACAGACCACTGAAGGAACATCGGAAGGAATATGTACAGCTAACTTCTCAGGATCAATCCCGAGAACTGGTGGAGGCGGCTGGGAGCTGTCTTCTTCCCCCCATGGACATCTCAGCTCCTGAGCCTGTCTCATTTGCACTGTTTCACCTCCTGAGTGAAGCGCTAGTTCCCTCTGAGAGAGCGTGTGTGTGTGTGTGTGTGTGTGTGTGTGTGTGTGTGTGGAATGGGGCAAGGGGAAGCGTGGCCCCCTGCCACTCTGAATGCACTCACAAAGGCTTTTTTCCAGGCACTTTCCCACTGAGACTGTCCATGTTTCTCGTAATTGCCACATGTCAGAGATTTTGGTCGTACAGTTGCTGTTATTTTAAGTTGCTTGTACAGTTAGTTTACCAGGTGGACAATGTAAATGAACTGACTGATTTAAACCTGTCTCTTGTAGAAAGCCCTCTCGGAAAATATGGAAATAAATTAATGACGTAACAGTACCGCACAGAAGTACACATGCTCTGTCCAATTCTAGGCGCCCAGGGACCAGGATGGCTGGAGGCAGCAGAGGGGCAGTTCTGGTCTGCTCACCCCCTCTTCAGGTTATCAGCTTGCGCTTGCTCTGGTTGAGCCTGTCGGGAGCATCTGGAAGGCATCATTCAGAACAGACAGCTTTGCTCAGCAACTCCTGGTGCCGGCCAGCTCTCCCCCACCCCCACCAGGAGGGTCCTCCAGGAAGCCAGTGAAGATTGTAGCCCTCAGAGAGGTTCAGATTCTGTTGGCTGGGGTTGGCAGGGGAGGCACACGGTAAGGAAGACACCGCATCCGTATACGCGCCTGTGGCCACCCCTGGGAATCCTACCCGCCCTGCCCGAACTCCTGGCCAGGATTTAGGAGGCAGGAATCCGAGTTGAGGTGGGCTGGCTGGCTTTGTGGCAAGTGGCTTCTGAAGAACGACTGTTCCTAATGGAAGCTGGCAGACGCATGGCCAAGGCCCTGGGTAAAGGCTTCTTGCTCCCCCATACCCCCAGCCCTGCCATCCTGCCTTGCTCAGAGCTGGTTCAGTGGGTGTTGTGTTCATCTCTGAGACTTTTCCATTACGACCGCCCTTTAAAAGTCACAGAGGAGGAAAGAAGGGCAGGGAGTATTGCTGACTATGGCACGGTCAGTCCATCCCACTCCAACAAGCAAGCAAATGTCTCGTAATGGATGTGACGCTGTGGGCCTCCAGCCGGTGTCTCCCAGCGAAGGCTGGGGGCTGTCGGTCTGTGATGTGGCCAGGACTTGCACTGCCCGGGGGTGGGGTGCGTCATCTCTGATGTACTATGAGTGGAAACCTAATGGGCTGCTCAGGTCCTCGTCCCAAAGCCAGAGCTGTGTGACTTCCCTCCCCAAACCTCCCCAGCACAATGCATGGCACATGGTCTGTGCTACATGAATGTGGTTTCTGCAGGAACAAAGAAATCTCTGGTCTTCGCTCTAATTGCATCAAATTGCATCTTAGAGACGACTGGTTATTATCATGGCATTTGTTTTCCTTCTCCGGGAGGGAAGCTGCGAAGTTACCTGATGTGGAATCTGGCCAGAGGCTTGAAGTGGTTTTGTAGGCGGAGCAAGCTCAGCTGGGCCCTCCCCAGCCCCGCCGGGCGGCAGGGATGTGAACGACAGGCTCTGCGGGCGGCCGCCTGAGCTGCCAGCCGCATTAACCATTATGCGTGGGCAGGACCGTGGCCCCACCTCGACCTTTTCCACCACACTCTTGTGAACAGCCAGTGGCCCTGTCAGCAGGGCCTGTGCCACCAGGAGCCAGATGGAAGGGAGGCCGGAGGCTGGGGAGCGTGGCCCTCCAGTGTGGGTGGGGTCCGTGCCTGGCCAGCGCACGCTTCTGCACGTCCGCCATGCCTAGCCCACTGTCAGCCACACCCAAAGAGCCACAGCGTAGGAGCTTGTGCTTTGCAGTTTAAAGTCTCCACACTGAAGTGACATTGCAGTTGCTAAGACCCCAGCTTGACCTCTGGATTAGAACCCCCACCTCTCTGTCCTGCATGGAGGTTCCTCCGAGTGTGGGTGAGAAAGCTCAGGCAGGGTTTCAGCATCAGGACAAGGGACATTTGGGCCTGGATCTCGCTTTGAAATGGGAGATTTTTCCTGGGTGTCGTGAGGTGCCTAGCAGCATCGTTCACCAGTAGCCCCTCCCAGTGTGACAACAAAAATGTCCCCAGGTATTTCCGAATGTCCCCTAGGGGTCAACGTCACCAGTCACTGGAGCAGGGAGAGAAATTGGTGAGAAGAGACTTGCCTGGTACCTGCAGGCTCTGGGCTGTGTCCCAAGGACCACTTATGCTTGTCGAATTATTGTGTAGAAAGAGCAGCAATTCCTGCTCTGAGGCTCTCGGAGGAGTCGCGTTGGTTGGGGGAGTGGCTGCTCCGTGAGGGAGGGTCTGCTTCCCCCTGAGGGCCACGGCGGGGACTTGGGACTTGCAAGACAGGGGCAGATGTCCCTTCCAACCTCTTCCTTTTCCCCCGGCCCATCTTGGACTCCTTCCCAATCCTCCCTCTGGGACAGTGTGCTGCAGGTGCCCTGGGAGGCTTGTGAAAATGCAGATTCCAGAGCCCCCTTCCCAGAGGTTTGGATGCAGAGGACCTGAGAGAGGGCCTGGGACTGTTTTCTCAGCACTTCCCTTGTGATTCTGCTGCAGGGGATCGTGTGGAGGCCGCAGCTGGCGAGGCGAGGGCCTGAAGGGGTGTCACAAGCAAGCTCTCCTGGTCCTCTGAGGATGCTACAATCTAGCATAAAAAAGAAAGAAAGAAAGATAGGGAGGGAGGAAGGAAGAAAAGAGAAAGAAAACGACAACTTTAGTACATAGCAAAAAGTGGTAAAAGTCCATAAGCAAGAGGAAGCTAATAGATGGAAGCACCCCTTACACAGAAAATGGATTCACCCACTCATTCACCAACTCATTCATGCACTCAACAAACACCTTCTGAGAGCCCACGGTACTTCAGGTATTGTCCTAGGCATTAGGGAGTCAGCCATGAACACAGTAGACCGAAGTCCCTCTCACCCAGTTTATATTTTGCAGGGGACACAGACAATGAATAGACTTCATACCTGTGTGTGTTAGAAGGTGACAATGCTGTAGAGAGAAATAAGGCAGAGGGAGGGTCTAGGGAGAGCAGGAGGTCATTTGTAGTTGTCATTAGGTGGTCAGATCAGAGACCTCACTATATGGGGTTATTTGAATCCCTTGAAGGTAGTAAGAGGCCATGAGGCAGATACCTGGAGGGGCAGGTTTCTGTGCAGAAGGAGGAGTAAACACAGGATCACTGAGGGTAGAGACCGTTCCTGGTGTGATGGAGGAACAGCCAGGAGGCCGTGTGGCTGCAGGAGAGTGAGTCGGGGCACGTTGTAGAGCCGAGGTCTCAAAGGGAGCAGGAGGCCAGACCCTGCAATGCCCAGTGCACAGACTGTTTGGACTGGGAAGTCGGTGGGGGCCCCAGGAGAGGCTCTCTGCTGAGGAATGCCTGGATCAGGTGCAAGACTAAGGGAGCCCCCTGGCTGCTGTCCTGAGTAGACTCCAGGGGGGCAGGAGTAGAAGTTACCATTATTATGAAAATCATGGTTTGTGCCCCCTAGGAATTCACCACGATTATGGAGATAGAGCACAAACACCTCTAATAAGGAAACATTTGCTAATGAGGTGAGTGGCTTAGATCTGGGACGTGGTGGAAGTCCAGTGGAAGAAGCATCCCTGCTGAGAGTCAGGTTTTGTGGACAAGGTACAGTGGATGCACAAGATTTTTTACAGCTCAATGGGTATATAACTGACATTCAGTAAACTGCACACATCAAAAGCATGCAATTTGATATGTCTGGTCATATGTATACACCCGTGAAACCATCGCCATGATAGTGAACATATCCGTCTCCCCCCAAAGTTTTCTTGTGGCTTACAAGGCAGGGTGGGAATTTTAGTGTTTCATACCAGGATCTCAATTATGCTTCATATTTGTAAGGTCCAGCGCTTCATTTTTATGCCATGTGGTGTATGAACTTTAAGTTCAGGGAAACATTTTAAGTAGATATTAGGAGGCTACCCCCACCCTAAGCTCTTAGCCTATTTGGGAATGGATCCTGTTTCCCCAGGGCCAAGGGAGAGACTGGAGGGCAAGATGTTCAGGTGTGACGATCATTATGCTAATGAAAATCATTCTTTCTCTTTGCCCCTCCCCTGGGCAGGGCTGGGCAGCTCCTGGGGGACACTGTGTGGTTGGTTGATGGCTCTGTGATTCTAGTTGAACATCCAGCAAAGCCCTTTCGGAGCATTCCCCACTCCTGAGGGACAACTAAGGAACACCTTTCAATTGAGAAACACCATGTTCTCAGCTCCATGTGCACGAACGACCCTTAGATTATTTCACCTGTTGGCATAGAGGGGAAGGCTGGGAGCCATTCCGTCCACGCTCAGGCACTCCAGGGACCCATCCCTATTTTGGTTTCTCTCAAGACCTTGACTTACCCTAAGGTAAGAGATGTTAACTGAAGACCATCTGTTCTCTTCTTTACCATCCCCTCCCCTCTTATTGCCAAAAATGCTGGCTAAATCCTGGGTGGAAGTAAGCCCTAAAACTGTCACCTCCACCGCCATGGCATGATCATGTGACGTGCCAAATACGTATCTATACACAGTGCTGGGTTAGATCCGGAGACGGCAGCGCTGACCCTAGTCACTTCCGCTCAGCATTTCCAAGGACCAGGACTGTGCTGACCTTGTCACACCTGCCATCACATCGAATCCTTACTTAATGAAATAGGGACTATTATCAATGGCCATTTTTAGGTTGAAGGAGACTGAAGCTTGGATAGCTTTTTAACAAAACTATTCCCAGTCACATAGCTACTTAGGCGACAGAGCTAGGACACAAATTCCTGCTCTCGAGACCCAGCATTTTCAGAAGAATGAGCAGGCGCCGCCCTTGCCGTCTGTTAGAAAAGATGGGACACAGACGCTGGAAGACTTTCTGTGTTCTTCATGAGCAGCTCACGCCCTGTCTGTAGTCATACTAAGTTCTCATTCAAAGGTCCCCTTTCCTTTTGAAGAGGAAAACTCTTGATCGGCTGCAACCCTGTGCGCCAGCATGAGCCCTGTGAATCGTCTGCACCCTCATGGCGCTCCCGGCGGCCTCTCCCATGAACCCAGAGCACAACGGCCGGGGCTGGCCAGTCACCATGTCCCAGTTAACTTGGGTTCTTATGTGGAAAGCTTTGGTCCGACAGGGAACATTTCTAGCTTTGGTGGTTTTGGGGTCTCCCCGAGCTCCTCTCCCAGCACGCCCGTACGTGTATTTCTTTTCACATACCTGATCCGCATTTGTGGGTGACGTTACTAAGTGAGATGCTGCTGGCTTGCAGGCAGACTGAGAGGAGTGGTGACGAGCCTGGGTTTGGATGCCGCCCGGAAGGCCAGAGGTTTCTGCTAATGAAGTGGGCCCGGAGGCCGGCTGCCGTGTCAGGGCCTGGCCAGTCGCTGTCACTGCTCTGGTGATTATTTTGACGGTGGTCGTGGTTATGTGTGTGATTTGGCCTCGTCGGGAGCCAGCTCTGATTCTAACACTCCCTGGGCCCCTCTCACGCCCTTTTCCCCCTGTCACCGCCGCCCAGCTAGAGAGCGAGCGGTGCTCAGGCTCTCGGGCCAGACACGTCGAGCTGCTCAGGGATGTGCTTCCGCCGCCACCTGCCTTCAGGGACACCATCAGGTGTCAGCGAGCGCGGCGGACCCCGGGCCGGGGGCGGTCACTCTTCCCCACAAAGTGGGCCCCCTTACCCGTGCGACAGTCTGACTTGTTCCCTGGCTTCCCCCCAAGTACCGCACACCTTGTCGGAGGTCTGGGAACAGACACTCCTGTGCAGCTACCGACCGGTCCCTCTGCGCAGATTCAGCCTGACGGCTGGGTGGAGACTCTCCCACGAGAAGGACGCTGGCTTCTCATGGCCCTTTGCATCCCTTATCCTATCCCCCCCATTCCACCAAGCACGCGTGGAAACTGAGCTGTGAGGTGAGGGGGCGGATGCGCACCGGGGAGCTGAATCTTGCTGAGGGGAAGTCAGGGCCACCAGCTGGCCCTGGTGCCCGGTTCAGTTTCAGACGTCGGAATTCTCCTTTCCGCCAGTGGCCGTCTTGCTCTTTCTTCTTCTGAAATTGCTGAGGTGAAAACAAATACCATTTCTTTGAGAGATATTTGAGTCCAAATACTTGAATGTTTAATTATGAATGAGAGTAACTGTATTTCTGGCTCAGTTCTACCAAGGCTTGCTATTTACGTTTTGCTGTTTCCATTCAAAAAAAAGATTCACTTAATATTGACACCTGCCTTTGGGGATAGAAGTGATGGGAGGAATAT
>JAQQAC010018689.1:31828932-31857057 GCA_029783875.1 Phataginus tricuspis | reverse complement strand
TGTGTGTGTGTGTGTGTGTGTGTGTGTGTGTGTGTGTGTGTGTGTGTTGATTGGTCCTAGACTAGAGGTGGCAGCAAAGACTAGAGGTGTCCAGAAATCTGGACCCAGGGAAGGGACAAATTAGGCACAACTTGTGGGGTGCTACCTAGGTCGCAAGTTCCAAAGATGTTCTTATGGTTCGGTCTGGATTTGTCCTGTGACTGCAGGGAACAGCCCCATGGCAACAGCAAGAAGGTCCCCTGGACTGTGCACTCACAGAAGACAGGTGTGATCCTCATGTATCCTTAGCTCCTCAGCCCAGAGTCAGGCCTGGAAACACACATTATTTGTTAAAGGTTAGAAGTTGAGCAGCAGATAGCAACAGGCTGGGTAAAGAAGGTACTGCTTCAAGGAGGAGTAGCAAAAACCCAGATAAAAAGAGAGAAGGAACCCTCAGAATCAGACTCATGCCATTTCTGCGGAGTGGATGTGTCTCTTCTGTTTCATTTGCAGGTATCAGAGTCCAATCCAGATGTTACAAGGATCTAAAATAAACTGTGCTGTGTGGAGGGACTGGTCTTATATCTGCCTCCTTACTGTGACACTTCTACCCAGATATTCACAAAATGTGTTCTAATTAAGCAGTTAATTTGAGGCTTCTTGGAACCAAATCGTTTGGTGCCTTGAAAGCATGAGCCTCGGGTTGCTGGTTGCTTCGGAGCACCAGTCTCTGATTTCTCTCACTGTCACTAATTATGTGGTAGAATGTGGCAATAAATAAATGAATTATGAAATGACCAAAGGATAAAATACCATGTGGTCACTAAAAATCACATTTTCTAATGGCATTTGTCAACAAGGGAAAATCCTCATTATGTAATGTTATGTGAAAAAGCAAGAAACTATATCTTAGCACATTAGGGCCCCAAATCAATTCCTTTTGAGTAAATGGACATTTCTGAGACGAATGAGGTGAAAACCTTATATATCTGTGCAAAAATGATAACTTTTTACTGAGCCATTGATAAATATGGCTCTTTGGCTCTCGAAGTGAACAATCATAGGCCCGGTGGCCCAGAAGTCTGGGTGCAGTCCAAGCTTTGCGCCCTCTTGGAGCTCAGTTTCCTGATCGGAGAACCGAGGTGTGTGTCTGCTCTCGAGTGGTCCCCATGGGACTCTGAGCTGTGATCCGATCCCGGACAAAGCAGCTGTCATGAAGAACATCTGATATGGTTTGTATCACTTTGTCAGCCGGTCTGGATCAACCTGGACCTCCCGGTGTTTCCCATCATTTTATATGACTCTTTGGAGTTTCCATCTCCTGAGCCACTCCTTGCCGCTGCTGTATGAAAAGGTCTCTTGATTTATTAATCAATTAATCAGTGCCTGCTGAGGAGCTTTTCAGGGTAATTAAACAGTGAAAAACAAAATGCTGGTGCCTATAATCAAGAACAACCCTCCTGCCGCTGATCTTCCTGCCCCCGTGGCTGCCCCGCTCTGCCTCCCTCACCCACAGCTCATCAAACCCCTTGCAGTCATAAAGAGGCTTCTACCCATTAAAACTGACAGCAAATATCAGAAGGGCAGGTTTTGTTCTAATGTCCTACAGGAAAATAAGCCTTGAGATGCCCCATCACTTATTTGCAAAAATTATTTAATCTCAAAAGCCTAACCAGGCCCCAAAGATGGCATAATGGCTCTGTCCATGTATGCAGATAGTGTAGTCCCACAGCTGTACATCGGAAGGACCTTACAACGCAGGCCAGGGCCGTGTGTGACGGAGGAGCGGTTCAGTGCAGCTAAGTTACCCAGGGTCCCGCAGCTCATTAGGAGCAGAACTAGACTCAGGACCCAAATATTGTGACTCCCACTTAACACTTGTAGCGTTTATTTCTCTGTGGAATCCTGCTTTCCTCTAAAAATTATAGCAAAGTAAACAGAAGAAGCCATCCTCACTAAATTCATATTCTATTTTCTTACAGAGAGGTGCTTCTCAGCTAAAGAGTTTTTTTTAAATAGTTTTAGATGAAATTTGGGTGGGAAAAGGATCTTAGACTGTGAAGGAGATGTTTTTCTTTTAGTTGCTTAGGATATCAGCTACATGCATGCAGGCGTGGCCAGCTCACCGTGCCACACGCTGAGTGGAGTGAGCCTGCAGGGGTTTGCTGGGCTGGGTCTCTGGTCCAGAGTCTGTTTAGTTTGGTTTTCTTCCAGTGGCACATAGCACACAGCACTAACGAGGCTGGGATTGTCTTACAATAGGATCTCTGTTCTGGGTCATAAGTAGCAAGCTTCTCCAGCCGTTACCAACTTTCCATGGGTCACAGGGGCCAGGTGGCCACATGCCTCAGTCCAGAGTGACTGCAGTCACCCATCATGCCTGGGCAAACACTTGTGTCTACTTAATGAGCACCTTGGAAGGATCTGTGTGTGGCTCTAATTCTTTAGTGGACACAGTGAGATCTGGAAAGTTCTTATTTGACTGGCCTGGTGAGGAGAACGCTTAGAAGTGCTTTTTTTTTTTTAATTCCTTAAAGCCTTCGCTATAAAAATCTTACATTTGTTGTCTAATGTGTTTGTCAACTAGAGGCTCTTCTGCCAGTCTGTCTGCTCATTTCTGTTGGATGTCAATCAAGTGACCAACTCTGGATACATCCAGGGCTGAACTCCTAAGCCAGACATTGACTTGTACTTACCAGACTTGAGTCATAGGCTCTCCTTTTTTTCTGCTCGTGTGTTCTCTAGGACCCTGCTTTCTCGGCTGTGATTCACGACAAACTCCAGGTCCCCAACACCATCCGGAAGGCTTGGAATGACAGAGACAACCGCTGTGACATCTGTGCCACGCACCTGAACCAGCTGAAGCAGGAGGCTGTCCAGATGGTGCTAACCTTGGAGCAGGCAGCTGGCAGCGAGCACTACGATGGCCCACCTGGCTCGCCCCCGCCGCTCTCCAACATCCCCACCCTGGTGGGGGCCCGGCACGTGGGTGGGCTCCAGCAGCCCAGGGACTGGGCCTTTGTGCCTGCGCCCTGTGCCTCGTCCAGCTACACAGCCTTTGTCACCGCCAGGCACAGCAGTAAACCCAACAGCCTCGGGGTCAGCAGTGGGGCAGAGAAGAAGAGTGGGTCCCCGACCCACCAGGCCAAGGTCAGCCTCCAGATGGCCACCAGTCCCAGCAATGGGAACATCCTCAACTCAGTGGCAATCCAGACTCACCAGTATTTGGATGGCACCTGGTCCCTATCGAGAACCAACGGGGTCACCCTGTACCCCTACCAGGTAAGCAGCCCCTGAGCAGGAAGAACAGGGTTGGCTGGAGTCAAAGTAGATAAGCAGGCAGCAACTCCTTTCTCCACTCTTGTCCTTCTGGGGACTCCCTAACCCAGAGCCTAATCTTTGCATATGGTGATTCTGGATGTTGCTGAATAAAGATAAAATATACAGGGGACCAGAGGTCCACAATAGCACTTCTTCCATTGCCTGCACCATCTAAAGGAGGTGTGTGTTCCCTTCCTACCCTCTCCTATCTTGACAGACCATTACCCTTTTCTATATGCAACGCACCTTAAATACCATTGGGAATAGATTACCAAATGTGTTTTCCCCTTTTCTTATTTTCACAGTTATTTAAATTAACACTTACTCCCAAGTTTCCCTACAGAAATGAGAGAGTGGGTCTTAAATCAGCGAAGGAATCTAAAAAAATTGTCTTAATTTTTCTTGGGTGAGTTTTGTGTTGGATGAGGGCTGGGCTTACCTTTTGTGTCCTGTGTCCGCTATGTCAGTTATGAGGGGAGCAGCAGAAAGCATTGCCCATCCCTGTGGAGTGAAGAGGTGGCTGTGGTCATGGAGTGTGTTAGTCAGGGAAGCTAACTGGTCTAACAGATGATCTCAGGCCATTTCCTACTCATGTCCCTGTTACACTGGGTGTTCGGTCGGAGGCCTTCAGTTATGATGTAGAGACCCAGGTTCCTCTCTCATGTTCCAGGGGCTTCAGAGCCTTCCACCAGATCTGTACAACCAGCCAGGCAATGAGGGAAGGGGGAGTGTGCAGGCTCTCACAGGGGGCTTGGCGGCCCAGCCTGGAAGGGGCACGCATAACTCCCATCCACAGTCCAGGAGCAAGAATCCAGTCTCCTTCCCCACCTACCCTGGGGGAGGCTGGGAAAGCCAACCTGTCCGTGGGCCCAGGAGGAAAAAGAAACAAGCTGAGTGAACACATAGCATAGTTTCTGTTACGTGGGGCAAAGGTAGAGGGAAACATAAAATGATTAAATGTGGCTGATAAAATTCCTGGTGACTTCTCTAGAGTGGAAGAGGGAATATAGATTGTTTCTCTTGATATCTTGAAAGAAAGTGGGGAGTGTGGATCATTATCTTAAGAAATTAGTGTTTTGACCTGCCAAACTTTTCATTTACTGGTATCTCTGTAGTTTACAAAATACAGTACGCACATCATTTTATTTAACCCCACAATAGGCCTGTGAGGTAGGCAGGGCAGATGTTACATCTCTGCTTTACAGATGGGGAGCATGGTTCTTAGAGAAACTGAGTGACCTGTGGCCGCACAGGTAGTGACGGGATCAGCCCAGCTCTCCCCTGCCCAGGGCCACAGGCCTCCCTACGGCAGAGCAATCTCCTGTCGACATCTTGACCATATATGGCTCCTTTCGCACAGGACATACCAGAGAGATGGACTTCAATTTTGACCTGCAGGGGCTCAGCTGTCACTTTACCTTTTCTGGGTGTTTGGAATTTGTGGATGTAAAGAAGAGCCCTGGCTGGGCCTTCATCGTCTGATGCTTGCCCATAACCATGCAGGGCAGGAACACGTAGCTTCTTTCTGTTGTTGAATAGCATGCTTTTTTTTTGTTCGCAATTTTAAAATATAGCGTTTTGAAAATTATAGAGGTGTCTGTTGCAAAATAAAAATATGTATGAAAAGTATAAATAACTTAAAAAAATCAATATCACCCAGAAATAGACTATGTAACATTTGAGTATATTTCCTCCCAGTATTTTATACACACGTACAATTTGTAAAATTGTGATTATGTTCAATTCTGTGACCTGCTTTTCGCTGAATATACTGGGTGCATTTTCCCATTGCCGTTATGTATTTTTCTAGAATGTGGTCCTTAGTAGTAGCATAACATTCCATTAGATGTCCACTATCCGTTATACAAGGATGTCCTAATTTATAGACCCAAAGCACCAATTACTAGAGTTTTTGCTTCTATAGATAAAATGCTCTGGTGCACACGCTTCTACCTAGGTCACGTTTTTCAACCCATCCCAGGTTGTGCCAGCCACATACTCATGTTACACAGACAACTCATGTTCCACCTTCCTGGGCCCCAGAGCACTTGTAACGCATGTCAGGTGCTGGTTAGAAGACTCAGCTGCTGCACAGTGCCTGCGAGCAGGCACAGAGGGATTTGGGACTGGTGCTTTCTCGTAAAATACTGAAGGTGTGGGGAAGTGTGGGTGAGACAGGGAAAGCTGCTTCAGAGGCAGGTTAGGGATTGTCAGCGCATTTCTTTTATTTGCGCAGTAAGTCTTTCTGCTCCTCCTCTTTTTCTCCTAACTCAGGGGAAAAAGAATTTCTTGTACAATGGGAAGTGTTTGTTAAGCTTTAACCGAGTGCCAGGCACGATGCTTGGTGTTTGGTGGGGCTCCTGCCTTGGGCTGGAAACCCACGTTCCTGTCCCGCCGTCCTTAGGGGAAGAGGCAGCTGGACTGCACATTATAAGCCAGGGAGGTGAGTGCAAAGGTGCAGAGGCACACGCTGCTTTGCAAGTGCACAGAAGGGCTCACAGTGCAGGTGGGGCAAGGGTGGGTCAGTGTGGCCTAAAGCCATGTTCATAGTTGATGCATGTAAGCCATAACTTGAGATTGTCCTGGGAAAAGTTGATTGTTTCTGTCCAACTCCAAAACAGACTGATTCATGCATTTCCCCTGAGTAATAGTTACAAGGACCACAGGAAATCTCTCTGGGATAAAGGGATTTGGTGCCTGGCTGTGAGTCTGTGTCACCCTGGTGCCCTAGGATGGGGGCTCTGGGTCTGGCCAGACTGAACGTCTCCTGCTGTGAACATCCCCCTGCAGTAAATATTCTGCAGTTCACAGTCTAGCCGGCTCAGCAGAGATGGTTGACTGCTCTGGAAGCTGACCTCACTTGTCCTGCTATCCCACACTCCTGCTTCCCTCCCCAAAGAGCAGATATCTCTGGATCTGCGCCAGAGCTGTTCCCTGGGCAGAGAAGCGTCTTAGACTCTGTCACGACTGAGGTTCTGCTCTACACCCAGAGACCTGGAGCCTTCAGACGTGTGAGAGAGGACACTGACTCTCTGGCACTGAGGTGCGAGGCAGTGGCAAAGCTGAGAACAGGTTTCCCAACAGTGAGCAGGGTAAAACTTTCGCATGGGTAACACAAAGGTCCCTCCCGTCTCTCAAGCTCCTTGTTGTCCCCACCACTTGTGTAAAGACTGTAACAATCTTTGATTGTCTTTCAAAGAAAGTCTTTCTTCTGTTAGCTTGCAGACATACAACACAATCTATACACATACGTGGAAAGCAGAAAATGCTCTCGAACCTCCATCTGACCACATGGCCACTGACTTTGAGGAGACATTTCTGGATTAGTTCCTTGTTTCAACCATAGATTAATCACCTCTCTGAGCGGCAGCTGCATTTGACATTCATTGTAGTAAGTGATTGCAGGCCAGACTGTACACAGAACACTCAGTCATAGGATTCTGACCCAGAATCACAGATGCCAGTTGTAGAATGGTAACTGCCCTTGGCATCTGGCGGGAGGTTTGGAGACTGTCCTGCCTAGGTCAAGGCCATGGCTCCACCGGTCGATGAACCTCAGCTGAGTAGCTTCACATCTGTTAACACCTATTTCCTTACCTATGAAATCTCTACCCTGTCGGGTTACAAGTAGGGAACGGTTAAGAGAACAATGAAAACATTTTGTAGACTGTAAGGCAGGGGTACCAATATTAGCTGTGTTTCAGCCCCTCATTTGCTAGAGGAGGAACCCGAGGCTGAGACAAATGAGGTTTCTTTTGTTCAGTTTCCTGAATCGTAGCCTGATCTTTTCTGCTGGCTTACAATGTAGAGAACGTGGCTTCCTTTGTTCTCATATTTCTCGTAGCAGCCAACATGTGCAAAAGCAGCTCCTAGTTAGAGAAAACGTCAAGCCCAGGGAAACAGGAAAGGTGTTTCCATGACTGGCCCTAGATTTAGGAAAAATATTCCAGACCAAAAGACCTCTCTCCAGACCACAGGGTCTTTGGTAGAAATCACCAGGCTAACCTTTATCTGAAGTATCTTAACGACACTCAAGAAATCCTTGGTTGCAAAGAAAAGAATCCAGAAGCCATTTTGCTGCCACACTCAATACAGGGACCTTTGGAAGGGTGGGAGAATTTTATTTCATAGGACTTTGATAGATTGAACATGTCAAGAAAATTCAAGATATTAGGCTAATACATAAATCATGAATCCATAATGGATCGTCAGTGCGAGGAAGTATTTAATGTACATTTCTCGAGTTAAAGGAAAACGTCCTTGACAAAAATCATCCAGCTTCCTCAGAAAGCATGTATTGGACTTAGTGTCAGAGATGATGCTAGACTGAACCCTGGCGGAACCCCGGGACTATCCCTGTTTCATCTCTAGTTATTCATTGTGCCTGGGAAGCTCAGGCACTGTTGAAGCTTATGTCCTGAGATAAGGGGGAGCGAGGCAACAGGGTACCAACCTGCCGAGCCGCCAGGATACTTGCTCTGCGGAGCTCAGATGCCCTGGGAGCGCGGCGGCTGCCCTTTCATGGAGGACTTCCAAGGGCCACTGTCAGAGGAAGGCAAGACTCTGAGGCTCGCAGGCTCTCTAGCACCCGGAGGCTTTGTTTATGACAGATCCGTGGAAGCCAGAAGCACAGGTTCTAGTGCAGCAGCTGTCTGGTGGGCGCGGTAGGCACGTGCCCCTTGCTCTGAACCGTTTTTCGAGGAAGTAGCAGGGGCGGTGTTTGCAGGGGGCCAGGAGCGGAGGATTCCCCCTCCCGTTCTTTGCTCAGCCACCGGGCTCTGAAACGTACCAAGCGTGCCTCCTGGCTGGCCTGCTGGCAGTTCCCAGCCCACTCGGGGCGTCTCTGCCCAGCCAGGGAACAGCAGACGGTGTCACCATTTGACAACTAAACACATCCAAAAGGGTTTTTTTTTAACATCAGGGGTTTCTGTTCCATTTTTATAGATGGTCAAGGAATATCATTTATCTTTATGCCTCTTGAGAAACCATGAACGTGAGGACTCTTGCCTATCCAGTCACATTCAGTCAGGACAGAGCATTTCTCAAGGATCTGGTGCTCTGGGCGATCTTCCAAAAGGGTCATCACGCCTGAGGAATGTGGGCAGGGCCATGATCTGAAGGGAATACCCTAACCTCAGGAAACTTTAGAAATGTTTTTTATCTGATCGTTTACCTGGTGCAGTAGACTGAATAAGGGCCCCCCAAAGACGCTCATGTCTGAATCCTCCGAATCTGTGAATATGGTACCTTACATAGCTAAAGGGTTTTGGCTTTAGCTTTCGAAGTGATTAAGGCTTTCGAGACAATGAGATCCACCTCACAAAGAGGCAGACGGGGACAGGACCATCTGACTCAGAGGTGATGTCAGAACGGGAGCAGAGGTCAGAGAGTAGATGCCATGGTGCCAGCTTTGAACATAGAGGAAGAAGCCACAAGCCAAGGAGGCAAGGTAGCCTCTGGAAGCTGCTAAAGTCAAGGAATCAGAGTCTCTCGTTGAGACTTAGGCTTTTGACCTCCGGAACTTTAGAGAATAGAGGATGAATTTGCGTTGTCATAACCTGCTAACTCTGTGGTGAGTGGCTTCGGCAGCAGCGAGAGGCTAGTAACGCCTATGTGGTAGCCTTTGGTAGCTAAGGAGGTAGATATGCGCAGACCCAGGAGTGGGCATAGAAACCTGCAGCATGGCCAAGAACACAGGCTTGTCGTCCCACACGGCACACTGCACTGCCCTGTGCATCAGACAGCACGTTAGCAAGTCCGATTATTTCATCCGGATGCCTCCCCAGAACGGGAGGTTACTCATCCCGCACTGTTGGTTTTCAATTGTCTCAGATTTCCCTATTATTGTAGTATCATAACAAGAGGCACAACACAGCCACTGTTCCCTGTAGCTAGTAATTACCATTGTGTAAGTCTCTCTGGCTGTTGAAACTGCAGCAAACAGTCCAAGCTCAGGGTGGGAGGGCTTGAGAGACCAGACGAGTGTGCGCAGAAGCAGCTCCCCTCCTCTGCAGGGTCTTTTGACCCGGAGTTTCACAGAACTGCTCCAGGATCCGTCGTTCCCACATCTGGTATTTTGAGGATCAGATGCATTTGGAAGCACTTTGAAACTTGCAGAGCCGAATGTGTTAGCTGGTATCACCTTTTAATTCAGTAGGCAGAAGACAGCCATTGGAGGTTCTGGAACAGGAGAATGGGGAAATTTCCCTGCCTGACCGCAGGAATTCTCAGCCTCGGCTGTGCACTAGAATCACTTGGGAGCTGAAAAGAAATACCAGTGCGTAAGCCACACCCAGACCAATTAAATCAGGATATATGGAGGAGGTGGCGCCCAGGCCTTGGTTTGAACCGCCAGGGCCAAGAGCCACAGCCTTAAAGAACAGTTTATCTGGAAGTGGCGTACTAAGTACAGGGAAGGGGCAGTGAATAGACAGATAAATGATAGACAGAGAGCACATTCGTTTCCTAGGACTGTCGGCAAATTACCACAAACTGGGCTTCTTCAAACAACAAAAATTTATTCTCTGTAGTTCTGGAGGCTGGAAGTCCAAACTCTAGATGTGGGTAGCGCGATGCTCCCTCTAAGGACTGTGGGCAAGGACCCTTCCTCGCCTCCTCCAGCTTTTGGTGGCCCCGCTGCCCCTTGGCTTGTGGCCACGCTGCTCCAGCCTCTGCCTCCGTTCACCTGGTGTCTCCTCCTCTTTCTGTCTCTCTCTGTCCCCTCCTCTCACTGTAAGGACACAAGGCCCACCCTAATCCAGAATGACCTCAGCTCAATCCTTAAGTAACGACATGTACAGAAGGCCCTGTTTCCAAATAAGGCCACAGGTCATGAGGTTTTGAGTGGAGATGAATTTGGGGGGGACATTATGCAAACCATTACAGATTGATGGTAAATGGATAGATAGATAAATCAGTCTATCTATTGCTAGAGGACAGGTAGATGGAGGGTAGATAGATTTGAGGTGAGACTCACCTGTGCCCCTTTCTTGCTGACCTGCTTCTGAGAAAAAAGCAGCAGTGGAGGATTCATTCACATTCTTTGTTTGGAGCAAAATTAAGGGGAAAAGATCAAAAGGATAAAGCAGAGAACGTGAGGCGCTGTGCTATCCACAGACCTCCTCATATGGAGGGAGGAGAACCCCTCCAGGGCCAATGAAGTGAACAAACTCCGCACAGAGGTGAGGCTGGATGGTTAACTCATAGACGGGGTTTTGTGTATGAACAGCCTCCTCTTCTCAACTTCTAAGACACCTTTAAAGTCAGTTTGTGTGCTCGCAGCCATAGGTACAAACGCAAAGGCACTTCTTGGAACGCTTCCTGCGGGGAACCAGCTCACGTTGAGAACCTACCTGATAGTGCTGGAGCAGACGTGCCTTTCCATGGGCCCGGCTGGCTGCCTGATAGTGCTGGAGCAGATATGCCTTTCCACGGGCCCGGCTGGCCGCCTGATAGTGCTGCAGCAGACATGCCTTTCCACGGGCCCGGCTGGCTGCCTGATAGTGCTGGAGCAGACGTGCCTTTCCACGGGCCCGGCTGGCTGGGTGGCTTAAACCGGTGGAATGCTCTGCACCTTTGTTTTTCTTCTGTAGAAATATTTCTAGGCCCTATAAAGAGGCTAGAAAGAATGGGTGAGGTGCTGTGCCCCATAAAGCCATATTTCTTAGACACACCCCCTTGCTATGTGGGTGGGTGCTGAGGGGTGGGGGGAACCCCCAGGTTAGGGGGCTGACTGACCTCTCCCTCCAGCGCTCCCGGCAAGGCTGGGTGGAGGGCACAGCTGAGATTTGCTGCAGGGCAGAGGGGAGGTTGTGGCCAGAGAGAGAACTCTGTAGATGTAGACCCTTTGTATGACTTTTCTGTTTCTAGCCTGGGTTCTGCAGGCAAAATACTAGCTTTCTTTGCAGACTTGAGGAAAAGACCGATGGAATGCCTGTTACCCACAGTGAACTGGCCACAGGGGTGACAATAGCTGCTGCTTTTTTTTTTTCAATGACAAAGTAAACAGATTTATTTTAGAAATTCTGGGACTGATACTTATCAATGGTTTTATCCAAATCTCCAAAAACAAGGGACGAGATGTCAGTTCACACTGGATCTGCTGCTCATGTGCAGGAATAAACAGCCCAGCTTCCTTGCTTACTGTGTGACCTCTAGCAGGCTTCCTAATTGGTATGTGTCTGTATTTTCTCCCTTGCAAAGTGGAGAGTGGCAGAGCTGTTATGGGCATTATATGAGACGCTGTGTGTCGAACAGTTACCACGATGTCTGACACCTGGTGACCCCTCCGTTAAGTGACTTGAAGCCTGAGTACCATCTTGTAGCCAAGTCAGGTTCACATGACCCAAGATTCAATGGAATCCGGGCCCTCTTTCCCAACACAAGAACCAGTGGTGGATGAAAAACAAGACCAAATCATGACATGAGTATCAAGCACATGGAATAAAGGTTACCCAGCAATTCAGAAAACACGAGCCACTTCTACGTATTACCAGAAACCAACTTCCTGTATGTGCACCACATCGTCACGCAACGGCAGATTCTAAGGGGAGTGATCTTTCTCCAGCAGGGTGAATGCACTGATGAAACTGTGAAAGGCATGGACCAACTTTTCTCCACTTTTGAAGGCCTTTTTAAAGGAGGAGGGGAGGCAAAATATAGACTTGGGCCATTTAGAATTCTACAGAATAGTAGAGCGAGGTAGCATTTAAAATAATGCAAAAGAAGAACACCTCATTCTTTGGCAGGTTTTAGAAGTATCGAGTAATTCAGGCCTAGATCATGATTCTTATTGAACGAAGGCTTCGAAAGAGTCCTCGGGTCACTCCCTCTGCCTCTCCTTACTTAGGCCCCTATGCTGAAACATAATTGTGGTATATTTGCTTTCTTATTACTCACTTATATCTTTCTTTATAAAATATGAATCTTTCTTTTAAAATTATTGTATAATTTGGCATCCTCAACAAATTGGAACATTGAGTCTCCTCCTTACCTACCCCCACCCAGACATACACCTAATGACTCTCAGCTTGAGATCTGACTGTGCTGACCGTCTTTAGTGTGACAAATCAGCATGCCTCTACCTTATAGAGGCGTTTGTGAGCATTAGTTAATGAGTCATGTATTTCATATGCCTAAGTCATTCCCAGGGAGTAACTGAGGTTTTTAGGAAGCATATTCGTCACTCTTTTTAAGAATCCAGAGACCATTCAGTGCCTACTGCGGCATCGGGGGCCTCCGAGAGTTACCGCATGCCCTCGTCTGCGTGCCTGGGAATGACTGAGACACTGGGGAGAAAGAAGGTGCCTTAGAAAAGCGGACACGGCAGCAGCCATGTGCACATTCAAGGCCATGACCAGGAGTGTGCTAATTGCATGGTGAATCTGAGCCATTCGGACGGCTTCCAGCGCCTTAGCAAGGCCGGCTTCCCTCGGTCCCTGTGGACTAGGCTGTGAGGAGCTGTGACTGTGGGAAGATTGAACTCATTAGCCAGTATACATGGCACACTCTCATTCTGTGAAAGCAAAAGGCTGGAGAGGCCAATGGAAGCAAGACGGGAAGGCTGCCCTTGTGAGTTATGGATGGCCTGGGGAGGCCCAGAAGCGTCAGGGGACCCGCCCAAGGTCACCCAGCTAGGAGTGCCAGGGCCGGCATGAAAAGGGCTTCCTGCACACTGGCCCCTGCCCATCACACCCTGCGAGGGAAGGGAGCCCGTTCCTCTGATGGGTCAAACTCGCCACCTTCCTGGGGAGGGCCACCCACAGCACTGTGGACATTTCCTTTGGCCGATTCTGTCCCTGGGATTTATTTCCAAGTCAGGTTTCAGGTCTTGTTGCTCTACACACGAGTGTAAAAATAATGCCGTAGTACATCTTTCACTGGGAGTTGGGGGGCCAGAGGGGACAAAGCTTGAGACCAAGACGGGCCAAAAAAAAAAAAAATACCCCAAACAAAGCTGTGTGGACAATGCTGCCATCTAGTGAGACACACTTCAGCTCACCTAAGAGGTAGACACCAACAGGCCTGATATTTAGGGTCTCGTCATCAGTTATGTCACCTCCTAAGATTAATAAAAGGAAAGTGGGCCATTTCCTCATTAATAATGTAGTCGTAATTTAACAGAGTGATGTATGTTTGAATTCAGTGTCCTCAGCCATATCCTTTAGGAAGGGCCTTGTCATCTGAACAGGTCTTCAGTGAAAGCGGAGCAGGGTGTTGGCATGGGGCTTGTGCATGTGCAGCCTGGTTCGCCTGCTTGTTAGCCTGGACCATACAGAGCCTCGGAGTCCTCTTCTATAGACTCTATTTCCTAAAACTGTTTTGAGTATCAAATACTTTTTTGAGTTCTAAGCACTGGATTTAAATGAAATTTTACACACACACACACACACACACACACACACGAGTTGGAAAAGGAGGTCCCCTACTGAGAAGTTCTACAAAATCCGCACTATGGACTCCACATAGAGCATGGCTCCCTGCCTTGCTTGGCAGCATAACTACACATTTAAAGATGAGGTACATGTACCTGGAACCATGCACATCCCCCTGAAAGACAGCGGTGGAGCTGGGGAGCCCGAAGACCTGAGCACCCTTACCTGGGAGCATGGTAGATCTCAGGCACCTCGTGAGCACCCTGGGCACAGCCACTTTGCAGGGCCCACTCTGGAGCCTCAGGATTCTTTCCCAGCCCCTTTCAGCTGAGCTGGTGCCTGGGAGTTTTTGTTTTCCTCTAAGGACAGTTACGCTTTCTCATCTAAATAGCCTTTCTGGTAGAATGCAGGTGCTTTGAGGGATCAACTCCAGTGCTTACGGCTGAGAGGCCCTCGCTCTCCGAACACTGCTCAAAGATGCATGCTGAGTCCCACTGATGGGACTGGCTGCTTAGAGAGCAACCACTTGGTTGTCCATTAGGAGGTAAGAGGGAGGCAGGTAGAGAAATGAAAAGTCTTGTCCACAAATAATGTGGGAGAAGTTGAGTGGGTGCTTTCTGGAAAAATGAGGAGCAGAAGGTGCTGTCCTGTGGTAAGCATGGCTCAGAAGCATGGCTGTTCCAGGGAGTAGCCACACCTCCACTTGTCAGCAGGAGGCAGGGCCCTGGCTGGCTCCTTGGAGCCTGGATGGCCCCGGCTCACAGGAGGTATCTCAGCCATTGAAAGGGCACTTTGGGAAGAGATGACAGAATGCAAAGAATGAAAAATCTCAATTCCACTAACACCTCTGCCACTGGGGCAGTAAGGGGAAAAACTGAAGTTCCATCTGCTCTCAGCTTCGTCAGCCTGTGAGCGGACACCGTGGAGCTTTTTACCTTGCATAGTCCCCCTTCGGTGGGCTCATCCTTCGCTGGCGTTGTCTGTCTTCAGAGTCACCAAGTTCACTGTCTCCCTACTTTGGGAGCCATTAGTGTAGTTTCATGGGAGCAAAAGTAATCGTTACAGCCGACACCTCCTGGGTACTGGCTCTGTGCCAGGCCCTGTGCTTTGCGCCTTGTGTGAGCTACTCAGGTTAGCTTCGTAGCAGACCCACGAAGGAAGCGCATCGTTGTTGCCATTTTAAAGATGAGAAATGGAGGTGCTTCTCTTTAATGTCAATGTAAGCAGGTACTGCCTCTCTACACACACCTTCTCTCTTTTTTGTTCTTCCTCTTTTAATTTAAATCACATACTCATCTCTTGAGAGTTTTAAGACTTAATTATTTAGCTTGTAAATTATTCATCATTTTCCCTTCCTTCTACCACTGTATTTTCAATTCATCACCGTTTCTTTGCATCTCTGAGAAGGGGTGGGCAAAGGAAATGACTTGCAAGAAAATCAGTGGTTCTATCCTCTGTCAGCATTTTATACCAAAGATTTGGCAGAAAGGGCAATGGGAACTGAACGAGTAATTAAAAAGAAAGTCATTTTTTGAAACATTGCAAACTTGTCTACCTCTTCTAATTTGCTGCATGCTTCTGAACATCCAGTAGGCCAAGTGGAACGTGAGCAGTGCAGCATTTGGGGTGAGTTGGTGTAAGTGTGTTAATTACAGTAACCGTTCATTGACTGTTTTACATAAACATCATCCACTGACTACACATATGTGAGCAGGCGATGCCTATTAGAGCCAAGCACAGTCTCTCTAGTGTGGTGGCACACCCGTGAGGCCTGGACGCACGCTCCTTTTTGCTGTCACAAGGAAGGCAGAGATGGTGACGGGAAGAGGGGAAGAGGGTGGGTTGTGCAGCACGAGATGTTACAGGAGCCATGTGGGAGCTGGAGAGAGGCAGAGGGCAGGGAAGCATGGCTTTACCCCTTGGGATACACAGGCCCTGGGATTAGGCCTTGGGAAGCAGGAGTAGACAGGCTTGGCTGGGGTTGGGGGAGCATGCTGCCAGGGCACCTGGGACAGGTGGCCAGCCTGGGAGGTGACTAGGCCTGGAGGAAGGTGACAGCCCGGAGTCTGGGGAGGCTGGCAGGTTTCACAGATACATGGAACAAAGCCCAAGGCCTGGAGGGTTGGTGAGGTGGGAGACAGAGGATGTGCTCAGGGTGGACAGAGGGGCTGGGCCGGGGAAGACAGGAAGGAGTTTGGTCCTGGCACATGGCCCGGATGTCTGGGGGCCTCCAGCCCTGAGATGGAGTGCAGCCTGGGGGTTAGAGGCCAGTGGTGCCCAGGGACCCAGCAGGCAGCAGGGAGGCCCTGCGCTCAGTCTTCCAGAACCCGGGTCTGCTGCGTCTGGTCAGTTTCCCCCCACCCTATCATTCTGGTTTGTCAATCCCCAGACATGAAAGCAGTGACACTACATTGCAAAGTCATCCATTTGCTCATGCATTCAGCAAACAGTTTTTTCAGCCAGGCACCATAGCAGCTCCTGGGGACACAGAGCCCATGTAGGCCTGGAAGTAGGGCTCTGACTGGTATCAGTGCGTCTTGGTGCAGGAAGTCAGGGAGGGATGATGGGCTGTTGTGCTCTCTCCTTTGCCTGTACTGATGTGTGGGGTGGGGGGACATCCTGTGTGTCCTGTAAGGAATGACACAGAGCCAGCCCCATGCCCCTGAGGGTGGACTATGACCTGACTCCCGGGTGGCGGGCTGGGGGCTCCTGCTTCCCAGCTGAGTTGCAACTATGGAGGAGGAGTAGACTCTGACCACCCAGGCGTGGAGAAACTTGCCCCCCACCCCCAACCCCAGTCTTGGTGTCCACACACACTGTGGGGTCATAGGGATCCCACAACCTGGCTTTAAGACCTGTGTTAGCATTGTTTCCTCCTTTAAACAGTCTCCTTTTTAAAGCTACCCACTGATAAGATAAGTGATAACTCCATCAGCTTAGCCTATGACAGCTCTCACTGCTTATTTTGTCACTCTGATCCTGAAGGGCAAAGACCGTTCGGCTGAAGAATATGTCCAAGTTAGTGTTTTTATTCATTCAGTGTTTTGAGACACCCGCATAATGCCTGGCATTCAGGGCTGGGAAGGAAAGATGTGTGAGGCTCAGTCCCCACTTCAGCGGTCTCCCTGGGCACCACTCCATCGATGTAGGTCAGGCTGGGGTCAGTGCCAGGCCAGAAGCTCAGGCGCTTCAGTGGGAAAACCGGGTGGAGGCCAGATAGGAATTCTATCCGGGTGTCTGGGAAAATGCACCTTAATGTTGGTTATTTACAAAGCTATGAATTAGATGAGCTGTTCATATGAGCAGTAATCCAGAAATAGTGAATATCATATTATGGGATGAATAGAGGCTATAGTGTCCAGTCCAGCTCTTGGTTCCATTTACAGTCTTCCAGCTTCCCTTGTATGCATGGTATTGGCATGCTGCTGTGGCCCCAGCGGGTTGGCAGATGAGAAAGCACCAAAGATGGGGTCCAAGCCCTGCTTACCTCCCTCCCTGCTTCACCCAGCCTCTGGCCATTCACCCAGGAAATGTAAAGGGTCCTGGGTTACACTTACCAATTATGGTTGACTCTGTGCTTATATTTTTGAGGCCAGAACAGGCCATTTTGAAACCTTGAGTTGAAAGATTCTGTGGTCCCACAACTTCCCCTTGGGGAACGGCTCTGTTCCTCTCCTCCTGGTGATTTGGTGCTCCTCCGGTGAGACTAGAGGCATTTCCTGTAGCAACATGGGAGCGATTGTGACTGCCATGTTCTGGCACATAGAGTTCCCAGTTCGTATTGGCTGAGATCTAATTTTATAGGAGAAAGGCCCATGATGTGAACATTTTAATGTTTTTGTTATAGTATAAAAAACCCTCTTTCTGAGAAGACAGGATGATGTTTTTTCATGCTCAATATTTTTCAAAGGAGTAAAAAGTATGTAAAGTAGCTCAGATTGAAAATATTTTTCCTTGAAAAATGAGACTAAAGTGACTATTAGAATTATGTGCTTTTAATTACTGAAGAAAAAAACAGCTACTTTAAATGCCTAGTCACATAAATGTCACAATCCTGATTTGCCCAGATTTGCTCTTTTTTTTCTTGCCTTGCACATATGATGCTGTTAGCATTTTATCTCTGTGTGCGAAAACTGCCAAGATAATGACCATGTTAATTAATCTGGTCCCACGTATTTTCGCCATAAACAGGCGCGTGACTGAGTAGGTCCCTCGTTCCTCCTACATCTGTCTCCCACCTTCCCTGGGGAGACGTGAATCTGAGTCATTGGAGAGATGGTGCCAGGGCTCTACTTTGTGGGGGGAAGGGCTACCAGTCCTCCCTCTTCACTGTTATAAATCTGAACTTTAAGTTCAATTTGTCTGGAATTGTATTTCTATTAGGAATGGTGCTCCAAGTCTGTGTATATTCCAGGAGGGAAGATACTCAATCGATGGGTTGGTTCTGAGCCTTGCCCACAGAAAACCATGGCTTTTGAGGTATACTCACCTCCCCTATATGTATGTCTCCTGAAACAGTGAGTACTGGGGAAGAGAGGGAGTGGCCCTGGGGCTGACAGAGCCCCCCTTTAAGTCAGGCTTGCAGTCAGCAAGAAATCTTATTCCAAGGGATGTCATTTCCCTCTTGGACGGGGAAGGGAAGTTCAGTTTCTGTTACCTCCTGTGCTTAATAATTTAAGACTTTACATTGTGTTCACTCCCAAAAAAGTTCATCTCATGTGTGCACACAAGCACACAGCTCTTCTGGCAGACCTGGGATAAGTTGTAATTTACCGACCTTTATGACTAGAATTGGCTGACAAGGATATTATAGTACATCAACATGAAAAATGAAATTATATTTCAAGTTCATTGTATGTAACCATGTTTATCCTTGGAAGGAGTGTTCTAATCCCTTAAGTATTTGAAGCAGTAAACTATGTTTGGAAGAATGTGTAAATTACTTAAAATGTTTACCTTTTTGGAAATTTTTGTTTTTTGGATGGTTTTCTAAATCAAAGTTACACATGCATATAAGTTAAGAATTAAAATCACTTTCTAAGACTTGATATGAAAGACACCAGTCCGCCATGGGGAATGAGGTGGGTGTTTCCTACTTTCCAGAGGTTCTTTAATATGTATCTCCACATCATACCGTTCTTACATTGCTAGTGCTTGATTTATTTAGTTTTAGATTACCTATTACAGCAGTTCTCAACGTCTACTCCATGGACTATTTGAATTGCTAAGATCCTTCTGTTGGGTCCATGAGACCGAAATTTTTTTTATTTAATACTCAGACATCATTTGCCTTTTTCACAGTGTTGACATTTGCTGTGCTGGTGCCAAGCCAGCAGTGGGCGAGACTGCGGGCGCGCTTCCACCAGTCAGGCAGTGGCCCCAAACAATACGAGTCATTGTGTTTTTCATCATCACATGTTTGGAGTTTTTTCCAAAGTACAGGTCCATTTAAGAGTGCCCTTGATGAAGCAGTGAAAATGATTACTTTTATGAAATCCAGAAATGTGCTGAAATGTGAAGCGCTTAGGTGGGGTCCGTGGTTGTCTCAAGGAAACACACTCGTACAGTGGCCTGAGTCGCAAGCTGCGGGCCTCCCACCCTCCATGGAACACGTTTTTACTTGAAAGAACAACTGGCAGGCAAACCATGGTTATGCAGACTTGAGCACTTTGGAGACGTTTTCTCAAATATGAATGCGAGAGCTTGCCACTTAGAGGAAAACAGCAGGCAGGGTGGTTTGACCAAGGGTAAAATTTGAGTTTTCATTTGAAGGCTCAGATGTTGAAAAACTTGATTCTGCCACCGCGAACCTGAAAGCTTCCCAACATGTAAAGACTTTTCTGATAAGGTCTGTGATGATATTAACAGCTATGATTTTTTTTTGATGCTGCATATGGAATATATCAACATCTGGAAGATAGGTATAACTCAATAAACCAGTATTTTCCAAATGCCCTCTGCGTTGTGTGACAAAATCTCATAACAGAGTATCCATTCAAATTGCAAGGTAGCCTAATGGATTTTAGTTCAGCAGAATAGTATACATTTATTAGTGTAGTTTTCAGAGGCTCGTTTCAGTGAACCTTTAAGAAATCATCATTTGTCAATTTTTAGTATAGTATCAAAGAAGAATGTCCACAATTACCTGAAAGACTATTAAAACTGTCCTCCAGTTACCAACTACACATCTGTTTGAGGCTGGACTTTCTCCATTTGGTCGCCTAAAACAACACATCCAGATATAAGCCATGTAATCGAAACAACATAAGCCAGGCTTTAAGGAGATTTGTGAAATTGTAGAGCAATGTCAGTCTTTGTCATTAAGATTTTTTATTTGGAAAAATTAATCTATTTCACAAAATATGTTATTTATGCCCTCATATAGTGGGCTATTTTAAAATAAATAAATGCATATGTTTTTCTTAAGTTGAATTTCTAGAATGGTAAATATCAGTAGATTTAAGAGGGGCAGTGAGCTCAGACTGAGGCAGGTCGGGGGGATCTGGGAAGGGAGTCTTGGATAGGATGTGATGGTGACCATGCTGGCTGGCATGTTTGAACAGTTCAAGGGCAGTTACAGAACGCAGAAGAGAGTCTGGGGCTGAATTGGTGATAAATACACAGGAAACTAAACAAATTGAAAAACAGAAATATTGTACAATAAAGGGAAAGCTCTTTGGCGTCCTATAATTTTAAGATTGTAGAGGGTTCCTGAAACCGACAAGTTTGCGAATCACTGCCTAACCATCAGGGAACATGAAGATTTAATACTTTCACCACCACTCACCCCCAGCCCACATGTGTGCTCAGTTCTTGTCTTTCTGTCACTCTGATAGTTAGTTGTGATTTTGGTTCCATCCATATCCATGATTATTGTGATGGAAAGGGCATATAAAGGTGTTGCAGTGACTATATAAAGGCCATTGCAGCTGAGCCATGTAACTGTGGTTACTTTTCCTTTAAGTGTGTAAGGGGGTAAATACTTTGATACCTTAGATCTGAAATATCTCTATTCTTTTTTGACATTTGATAAATAGAGTTCTAGGTTGGAAGTCATTTTCCCCCAGATATTTTAAAGACATTTCTCTAATGGCCTTTTAGCTTCCAGGGTTGATGTTGAAAAGTCTGAATCTTAATCATTTATATAAAATATTCTCATCTGTCGCTGTCTCTCTCGGGAAGTGCCTGACACCTGGGGTGAAGTTCCATAAGGATGTATCTTGGGGTGGATCTAATGTCATCCACTGTGCTGGCACTGACGGGCCTGTTTGTCTCTGTCTCCTGTTGGCCTATTCCAGGAAATTTCCCTCAATCATTTCTTCAATAGTTTTTGACACCTCCATTTTCTTTGTTTATTCTTTTTGGCACTCCTAAAATCTGGCTTTACTTTCTGGTTTAGAAAAGGTTTTTATCTTTGGTTTCCTATTTGCCAATCTCTTTTTTATTTTCCTGTATTTTCTGGAAGATTTCTTCAGTTTTATCTTTTAGCTATTTTATTAAAGTTTTCATTTCTATCGTATTTTTTAATTTCCAAGGGAGTCATTTTGTTGTTGTTATTGTTCTTTCCAAATCTTCTTTTTTGTAAATGGCATCCTACTCTCTTGCTTTCTGGATGCAAGGGCGGGGGTGCCCCCCTTGACCAGCGGAAGGGAGCTGGTCTCGAACTGCTTCAGCAGACTTTCAGCCAGTGCCCTTGGCTTAGCTCCGCCATCACCCCTGCGTCCTGTGGCGCCCAGTGCCGTCTTCTTGAGCCTTTGGAGGGTTTTGAGGTGTAAACTGGGCTGTTGGCAGATTTGCCCATCACAGCTTGAGAATCTTCTTTCTTGGGTTTGCGAAGTTAGTGACCACTCACCTGTCTTGGTTCCAGCTTTCAAAACTGTGTTTCAGTTGCTGCCTCTCCCATTTTCTTCAGCCTTGTGAGTTTATATCCTCTTATAAATATTTTATTGTCATTTTATTAGGATTTCAGAAAAGAGCAGTGCTAAATACATCTACTAAACCTGTTACCTTGGACCAGAACTTTTTTTTTAATATTTAAAAAGCACAAAAATACCTTTAAGATGTTTTCTTAGTAGATGAAATGCTAATAGTAGACATTTATTCAGCCTCTTCTACTTCTCAAATGGTTCTTTTTAAATTTACCCATATCTGCAATACTATAGACCTAAGAGAAAAGTAAGCAGTTTGATTTTGTTTCCAATATTGAGCCATCACAATGTAATATCAAATTCAGACTCAAGTAGATCTGGGCATGTGGGTGTGTTGAAGATAAAGTCACTATTGGGTATTTTACAGCTACTCTGGTTTTCCGGAATGGAATTTTACTTGGCTTGGTCCATGCATAGTCTATCTCTTCTTCCCCTTCCTTTTCCAGAAACAGTTCAAATTGTGAAATAAATTGAAAAGATAAGTGAGGTGGTGGAGGGGACACAGTGTAAGGAAAATATGGAACCTACCTGTTCACGAGGAGTGAACCCGGTGCCAAGTAGACATCACAGATGTGCTACCTGGGAGCCAGTCCTCCAGATCTCCTGGGCTGCTGGAGCCCATGCCGAGGCCATGGTGGGGTATTTACACCTTGGAAGCTGGCAATGCTATAAATCATGGTATTTCCCCCTGAAAAGCTGTTTTTAAATCTCTACCATCATACCATATCTAGACCTGACTTTACTCTCAGGACAGCCCGATAAACCCCCAAAGCTTTGTAATTATGTAATTATATTTACATTATATGACATCATATTTACTCACCACACTATGGCCCAGGGAAGCCAGGTGATATGAGCAAAGTACAAAATGTGCAGCCAGCCAGCTTGACATTTTGACCCTTCCACAGCTACTTTTAGCTCTGTGACCTTTGGCAAACTTCTCTGTGAGCCCCGACTGAATCTGTAGAACAGGGGAAACAATTTCTAACCTAGCTGGGTTGTAAAAATTAACAGCTGTGACAGTCTGCCCTCCTAAAACTATATCCTGCAGAAAGCCCTGGCTCCGGGTAGGTACCTCTGAGGCCTGTTTCTGTGCTACAGCAGGATTGGGATATCTTTGGTTAGGAGCCCTATTCTGGTAAAACAGAATACTAATTTCATGTTTTGTTTAGCTGGTCTCCAAAATTTATGAGGCCACTCAAGAATGTAGGATCGGTGTACTTCACAATTGCATAAGAGAGTAAATCTCACACTTTCTCAGAATCCCAGAGGAGGAGAAGTTTGGTTAAGGGTCGGTAACTTAAAGCCCCACTAACAAATTATCCAGCTATTTAAAGTTGCATCCTGCAGTAAGGTTTTTTTTGTTGTTGTTGTTGCTAAGGGTTTTATTTCTAACAAGAGGAAAATAATAAAATAAAATTAAAATAGGCTTCAGTGGGAACCAAGTTTCTTGTTTTGCTTTTTTTTTCTTTTGAACAAATTAATTACACACCAACAATCTTCTTTTATTACAACATGAACCCAGGAGGAGGAAAGGAGGCCGGGCAGGGGCTGGGAAGGCAGTGGGTAGGCTGGGGTGGTTGTGAGGACAAGCACCAAAAGCTTCCTTTAGATCGCAGGGAGCCCTGCTCAGCTCCCCACACAAGTCCATTTAAAATAAAGAACTGAGCACAGCCATGTGAAGTTTCCTCCTCCTGGGCAGAATAGTCAGGGGAAGGGAGGAGACGGGAGAGGGAGGCAAAGGGAGTAGGCAGGAAGGAAAGTGGAGGAGGAGGAGAGAGAGCGGGACGAGAGGGGAGGTTAGTGTAGAATGGCCCGGCCAGGGCCAGACCAGGGGAGAAGGGAGAGGAGGTCCCCCCAGTTGGCATGCACACTGGCCTTGTCTCTGGAATGGTGCTGGCCCAGCCCCAGCCGCCCCTTGCCCACTTGCCCATCCATCTATCTGGCTCAGGTGTCTGGGAATGCTGGTTAGAGGCTACCAGGGAGGGGGACTCCAGGGGCCGGCCCCCAGGAGCTGAGGTCTGAACAATACCTTGGAGTCAGAATATAAAAGTCTAGGGACTCAGGGGTGGGCTGAGGTGACCATCCCCCCTACTCGCCCACCTCCCAAGATGCAGTCTTGATGGTCAGAAAGAGGATCCTTGAGGCCAAGGGCGGGAGTATGGGGGGTCTCTGTTGGGGATCTGTGCTAGGCTCAGCCACTGTCACCACTGTTGCTGGGGTGGCTGCTGTGGTGGGCAGGGCACATGCAGCCGCGGAGACAGAGTGGGCAAAGGGGCCAAGGGACCTGAAGATGTTGAAGATACTGAAGATGTTGGCGTATTTGGACCTAATCAACTGACCTCTTTTTTTATTCACCCACTCTGAATTATGTCTTCATTTTCTACCTTGAAGCTTTCATCAGAAATTACTGTAAGAAACAGGTAATTTTGCTTCTGCGTTTGCTGTGACTTTTGAGTAGAGATACCAACTACCTGTTACATGGCTCAATGTCCTTGGCTTACAATGCATAAGACATCTGTCCTTGACACCGGGAATAACCTTGTCTCTCTTGAGGAACTGGCCTGTTTCGTCTCTTCATGTGACAGCTGTGTCACTCGCAACAGTTCCTTGTTCCCCTTTGGGTGGGAACGTTAGAATCATGTTTTAACATCAGTCATAAGAACTGCGTACACTTCTGTCGGGCATGTTAGAGCCCTCCTCCCAGCTCTGTTTTCCACGCGATCATTTCATTTTATTAATTTTATTGTATTTGCCTTTTTTTTTTTAAGTGACACAATGCTTTCGAAATAACAAATAACTGAGTGAGTCCTAAATGTGGGGAGGAAGGTCAGTGATAATAGCGAGTCATATCGTATATACATTGTGCAGCGTGAGACATGGTTATGGGGAGGGGACCTCAGGGTGGGCGAGAGAAGATAGAGGAAACGTGAGAGTGTCTTTGAATGTCTGAGATGCTGTATTTTGGAAGAGGTGGTGGGCATGATTTTTATTGCTCCTGAAGACAGAATAAGAGCCCCTGTAGACTTCCATTAACTGGACCTGTCCTTCCTAAATTATTTCTGTGGGCCTCTTGTCAAGGCACTGGGCGGAGGCCCGCTGGAGGAGACATGTTCCCTGCTCTCAGACTCTTCCACTTTAGGGAAGCAGTTTTTGGTTGACTGCAAAGGAGAACTTTCTAATAGTCAGACTTATCCAATAGTGGGATGCATTGTCTTGCAAAGTGGAGGTGTCCATCTTTGGAGAATCCCCCAAAGGGGCTGAATGACAAGGACCCTGAAAAGTGCCCCTGCATCAGAGAGAGGGGCCTCTGAGTTGACCTCTAAGTTTTGGCCCTGCTCTGCTTCCATGAGTTTCTATTATTTGGAGGTTTGGTGGTAAACTGAAGGATTAGGTTGTTTCAAAGTCAGTGGGCACTCTGGAGGGGGAGGGGGAGGCAGTAGAAATGCCTTCACAAACCTGGTCCTTTACTCTGTGACCCAGGTGGCTCCCACAGGCCCCTGGACCCTCTATAGCCCCGGCTGCCCATGGTGGCTGGTTGGCAGCCACGGTTCTAAGGAACCTACGGTATCTCCTTGGAGAGACTTGCTGGCTTTCTGAGCCGTGGTGAGGATTGCTTTAACCACTGGCAGAGACTGGTCCTGTCTCTCTGTCCTCGGAAGTGAGAGCTGGAGACAGACACCTGGGCTGGTGCTGAGACCCGGTCTGAAGCCCACCCCTCTCTCTGTAGAGGGACCTGGACGGGGGACTGAAGCTATTGTCGAGAGCCAGGGCTGGGCTGAGGGGAGGTGAGCCCGTTACCAGCTGCGAGCCAGGCCATCACTCCGTGTTCTACAGTAAAGTCCAGCGGCTTGCTGTGGAAACGAGCTAGAGAGGACAGAGGGTTTCCCAGTGTAAATTCCTAAAAGAAAAATTCGACTCTGAAGAATTTTGTCCCCACCATATTTACTCACTCTTAAGGGAATTAGAACTTCTTTGAAATAACTTTTAACTTACAGAAAAGTTGTAAGAATATAAACAGTACAAAGGACACCCGTATTCCCTGTGTCCAGGTTAATTATTTATTTACTTTTTTTTTTTCTGAGCCATTTGAGAGTAAGATGCACATATCATGAACCTCTATGCCTAAATACGTCCATGTGTATTTCCTAGGCAATGGGAAATTCTTCTGTGTCGCCAGAGTTCAGTTCACAACTTCAGTGAAATTAATGTTAAGGAATGACTTTATCTCATCTACCCTCCGTATTCCAGCTTTTTTCAGTTGACCCAACAATGTCCTGTATGGCTGTTTCCCTCCAGTACAGGGTTTGGTCTGGGGTCAGAATGCAATGAGCTGTCTTTTTTTGAAGATCTTTGAACAATAACATTATTACAGTTAATTGGTCATCTTAGGGGCTTATTCAAAATCTTTAGATAAAAACACTTCTAATCTTAGGGTGTATTTCGCTTATCACTCTTCTTTTGTTCACTTGAAAACTGAGGCTAGATTGTCTGGACGCCACACCCGCTCCTGTGCTGTGGAAAATGTTTTCACCTTTCAGGTGGAAAGGATGGGTGTAAGGAGCTTTGAGGATGTCTTTTATACATGGTTGACTTTCTTTATTTGATTTAAAACACAGAAAAACAGATCAGAGACTGCGATCATTCTCCAATTCCCCTGTTGTCAGTCCGATTTGCTGTCAATCCAGCTTTTTGCCTAGAAAGTCTTTCCTTCATCCTTGAGGTGAAAAAGAGAATCATTTTGAAATTCTCTGCTTTTCTTGAGACAACCCACTGTTATGAATCTAGAAACAGATAAAAAACCTTTACATTTACTCAGCACCCTTATCTCAGCACTTTGATGCATTTTATGAGTCAATAACAACAACATATGTGATAATTAAGCATCTCTATGCACCCAGCGCTTTGGTTACTCAGTAAAGGGTATGCTCAGCAGTTCTGGTCTCTGCCCCGCAACAACTTGCATAACATGCATCAATATGGACTATAAATATAATAACACATCTAACACTTGCAAGACATAACACAGACTTAGAATGATTGGGATGCTTTTTTCAGATGGTAACGTTTGCTCACAGAAAAAATGAGTCATTTACCAAAACTTTCTTAAAAAAATCAGAGCTACCATTCCACCTTTTTTGGTTTAATCCCTCACTTTTCAAAATGCACTATATAAATGTTTTATTTAGTATCTACTCTAAGGAACAGATGGGTAGTGGGAGAGTAATAGAAGGTACCATTTTTTTTTAAGAAGCTTCCAGAAATCTGGTACACAGCTTCTTTGAAAATAAAAAGATTAAAAGGAGAGCAATTGGCTTCTCATTTTCCAAGGTTCAGTATCATATAGACGAGTCTCCATCGTGGTCTGTGTTTAAAGGCTGCAGGGCCTCTGGAAGCTGTTGAAGGGCCTTTTGGGTAATAGTTTCTAACATATCTTGGATAACTCTGGATGTAGACTTTTTTTTTTTTGGTTCCCTTTCACCTAGTTTATTTTACCTCCTATTTTACTTCAAGTTATAGATAGAAAAAAATTGGACATTAAAAATAACACCTAATTTTTTAATATTTTCTAAATTTATGGTGTCTAGATTCATCATTGTAACCCTGGAGAGGCACAAAGCAATTAGGTAAAGAATGAAATATCTTTGAAGTTACCTCTTCCTTGGCCAGTCAAGGATTCCCTAGACCCTTACTGTGGAATATGGTCGCTATCAGCCATAGGTTGCTTTCCAGCATTTGAGACGTGCTGTATGTAAATACACTTTCTGGTTTCCAAGAGTTCGTACAGGAAAAAAGAATGTAATGGATCTCACTAGTAAGTTTCTATTAGATTGATTATATGTTGAAATGATAATATTTTGGCTACATTGGGCTAAGTAAAATACATTATTAAAATTAATCTCACCTGTTTCTATATTTTTAATGTGGCTACTAGAAAATTTAATTTAACATGCAGCTTTCATTTGTGGCTCCCATTATATTTCTGTTGGACAGTGCAGATCTAGAATGAAAGAAAATATAGAGCAAAACCCCCAACTCATTCAGTTTATCTGAGGTGCATTACTGAAAGGAAAGCTGAATATCCAGTGATCCCAATTTTTTTTTTTTTTTGGTTAGGTTTGGATTTTATTAAAGCTTCTTTAATTAAATCTATTGTTAATCTGCTTGAAGGTCCCACTTGGGAAGAGAATTGAATCTTTTTGTTTGCTTAAAAGAATTCTAAGAAAATCCTGAACTCATTTCAAAAGTGGTTTACTTTTAAAAGCTTTGTAAGAAGTTCTCTATTTGCTGAGATTGGAGGCATGACTAATATTGAGTTCTTTTTTTTTTTTTTAATAATTTATTTTATTTTAGTATCATTAACCTACAATTACATGAGCGATACCGTGATGATTGAACTCCCCCCTTCACCAGGTCCCCCCCACCAACCCCACCACAGTCACTGTCCATCAGCGTAGTGAGATGAGAATCACTACTTGTCTTCTCTGAGCTGTACAGTCCCCCCCGTGCCCTCCCACCCTATG
>JAQQAC010018689.1:31754726-31823932 GCA_029783875.1 Phataginus tricuspis | reverse complement strand
TTTTTGTGGCCTAGAATGTGGTCTATTCTGGAAAATGTTCCATGTGCACTTGAGAAGAATGTGTATCCTGCTGCTTTTGGGTGCAGAGTTCTGTAGATATCTGTTAGGTCCATCTGTTCTAGTGTGTTGTTCAGTGCCTCTGTGTCTTTACTTATCCTCTGCCTGGTTGATCTATCCTTTGGAGTGAGTGGCGTGTTAAAGTCTCCTAGAATTATTGCATTGCTGTCTATTTCCTCCTTCACTTCTGTTAGTATTTGTTTCACATATGCTGATGCTCCTGTGTTGGGTGCATATATGTTTATAATGGTTATATCTTCTTGTTGGACTGACCCCTTTATCATTATGTAATGTCCATCTTTATCTCTTGCTACTTTCTTCATTTTGAAGTCTATTTTATCTGATACAAGTACTGCAACACCTGCTTTTTTCTCTTTGTTGTTTGCTTGAAATATTTTTTTCCATCCCTTCACTTTTAGTCTGTGTATATCTTTGGGTTTAAGGTGAGTCTCTTGTAAGCAGCATATAGATGGGTCTTGCTTTTTTATCCACTCTGTTACTCTGTGTCTTTTGATTGGTGCATTCAGTCCATTTACATTTAGGGTGATTATTGATAGATATGTACTTATTGCCATTGCAGGCTTTAGATTCGTGGTTACCAAAGGTTCAAGGGTTGCTTCTTTACTATCTAAGAATGTAACTTAACTTTCTTGTTAAGTTATTGTGAACGCTGTCTGATGTTTCTTTATCTCTCCCTTCCTATTCTTCCTCCTCCTTTCTTTATATATTAGGTGTTTTATTCTTTGCCTTTAGTTAGTATTTGGGTGGTCTGCTTTCTTTGCTATGCTTTTATTTTCTCTGGTGACATCTTTTTAGCATTAGGGGTGTTTCCCTCTAGATCAGTCCGTTTAAGATATCCTGTAGTGGTGGTTTATGGGTGGCAAACTCTCTCAACTTTCTTTTGTCTTGAAATTGTTTAATCCCTCCGTCATATTTAAATGATAATCGTGCTGGATACAATATTCTTGGTTCGAGGCCCTTCTGTTTCATTATGTTAAATATATCATGCCATTCTCTTCTGGCCTGTAAGGTTTCTGTTGAGAAGTCTGATGACAGTCTGATAGGTTTTCCTTTGTAGGTGATCTTTTTCCTCTCTCTAGCTGCCTTTAATACTCTGTCCTTGTCTTTGATCTTTGCCGTCTTGATTATTATGTGTCTTGGTGTTGTCTTCTTTGGGTCCCTTGTGTTGGGAGATCTGTGGGCTTCCGTGGACTGTGAGACTATTTCTTTCCCCAGGATGGGGAAGTTTTCGGCAATTATTTCTTCAAAGACACTTTCTATCCCTTTTTCTCTCTCTTCTTCCTGTGGTACTCCTATAATGCGAATATTGCTCCGCTTCGATTGGTCACAGAGTTCTCTTAATATTCTTTCATTCTTAGAGATCCTTTTATCTCTCTCTGCCTCAGCTTCTTTGTATTCCTGGTCCCTGTCTTGTAATTCCTTGATCGTGTCTTGAACCTGATTCAATCTGCTGTTGAGCCCTTCGATGGCTTGTTTCATTTCTGCATTGTCTTTCCTCACTTCCTTCACTTCCTCCCTCAGCTCTTGCACATTTTTCTGTAGATCCGTCAGCATGGCTATGACTTTTATTCTGAATTCTTTTTCTGGAAGACTGTGAATGTCCATTTCTCCAGATTCTTTCTCTGGGGTGGTGTTTGTCTGAAGCTTTGTCTGTATCATATTCTTCTGTCTTCTCATGACTATAGAATTGGTTGTTGGTAGCAAGGAGAGATAAGAAAGGAGAGACAAGAAAAAAAAGAGATTTCTACTAATAATATAAAAGTAAAAGGAGAGAGAGAGAAGGGAATAGAAAAGAAAGAAAAAGAAAAGGCAGCAACACCTAAAACAAAACAGCAAGAACAACAACAACAACAACAAAAAAAAAACACCAAAAAGCCCACCGGGGGTGGTTTCTGTGCGAATGCTGTAGGTGGCGCTATTGCTCCGCTATTCCAGAGCCGCGGCCACGTCGCTCCACACGGCCCTTTAAATCTGTGGCCGGGTGAGAATGGATGGGAGGCTGTTGAAAGAGAGGGAAAGAAAAAAAGGAAAAGAAAGGGGAGAAAAAACAATAAAAAAAAAAAAAGCCACCGGGCGTGGGTTCTGCGGGAGTGCTGTAGGTGGCGCTGTTGCTCCACTATTCCAGCGTCACTATAGTTCTGGCTGGGTTGGAAACAATGGGAAGCTGTTGATCTCCGTGGGGGTCTCAATGGCGGGCACTCTTTCCCAGTCGCCAGCTACGGGGTCCAAAGCTCCCCAGGACTCCCAGCGTGCTGGGCTCAGTTCGCGGGGCTATCCGGCCCCTCTACTGAGCTCCTGTCTCTTTAAGACCGCTGAGGTAGAGCGCGCGCTTTTCTTCCCCTTTTTCTCCTTTCTTTTTCCTTCCCGGAGCCTGCCGCGGGCAACTTGCACGTTCCCGGCTGGGAACCTGTGCCCTCTGTCTCTCCAATCTCCGCTACACCGCAGGCCGTGTGTCGGCGCTCTGGGCTCAGACTTCCACTCCCTCCCGGCTCTGAATCCTCTCCTCCCGCCGGAGCGCTGGGGGAGAGGGACGCTCGGTCCGCTCGCGGCTCTGTACCTTACCCGCCTTGCCGGAACTCCCGCCGGAGTGCTGGGGTGGAGGGGCACTCCGGGCGCAGACTTCCACTCCCTCCCGGCTCTGAATCCTCTCCTCCCGCCGGAGCGCTGGGGGAGAGGAGCGCTCGGTCTGCTCGCGGCTCCGTACCTTACCCGCCTTGCCGAGACTCCCGCCGGAGTGCTGGGGTGCAGGGGCGCTCTCGTCTCACTGAATCGTGTTTCCGTCCCGCCTCGCCGGGTGCCGAGTCCTCTGTCCGGCGTGTCTGGCCGCCGGAGCTCTGGGGGGGGGGAGCGCTCGGTCCCACCAGATCGCCGCCCGTCCGCCTCACCGGCTGCCAAGTTCTCACAGGTGTAGCTGTACGCTGTGCACTTTCCTGTGTATTCTGGTCTCTCTTTTAGGGATAGTTGTATTTGCTGTATTTTCGTGAATAAATATAATGTTGGGAGGAATTTTTCTGCTAGTCCGTTCACGACGCCATATTCCCGGAAGTCCCTAATATTGAGTTCTTAAGAGGCTAAAGAATTGTGAAAATTATCCAGAAACTTCTGAAAATTATCCAGAAACCTTCTGGTCCCATGGAGAGGCATCCAGGGAGATATAAGGGCCCTTAGTAGTCGCAGACCAGCCATACGCTTCTGTGTTCACACCTTCAAACATTGGGAAAGATAAAATATTTATTCCTAAGTGTCTATAACTGAATTTATGGATATAACTTGCTGGATATTATTGCCTGTGTAAACCCATGTAACTGTGCACGTAAAGCATGTTTTTATTAGTTCCTACATAAAATTTTTATGATAATGGCAAACAAAGGACCAATTTAGTTTGGCTGAGTTTGTTCTTATTACCCCAGCGTTGAATAGATAAGCAGCAGTGCAAATAACAGCAGTCAACAGGGAAGGGGGCTGGATCTCAGGGCGGGGCTCCTGGCCCAGGGCTAGGAGGTCGAATGGGGCTGCCTGTGGGGAAGCCCAGAGGGCCCAGCCAAAAGAAGCATTAAGGCAGGGGTAGGCAGGGGGGCTGCCGTTAGCTTTCAGGTCTATCCTGGAGCAGTTATACTCCCATTTGTTAATGCAGAGTATTCAAATTTAGTTTCTGAAAGGGCCTGCAAAACTGCCATTGAAAGAACTCTCACATACTGTATTTCAACTGGAGACTTAAAGAGAAAAAAGGTTCAAGTGGCTTATTGTGGGTCATCTCCCACTCTGGGATTTAAACAAAGCACCAACAGAACAAAGTTCCTTTAAACGGGTACCTTCATCTGGGCCCCTCCTGTGTGTGGTTTGGCAGGCTGACTGGGTGGAGAGGAGCCCACGCCTCCCGTTCCCACTGCTGCCCTTTTATGTTTGACCCTTGAACGTGGCAAAAGATCCCCACGGTGGCCTGGATCAGAGGGAAGGGTTTCTAAACTGGAAGACAGAGCATATTTCATAAATACTGCCTTGACTTTTTCCTTGCCAATGACTAGTTAAAAATTGACAGCAAGCCTGTCTTCTAGAATGAGTATGAGTCCTGAACCAAAATTCAGGAGACAGGATTTGACACATAGAAATCTAGTTAGGGAGAGAATATATAGCAAGACATATTTTAAATGGAATGAGGCTGGAAAATGAAAGGCACGTGATTATCACAGTATAACCCTAAAACCTGTCTTAGACAGAAGTCAACTAAGGCAATGGGCCAGCATGGCACACACGAGGTTCCCTCTAGGCTAAGGTCTGTCTAGGACAGAATGAAATTACAACTATGTGATTAGAAGGCTGCAGTGGTTTAGATTCTAGACATTGGAAGTATATACACATCAAAACACTCATGCTTGAAGAGCGTTTTCCACCAAGCATCTGGTACATCTCTCCCTCCCAGTGGGGCCACACTGGAGCCCCTGCAGGCAGCTGGCTATTTTGATTGTCCTTAAAGGTCTCTACAGACGGAACGAGCTTCTGTGACTTCTAGCAGTCCCACTTTGGGATGTGTTCCTTTTAGGACCAAGCTAATTGGAGGGTCTGTATTCTATGTATTTCCTCAGTGGGCATCTCAGCATTCTTTACCCCAGAGGAGTAGGGTCTATGCTTTCTCAAAGATGCTGCTTGAGCAGGCTTGCTCGTGTTCCAAGAGCAATTCTGGGGTGTGTGTGTGTGTGCGCACACATGTGTGTATGTACTTTGGCCTCATCTTAGGCTCTGGGGAAAAACAATCCACTAAATCTTATGCTGACTATGAAATACATACATGTTGTCTTGCTCCTTCCCACATTTTATGAATCTGCTGGTAGGAAGCCCTGTAGAAAGTCAAACAGCAGAGTTTTCAGTATTTACTCTAAGGTGGTTACTCAGAGTAGTCAAGGTACTCGAGAGGCAAGCTTTAGCTCCTGCCTTTGGTGCTAATGAGCAGTTACTACAAGTTCTCTGCGTTCTCAGTTTGTATGGAACCCTGTGGCTTTAGGCCACCAGCTCCTTTCTGAGATGGCCTGGTTGATTCCACTCTGGATCTGAGAACCTGGGAGTGTTTATACGATTGGCCTACATGTGGGCCCTGCAGACTTCAAAGTTATTTTGTCTTAAGGGTAGAATCATGGTTCGGGGAATTGAGGAAAGATGACAAACAGACTTAGCTGAGAGGTGGATGTTGTTTCTTTCTCTTGAGAGGTTATGTGACTAATTCAGTTTGGGGGAATTGCAACAAGATGGATTTTTTAATAGAGTTTAGAGTCTTTTAACTTGTTGCTTGAATAGCTTTTCAAGTGTGTATGAAAGGCAAGAATCCCAAAAGATTGGTTTTAAATAGCAGACTCTAGGGACTCAAGGTTTGTAACAGAAGGGCAGATATGGAAGAGATGAACTCCCAGGTCCGACTCTGAGAATAAAGCCCACTGGCTGGGGTCCCTGGGGTGTCGGCGTCTGCCAGGCTTGCTGGCTCTGGTTTGTTAGCGAGCAGGATCATTAGATAGGCTCACAGAAAGTTCATTGGGATTGACTTTGCTGGGCCTGACCCATATTACAAAGTTCTAACAAGTGGAAAGTATAGTTGAGCGTTGGGAGAAGCCATAGCATGCACAGTGGAAGAGAAAACCCAACATCTTAAATAAACAGAGGAGAAATTTGAGCAGAACACTAGATGTAACACTGTAACACTGTAACACTAGATGGAGTGTTACAGCCACAGCAGCAAAAAAGCAGAATATTGATTTAGTGAAGACATAATGTGATTATACAATCCCCTGGTGTTAATTCACACTGGAAATCTTTGTCTCTTTGCTAATTATGTTAAAAGCAAGAGGTGCTAAGAAAATTATATGGGCTGGAGGTAATCTGACAATAGCAAATTTTATTTTGGAATTTAGGTTTACAATTTAGAAAGCCCAGGGATTTTAAATGTCCCAAATAAGGAAGGATGTTAAGAATAGTGAAACATTATTACACTCCTAAAGCATTCTCAGTGAAATACATGACAAAAACACAAGTAAATAGGTATATTTTATTAATAATTTACATCCACTGGGTGAACCAATTAGATCATCAAATGCAAAGCCCGCTGTGGGTCTGGTGACAGGATCAGGCTCAGTCCTCGTTAGGATGAATGACCCAGGGTTTCCCAGGAAGCAGCCGTGTTCCCTGAATTCCAGACTTGTAGGAACAAGGTGAAAATGTAAATGTACCAGCTTTCTAGACTGAGTGATCCTGAACTAGTGAGAAGAGATGGAGCAACGATTTCAGACCTCTTCACAAGATTATTTTAGGTCAGCCCACAAATGTCTGCCTGTTCCTGCACGGGATTTCAGTGAGAGGCTTGAAAGCCTCGGTTTTGCATCTTAAGCCCTTGTTATTGGAGGAGGGGGGTGCTCGAGAATGTTTGCACTTGGTGTTCTTCATGGCCGAGCTCTGGTTTTGGAAGCTAAGTTGCAGACAGGTTAATTGACTCTATTAAGGCCCCGCAGCCGGCCATTTGGCTAGAACAAAGCCCCAGGCTTATTGCTAAACTACAGAGACTGACTCTCTGTGTTTCAGGGATTTTTCAGTCATTTTAGGGTTCTGCCATCTATTATTCATTCTTTGGTATACTTCCAGTGCTGCAGTTAACTGGCTGTGCCATGAACTAGATGTGTGATTTTGGGTCACTCACCTCACCAACTCAGGCCAGTCTCTTCATGTTTACCTATAAGTTGGCCTAGAATAAGTATAAGGACTTTTCAAGCTCTGTTTAAATTTTTTGGAAAACTGCTTTTTTGATGGTATAGGACTTAGCATTTCTGCCGTTGGTGACCAGAATTGGTGAGGTCATCTCAAAGCTGGAAACATGAAAAAATGTGCGTTGCTCTGGAAGAAGCCACTGACCCTTACATGGAGTCACTTCTTTGTTCACCATTGACGGTTTGAGACCATGGCCGGCAATGTTTGTTGTGTCTTCGTTGTCATTGATGTACTTGTATATTTTTGCATAAAGGCCACATAAATGTTAAATGAGGGACATACTTTAAAGATGAAACACCCCTGATTTATATTGGCTCATGACTTTGGGACCACGGAACACATTCAACTGCATTATCTCATTTCATCCCATACAGTCTTGCTGATGGGGAAACTGGACCTGAAAGAAGGGGAATGACTGGCCCAAGCCCCTGTGTGTTGTCAGCCAAGCCAGGCGCAGAATCAGTTCCTAGCACTCAGGCAGTGCTTCCCAAGGGCCTGGTGTAGACACACCCCCTGCCGGCTGCTGGGATTCACACTGGCAGTTCCGTTTGCTCCAGCCTGATTCTGGTCTGGACACCTTACCTTTGTGGCTGTGGTTTGGCGCTGGCTAGGGCACAGCAGGATACATCCTACACTCGAGGGCCAGCCCACTGCTGCCAGCTTCCGTGAGGGGGCTCCATACAAGGAAAGCCCCACCCTGGCTGATTTGAGCCCCATGGACCTGTGCACTCAGGGCTGCCATGTTGGGGTCCCAGCAGCTGCAGGCCTCATCCCCTGCCCGGTGTATGCTCTCCTGCCTACTATCCCCAGCATCCTGAGGAGGGTGTGCGGAGTGTGCATGTGTGTATATGTGTGTGTGTGTTTACATGTGCACATGCTTGCCTTGGTTTGTTAGGTTCCCAGCATTGTTTCCTCAGTTCTGTCCAGAACGCAAGATTGCTTTTGCATTTAACAAACTGGCCGTTCTGCAGCCCTAGGTGGGTCACTGACAGCCGAATATCGTCTGCAGGTCCCTCCTAACTTTTCTCACAAGAGGTCAAGGAAACTATGAGGAAGTAAGATGCTTACAGGAAGGCACATTTTAAATTCCAGGCCATATTGCACTCTGGTTTTCCCGGAAGTTTTCCAAGCATTAGTTAAGACCTAGGGGAAGAACAGTGACCTGCTCTGGGGAGAGGCTGCTCCTTAAAGATGATGATGTCCTCTCTGGACAAAGCAGCGCAGGGCGAACAGGGACGGAACAGGCCACGATCTGTGTTAGGATTAAGTGCTGCTCCAGTTCCAGGTCATTAGTGTCCAGTCTCTTAATCCGATTGCCTTTACCCACGCTTGGAAGCAGAAGCAACGCACGGTGCCATTCTGCGGAAGTCACACGGAGCAAGTATTCAGACCTTCGAAAATTCCAAGCCCCTTTCTTCCAAGGTTACTAGGGTTTGTTAAGGAAAAATGTTTGTTTGGAAAAGGAAAGGAGAGTGGCTCCGTTTTGGGACATGGACTTTTAAATATTTCAGCTCTCACATTTTATCTTCTAATGCCTCCGTGCTCTGAGTCTAGCTGGAGCTCTGCTCAGCCTCTGGACTTGATTTCTCCTTTCCTGGCAGCCGTGTTCCTAGGATGGCCTGCCACGTATTCCAGAGAATTCCAGCTCCATGGTGGTGGTGGTCACAGACTTGTGCTCTGGCTGGCAGGGAGCAGTGGTTGCTGGTCTCTGTGCCCATTTTTTATCTTTTTATGTAAATTTCTTTTCTTCCTCTTTTCTCTTCCCCTTCTCCTGTTTCTCCTGTTTTCCTTTCTCTCTGTCCCTGTCGGCCCTTTCTTCCCGACTGGTTTTATCTCACTACTGTACTGAATTAAGCATAGGCTGAAATACCATGTTCTTATTGAATAGTTTTGTGTGCACTATTCATAACTTTTAGTCAGATGAAATATCCTTTCTCCCTTAAGAATAAACAAACTCCAGCCATCCCAACCCAACCAAACTAAGCCCATTTTTACTTGCATGTGTTTGTTAATTAGTGTATTAATTGATGTATTTATTAGATATATTCCATATCCAGACTGTGCTGGTAAAACTGAGGTTAGTAAAACCCAGTCCCTTCCCTCACTTGGCTTGCCAGGTGCTTGGGAAAGAGACCATGACAAGCAGTTGCAAAACGAGCAAAGGAACCCATATAAAGACAGGTTTGGGGAACACACGGAGGGGGTGGTCCCAGTCTTCCCATGTGGGATGTGCCTCAGGGGCACTGGCTCTGGGGAAGGGGGAGCTGAAGCCGAGCTGCACGTTCTCTGGACGATGTGATTGGAGCAAGGTAAAGCCAGGATCAAAGCCAAGCCCAGTGGTGTCTGCTGGGGTTTTTCCATGTGGCAGAGTTTAAGCTATTATTTGATAATAATTGTACCTACTTCATAGGGTCGTGGCAACATGCAGTAAAGCTCTTAGAACAGAACTGGCTTCTGGTGAGTGCTCAGAAATGGCGTCAAGCGTGATGGTGAGCCGTGAGGGTGCCTGAGGTCCCCGTACAAGTTCTCTCGGAGCTGAAGCTCAGCTCACGTCAGCTGGACTCCTTGTATCGCTGTGTGTCACTGACTGTGTCACCACAGCCGCCCTGCAAAACTGAATTGAGAATGAAGTCCTAAAATTATTGTGGTTCGGCATATCTTCAAGGTGAAGTGAAATGCACTTGGAGAAGTGCTACAAGCCTGATGGTAGGACTTTAACATCTGTGACAAGATAGGCTTTAAAAGAACAGCCATGCTGTGCTTTGAGTTGCCCATCTTGAAACTAAGAAATGTAAGGGGAGAGCCCCAAACAGAAATGTGACGGGCCCTTTGCTTCGTCATGCACCTCAGTCTTTTCTAAAGCATGCGGGCGGCCCTGCCCCTTTATGTTCTGGCAACACAGAGAATAAAAGAAAACAGTCATCCACGCTGACGAGTCAGACGTAAGCCCTGATAACGGTATCATGAAACGCAGCCTCTTCTATTTGCTGAGTCTCATCACACAGGGCAGAGCCCGGGTTGAAGGCGAGGTTGTAAATCGAGGGTGCGGAGAAGGCAGCCTGCCGGGCCCTGGAGAGGCCAGTGTGTGGAATTCTCTTTTGCAAGAGGTCACCGAGTCAAATGCTGTGGATGGATAATTTTATTGCCACTAATAAAATTTATAGCCAAAGCAAGCTAAGATAATAAGGGTAATCAAACATCCAGGCCTGGGACATAAGAATCTCATCCTGGCCCCTTGGTGCTGGTCAGGGGCTGGACAGGAGGAGCTCTTGGCTGACTCAAGGCCAGTGACAGGCTCAGAGGTGATTTCTGCCCATGTGGGCTTCGAGGGCTGGGCCGGGCCTGGGGCAAGCTTCGGGTTAGGGGGTCAGTGCCTGTGCTCGGGGCCAGCATGCCAAGAGCCATAGGAAAATTAACTGTCATTGAGTAAATGCCTAAAAGTAAACAGGGAGCAGAGGAAAAGATTGAACCAACCCAGTTCTGGAACAGTACATGACGGAAAGAATGTTAACAGACTGTTCAGGTGTGACTTGGCAGGCATGAGGGAAGATAAGGAAGGATGGGGTTTTATTTAGGGCAAGTAAAGAAATCAGATGTTGTTTAATCAGAGACCTGAGTGCAGGGGCAGTTTCCTCAGCCCCATCTCCCTCCCAGTTTCCTTCCCCTCTTGCCCCCCTCGGCTGAGGGCTCAGAGCGACCCCATCTCCTGCAGGCTGTGGCCGTAGATGTGGGGTCTTCTCCCTGAGGCCACCCTGCAGAACATGCCAACAGAACTCCCGGAGGAGAGAAACCCTCAGTTCTTGGCCCCATTCTCTGACAGAGGCCTCGACATCAAAAGTCCTGACCACCCTCGCTAGGTGACATGCGGGCACACGGCCACCTAGGACAACCTAGAGAGAAGCAACTCTTTGATAGTGTTGGTTTTTTGTCTTGTTCCTTTTTGAAAAATTGTGGTGGAATATACATAACCTAAAATTTACCATCTGGTGTTTCTGGGCAGAGACCTCCAGCCCCTCGGGAGGAAGGCCTGAGCATCAGAGCGATCCCCAAGCCGTGAGCTGCTTGTTCAGGTGACTCCAGAACATCCAGGAAATAGAGCAGCTGCTGTGCGCGGCATGTGGAGCTCAGGACTCTGAGGCACAGCCGGGCCCTGAGCCTGACCTCGGCTGCCTGGGCCGGGGGCTGCCCTGTGAGCAGGAGGGCACCGCCCGAGGCTGTGGCTCTGCTGGGGCGCTTTTTCTTAGTCCTCCCAGTGAGCAGACTCTTTCGGTCAGCAGGCTCTGGGTGCCCTTTACCTTGTTTCTTTTTTAATTGTGGTAAAATGCACATTACACAAAATGCACCACCCTAAGCATTTGAAGCGTGCAGTCCCGTGGCATTAAGCACATCCGTGTGCTGTGCAACCATCACAGACCCTTCTCATCTCCCCATTCTGTCCCCGCTAACAGCTCCCACGCCCGCCCCCGGCCCTGGCAGCCCCCATCCTACTCTCTGTTCCCCTACATTTGACGGCTCCAGGAGTCTCACGCAAGCGGAAGCATACATAGTTGCCCTTCTGTTTTATTTTTAATAAAAGCTCTTCTGATGACAGGGGAAAATCCACATTACTGCCCTAGATTTTAGTAGATTTTATTCAAGCAAAAAGAGCTCAGCAATTGTTAACTTGTTTCAGTGTCCGCTGAGACCTCTAGACGAAACTTGTCTTGCTGATGTCAGCTTCCCCCATCACCAATCCTGCCTAGGACGCGCGCCCACCGCGCACAACGCCAGCCCGCCCCGAAAGGCGCCATTCAGCTCGAGAGAGCGCGGGTGTCCATATGGAAGAGAGAGCAGGGTGAGGTTTAAGTCTAAATGGGGTCAAGTTTGCCCTACCCCTTGTGGGCAGAAAGCACGGCCCCGAGGAGAGCCCAGAGGAGGCCCTCAGTGAGGGTGGAGGCCCCTGCCGTGCTGACGGGGACACCCCGCGGGGGAGGAGCACATCCCAGGCTCCCTCGCCAGCCACCGGTGTTCCTTTTGTTTCTCAGCCTGCAGGGATAAAGTAAACAAGAAGTGAAGCCTTTCAGTCCTCAGAGGAGTAGTACTGAAGCGGGAGACGGACGCCCATGTGGTTAGAGCAAGAGTCCTCCCCACTGCTCTGTCCTTGGGGCTACCAAGGGCAGCCCCTCCCTAGGGGAGCCGGGTGAGGGGGTGGCCTTTGCCCGGGGCCATTCTGGTCAGCCCCAGAAGTGACTGGAAGTGGGGATTCACACAGATTCCTGCAGCGAGAGCGACGACTCATCTACAAACGGACGTAAACTTTTCTGTCTAGTAAGAGCAAACAGAGCGCGTGTGAATGTGGGCCTGAACCCCTGCATTGCGGCCCCTGCACGAAGGCACCTTTCTGTGCCCGCCATCAGCTCTCTTCTCCGTATACCCGAAGCGGAGTGTCCGCATGCTCAGCTGCATTCGGTGATGTTGGCTTCGGGAACGCATTTTCTCATCTCCTTTGCAGATTTGCCTTCCTAATTTATATTTTACATAAACTTTGAAAGTGTATTCCGGTGTCCTGATTCCCTAAAAGCGCAAGGGAAGAAATGGAGGTGCGGAAGCTTCTTAAGACAATACAAAGGGTTAAACATTAGCCGGGCCTGATCTTCTTCCAGATAATCGTGAGTCAGTTTGTGCTAACATGGATCAAAAATATTTATTGAGCACCCACTGTTTGCAAAACCATAAAACCATTAAGTAACAGTGTAAGTAATAAATAACAATAAAAGAGATGTCCCCAAACAGTTAGATATTAATTGCTGGAGAGAAAATGCTGTTAAATGTTGTTTTCCGGGATTTGGGGTCATCATGTCATTAAATGTAGTTAAAGACTGAGTAGGATGCGTTTGCTGTCTGTAAATGTCTCTGCACAGGAAATGGATACTTTTGGTGTTCTCTGCTGCCTGGGCAGAGTCAGGGGGAGGTGGCTTTTGGGTCAGTAATGCCATTTGAGATGAACCCCATGCTGACACTCTGGAAGCTCTCAAGAGTGTTCCCGGCAGTGGGGAAGTTAAAGGTCAACGGCTTACAGATCGCAATTTGCCATGTGGAAGCAACCTTGATTTCTGAGAGGCAAACATCTTTTGTCTTGATTCTGTGGCCAAGATCAGAACCAGAGTGAAGATTGGCTTTCTTTGGGGACAAGAGCTCTTCATACCGAGGTATTATCAGTGCAAAAATTTAAATGTGGTGGAAAGACATGAATCTTGCCTAAAATTACAATACAGTGAGCAGCTCTGTCTGAGGTCCGTGTAAAGCAGCCCCCTGTGCACACGCAGGTGGCTGGGACTCACGTACATTCCGGACCCCTGTATACAAACACATACGGGTGCAAACACACATGTGCACCCACTCCCTGAGACCTGATTCCTTTTCCTGTCACTCCGTGTTTAATTTCCCACCACCCACACCTATAGGATGGGGTGTTTTGAAAGTAACAGATACTGTTACTTTAGTGAAATGGTCCCGTGTAACTGATATGGGGAAGCTAAAAGGTTTTAATCCGAACTAAACCAAACAAAATCCTTCGATGAAAATCCAGCCCCTCACAAAGTCTGTGATTAGGACCCCCCAGCAGGTTTTCAGCTGCTTTTAGACTATGACGATGTCTTGTGTGCATAATGAAAATAATGAATCCTTTACACCAGAACTTCGGGTTTTTCAGATGTGTTAGATGGATAGTGTGAGGTTTTTGAATCTGAGTTTTTGCAGGAAGACTCATGGACCTTTCTGAGTACTGTGAGAAAAAGAATTGATTCTGAGCAGTCTGAAAAGCAGAAGTAAATATAAATGCTTTAGCAGTAAGAATCCTTCTGTACTATGCCTGACGCAGGAGAGTCTGGGGACTTCTGCCGCCTTGGGTATTTTCTCTGAGGGTGGACTTCAGGGAGGGGCCTTCTGAGATAGAACTGGTCCTGAGGGAGACAGCTAAAGGGAGGGGAAGGGGACTGAGGGGCAGAGAGCCCTGTGAAAACACCTCCGAGTCCCACAGATTGAGGCTCCCGTCTGGGCCCTCGGCTCATGGCTGCTTCCCCTTCGGTAAGTAGCCAATTGTCCTGAGCATCCGTCTCCTCATAGGGAAAATGGTTAAAGCATCTTGGATTCTAGCTTCTGCAGGTGACCGTCTTCAGGACTGCAGTGAAGCTCTGCGGGGACCCACTGGAGCCTGCCCTTCAGCCTGTCCCATGGGCTCCCCATGTGGCCTGGGAACTGGAGGGGGCGCTGCTGAGGTGTCTGCTGAGGGGCAGGGCTTCTCAGGGTCTGGAGCAAGGCTTCAGGGCAGACTGTTGGTTGCATGCAGAGCAGAGCCTCTGTCAGAGCTGGCAGCAGAAAGCCAGCCCCTCTTAGGGAGACTCGCTTTCGAAGCACAGGGAGTGGGGGTCCCACCCACTGGTAGGAAGGGCTGCTGCCTTGAGATGAAATTCAGAACCCAGGAGAAGAATGAACACTACTGAGTAGGCAGTAGGCCACCTAGGGGGCGCAGCTAGGAGGGTCTCTCTTAGCTTTAGCACTAGGACATCAAGGAATAGAAAACCCTCTATGGACCGTGGTGTCTGCCCCCCAGCGCCCCTGCGGATGGCTCTGGCTGGGGGGCTGCGGAGTGAGGAATTGGCTGAGAGGCCCAAGGCGAGGCTGTGCTCTCATCCCAGTGGGGTGACCAGCTGCAGCCTCCAGGGTCTCTTCCCGCGGGAGGTGCGCTGGAAGTGAGCCTGCCTCGGCCCCTCCTTCTGGGCGTAGGCCCGGGACCTTGCTGCTGTCTCCTGGAAACCGACACACCTTCCCCACGCCTTGTCCCTTGACCCTCTTTGACCTGAAGATTTGGCTAAAACCACGTGTTGGAAGCCCCTCATTCCCAAACCACAGAGTATTTCTGCAGTGCTCCCCGGCCTACCTTGATTTTGGTGTGAGGGCGAGTTCCTGTGATTTTGGCTGACTGCAGGTTTTCCTGTCTTGCTTTTTTTCAGATCTCTTGAGGTCAGTGACTAAGTAAGGTTTACTTCCTATAATCCCCCAAGTTGTGGTGCTCAGGCTATTAAGTACCCCAGTAACTGAGGCAAGACCAAAAATAAGAAGAAAGAGTCAGGGGTCCATGTTTTTATCACATTTCCTGATAAATGGCTGAACTGTCTTGGACAAATCACAGACTTCTCTGAGCCTCACATCTGTGAAATGGGGATAGCCAATCTATCTGCCTAACTTAATATTAGTTTCAAACGAGGCTTATATGAGGGAGAAGAGATTTATGAACAACAAAGGGGTAGGCAGATATCAGGGCATCCTTTATTTTGTTAGTGGTGATGTAATTATCATAGATAAGGATCCTCAGCCTTCTCTGCTTAAAGCATAATCAATTCAGTGACAAGCGATCACAGTTTCCAACAGCCAGAGAAAGAATTCGGATGGGAACAAATATTTCATAGTCAGATTCCATCCAGTAGGCAATTATTTTGTTTCTCTTATAGTGTAACATGTCAGCTGCAACCTGTGGTATTGTCCTAAAGAAAGTTTGCAGGGTTGAGGAAAAGTAACTTCTTGGTATTAAGCATGACACTTACCCATCAAAATCCAGCGTTCTGTATATGTATAAAACATGATAGCTTATCTGACGAGGAGGCTCCTTCTCATCCAGAATGATCTAGAATGGATATGATTTTAATTGTTAAATTAGCAGTTAGAGCTGCTTCTACTGAGAACAAGCCTAGCTCCTCTGTTTTTCAGAATTACAGAGATTTGGCTAAACAGAGGTAATAGAAATTGCTTTACGTCTGCTATATTGTGGACTGTCTTTGTACATAATATTGACTGCTAGTGAATTGTACCCAACTTGCAAGAAAAAAAGATTGAAGACAGGAGGCTGCAAGAAGTGTTTGCACATATGCCTAGCATAGTGCTGGGTACATACTAAGTACATGTGATTGTTCGTATTAATAAATGAGCCAGTGAACTAGTGGCCTAAAAAGAGGCGCAGACTAGCACAGAGCAGAACCAAAACATTGCCCCTTGCTGGTAACAGGGAGTGGGGAAATATCATTGTATTCCAGTAGCCAAGCAAAAAAATCTTACTTGAAGGACTTAAGAAGATTTAATTAGATAAATATGAGGAGTAGAAAATAAGAGTAGCTCAGATTTGTTCCACAAACATGCTTTAAACATTTCTGTGTGCTGGGCCTTGTGTTGATCCCTGGGGAAAACCAGCCCTAGACCTGTTTGCTGTCCTGGGGCTGTTGTGTGGTGAGATATGGTACCCTACTATTAAATGCATAATATGAACCAAGGTAAAGATACTGAAGGAAAAGACTGCAGTTCTGTAAAACATCCAACAGAGCCTGGAAGGAAGCTTCTCTGAGAAAGTGAAGCTTGGATCTGAAAGGAAAGTGGAAGCATTCTGGATGGAGAGTGAAGGCATGTGCAAAGGCCCTGTGGCAGCAGGCGGAGAGTGTTTGAGGATCTAGGGGAGCCCAGAACCCTGGAATATGGAGAGTGAGGGGGAGGTAAATGGGAAGTTGCTGTAGCTATTTGTGTATTATGTCTGAAAGTTTGTGATCCCTGAAGATACAGGGTGTAAATAAAATGAGAACATGAATTTCCAGGGAGTGAGAGCCTACGGTAGTAGGCATTTAGGAGGAAATCCGCTTCCCTTTGTGGAACAAGCAGCACAAACCCCAGAGAATACTCAAAAGAAACCCAGAGTGAGCTCAGCAAGGCTCTCAGGAGGGAGTGGGTGGGATGCAAGGCACACAGTTAACAGGGAACATGAGTGGTTCCCGCCAAAATCCTGATACTGGCTATACCTGGAAAGGGGGCTGAGAGGAAGCAATGTGACTAGGACATGGGAAGTTTCAATTTTATATAAAGTTTGGTTTCCTTTAAGAATACTTCCTAATATAGAGAAAATGTTAATATTTGTTTATGGTAGTGTGTAGACTTTTGTTTCATTACGACTTTTTTTCTTTACATTAATTTTTTTTATTACAAGGAATTCGGGGAAAAAGAGGGGGTGTAGGAGAGAAAGAGAGGCTAGCACTTCTTTATAGAGTCAGGTCCTGTTTCCAGCTACACATTAGCTTGTGCAAATCACTGCTCTGTTCCTCAGTTTCCTCATTTAAGAGAAAGAGTTTTGACAAGGGTGAGCTTGATAATTCCCTCTAGCTCAAAGACATTCTGTGATTCTGACTTCTAAAATCGATTGATTACAGAATAATTGTACTTATAGGCTTGGGAATTGAGGGTCCCATGTCTACTGATCCCTAATTCTTTAAAATTAAGAGATTCAAACTTGCATAGCACAAAATAGCCAATAGCCTTCTCTTAAGGAGGCCAGAGCATTGAAATTCATTTGCTAAGTGACATTTTTGAAAACCGTGAGCCCACAGGGTGCTTCATTCATCCTGGGTCAGACTGGGGAATCTGGACCCAACCCAGAAATATGTGGCTCTGTGTTAGGCATCTTACCATTTGCTACACCTACCCTGGTGGCTTCTCTGTGGGTTTTCAGGGTACCTGCAAGGACAGTTCCTACATAGTGAGGCAGAAGAATTCCATTCCCTTTCCTGGAAACTTCAGATTAGAAACGCTGTAATAGAAAGGAAACAGCACAAACAGAAGATCAGATGCAGCCCTGTTAGGAACCCTCTGATATAAGTGGTAGAATGTTGCCCAAGGCACTCACTTAGTGGTTTATTACCTTTTCTCAGATGTCTTTGCGAATCAACATTGGTACATGTGTCTTAGACTGTAGCTACTTGAAAAAAAAGGGGTGCTGCATTTTCTTGGATTCTGTTTCGGGGCATTGTCTCGGATGGCATTGTGCACCACGGGGGCTTCATAAATGCTGCTTAATGGTGACAAGAGTGTGCATGGCCATATCCTCAGCTCCTCAGTTGTTTCAGTTGCCCCCTCCAGCCTGCTTCATTCCTACAGGAGAGTGGCAGCTGCTTGAGGGGGCCCATACCCCACAGACAGCAGAGAAAGCCCAAGGAGAGGTGACATGGGCCTTCTGCATACGCTGAGTGCAGGGAGTGTCCTCTAGGCCCGCCATCAGCTGCTTTCGCTGCTTCTCCTCCAGTTTCTCTTATATGGGTAGGGCTTCCATACAATGAGTTGAATGAATGAAAAGAAAGTATGTGTTGGCAGAATTTCAGCTGAATAATGCCAAGGCTTTCCAAGCAAGAGCATGAATTTAAGCAGAGCAAAGTTTCAAGTCAATGAGGCTCAGAGTAATAGCTATTCTCATAGTGAAAAGTACAAATGTTTTTATGTTCAAAGGTTAACAAATGGGACTCTCTCTGGCCTTCTAGCCTGCTCAGTTACAAAGTGGAAACTGTTCCCGATCTTTGCTTTATTGCACTTGTATTTTCTAGGCAATTAGAAGTATTTTCCACTCAGCATTTAAGAGCTGGCAGCAGACTCTATTTTGAATTAAGTTTCCTTTTTTTTAAGTAGCATTTTCTCCTCCCTTTTGCAAGTAGACTGTTTTCAAAGTCACAGGCATTCCAAATAGCAGGCTTAGACTTTGCCAGCATAATTAATACATTTGTCATGGAATTAGCACTTTCCAAAAGTATATTCCTATACAAGATTCTCATTTTTCCCAGAAGTATGGTTCTTCATAGCATATTATGTGGATTTAGGCAAAATGGACCCACCCATCCACTAGAACTTCCATTATAAAGGGAATCACTGCAAACAAAATAGAAACCATTTATCTTAATGAACCAGTAGGAAAATTAAATCTGTTGAAATGATCTAGACCCTTCCAAAAACAAAAAAAACAAAAAACAATCCACCACCAGCAACAGCCAGTGGTAATTTATGGTAGCTTCTCTAAGTCGTCTGTTCGCTGGCTGCCTACAGCAAACAACAGCAGCAGATAGAGGTTTGTTAATTCCTTGTGTTCTTAGCAGGCTTTCTTCTCCCTTGGCAAATGCCACTTTTATATATATATATCTATATATTTTTTTTTTGGTATCATTAATATACACTTAATGAGCAACATTGTGGTTACTAGACACCCCCTATTATCAAGTCCCCACCACATACCCCATTACAGTCACTGTCCATCAGCATAGAAGGATGTTACAGAATCACTACTTGTCTTCTCTGTGTTATACTGCCTTCCCCATGCACCCCCTGCCCCTACATCATGTGTGCTAATTATAATGCCCCTTATTCCCCCTTATACCCTTATACCCCCCCCTTCCTACCCACCCTCCCCAGTCCCTTTCCCTTTGGTAACTGTTAGTCCATTCTTAGGTTCTGTGAGTCTGCTGCTCTTTTGTTCCTTCAGTTTTTGCTTTGTTCTTATACTGCATAGATAAGTGAAATCATTTGGCACTTGTCTTTCTCTGCCTGGCTTATTTCACTGAGCATAATACCCTCTAGCTCCATCCATGTTGTTGCAAATGGTAGGATTTGTTTTCTTCTGATGGCTGGATAATATTCCATTGTGTATATGTACCACATTTTCTTTATCCATTCATCTACTGATGGACACTTATGTTGCTTCCATTTCTTGGCTATTGTAAATAGTGCTGTGATAAACATAGGGGTGCATATGTGTTTTTCAAACAGGGCTGCTGCATTCTTAGGGTAAATTCCTAGGAGTGGAATTCCTGAGTCAAATGGTATTTCTATTTTGAGTTTTTTGAGGAACCTCCATACTGCTTTGCACAAAGGTTGAACTAATTTACGTTCCCACCAGCAGTGTAGGAGGGTTCCCCTTTCTCCACGTCCTCGCCAACATCTGTTGTTGTTTGTCTTTTAGCAAATGCTACCTTTGCCTCACTCATGTATTTGGGAGCTCTCGGGGCTGTTCCTGGTAGGAAACTACTATTCCTGTTACTGGTCTTAGCTAGTGTGTCAGTAAGAAGGATATTGTGTAGCTTATCTTGTCCTGATGAATGGTGTCATCCAAAGCACATATATGGGGAAGGGGCCCTGTTTGAGTTACTGATCTGGTCTAGGGCTTGGTTAATGGCTTATGCTTTCCTTTCCACATGGAGTGGAGACAGACAAAAATGGAATTTTACAATGTCAGGGGGTAGTTTTATTCCATTGTTTTTAATGAAATGAGGGGATCTCCTAGCTCAAATGCTGGGAAACAGCCTTTGAGAAGCCATAGGCACCCACGGTGCTCGGATAACATGGACCCTAGTGCACTTGGAGGGCACGTTCCCACTCGGCCCCCTCCTGCACCCCGCACGCTGGACCCCTCACCGCACAGAGAGGTGGTGGTCAGGAAGCGCAGTGAGCCTCAGGTCATAACTCAGTATCCATTTTCTGTGTCAGATCTCCCAGCTGATGACAGAGGCGGGCCGGGAGGGCCTGACAGAAGCAGCGCTGAACCGCTACAACGCGGACAAGCCTTCTGCCTGCAGCGTCCCCGCCTCCCAGGGCTCCTGCTTGGCCAGTGAGACTGCCACAGGCACCTCAGTGGCTGCCTCCTTCTTCGCAAGGTAAGAGAGGTGAACAGATCCTCCGTTCTTTCAGGTGAGCCCGTGTGCTAGCCTCACGTGGCCCAGGTGAGCTGAAACGCTAGGAGGAGCTGGGGTCATTCTGGGACCTCCTCTCTGAGGCAGGCTTTCTCAACCTCAGGCTGTCCACATGGTGAGCCACGGACTTCTGTGTTGGGGGGGAAGGGTGCTGTCCTGCGCATTCCAGAATGTTCAACAGCGTTCCTGGCCTCTCTGCACCAGATTCCTGTAGTACCTTCCCCAGCTGTGACGGCCAAAACGTCTCCAGACCCTGCCAGGTGTCCCCTGGGTGAAAAACACAGCTCAGCGACTGCATGGTTCTAAAGATGTCCTCCATGGGCTGAGGGCTTTTGTGGGTACAGCCCTGTGGCTGGTGTTTCCAGATTTACACTCTCATTACAGAAAAAGAACAAAGAACTGCTTAAAAATTAACTGTTAAATAGATGACGATTTTTTTTGTTTTTGACAGACTAGCTGGATAGTTATTATATACTACCCAGCTAATCTTAGAAACTCACAAACATGCGAAACAAAAAAGAGAGGTATTTCAGCAATGTTTTCTGCCTAATTTTAGCAATGTGGCTGAGACAGGGCAGGAGACCCAGGACAGCTGGGCAGGAAAGCATTGCAGGGCCTGATTCCATCTCCTTATTTTAATGAGGAAACCAAGCATCAGGAAAGTCGACCTAGGAGTTAATTTATAGCCAAGCCAGAAGACAGAAACCAGATCCTTCTGCTTTTTTTCCCTCTGTGATTCATTCTTTATTTGGTACTTGGCACATAACCCCAGGACACTTTTTGCACCTGAGATTCGATCGCTGCTGAGGAGGCAGGACGCAGGATGTAGCCTGAAGAGCACCAGGCGAGAGCCTAGAGGACCCTGTGGGTTCCAGGTCTAGGTCTGCCTCAGTTTCCCCATTATAAAATGAGGGTGGTACCTACTCCTCAGGGTTGCTTTTAATAAGATAAGATGACTGTAAATTGTAAAGAACCATACAACTGGTTGTCAGTGTGGCTCAGCTAGTGTGTCAATGAGAAGGGATATTGTGTGGCTTTTCTTGTCCTCATGAAGGTGATGCATGAAAAGCACACATATGGGGAGGGGCACCTCGGAGGAGGAGCAGAGGGCTGGCATCCTCCTTAAAACGTGAAGGCCGTACGCGAGGCTTGCGGAGCCTGGCACTGGGCTTCTCGTACCTTGGTGCCATGTTTATTGTCCTTTGAACAATTGGGCTGACTTCAGGATATGGAAAACACGGGAACTACAGCAGCTCTCCCCCAGCCCCCAGCCAGGGGGCTACATTCCAAGACCCCCAGTGGATGCCTGAAACCACAGGCAGTACTGAGCCCTCCAGAGACTGTTTTTGCCTAAACATCATACCTATGATAAAGTTTAACTTAGAAATTAGGCACAGTAAGAGATGAACAATAACTACTAATACAATAGAACAGGTATAACAATATACTGTAATAAAAGTTATGTGATGTGGTCTCTCTTTAAATACCTTCCTGTACTGCATTCACCCGTCTTTATCTTGTGATGCTGTGAGGGGATAAAATGCCTACCTGTTGACATGAAGTGAGGTGGTGACACCGACGTCATGATGCAGCGGAGTTAGGCTGCCATTGACCTTCTGATATTATGTCAGGAGGACCTTCTGCTTCCTGAGCAGGGCTGACAGTGGGTTGAAACCACAGAAAGCCAGCCCGTGGATAAGGACTAGCATGTGTGTGCTGGCCCCTGACAACAGGGACCATCGTGTTAATCTGCCTGTACGTAAGTTTTTGTGCTGTCCGGCACCGTTGTGCAAGCTCACTGGGATGCTGTGTCCATGCCATTTGGGAGGGAATAAAGAGATGGCGCAGAGTATGAGAAGTGCCACAAGCACGGAAGATCCTGGGGCCTAGGTAGGTTATTAGAACACGTCCAAAGGAGAGACTCAAGTGTTGAGGAACTAGGAGCTCTATCGTGGGGGTTAGCTGGATACCCCAGCTATTTCTAGGCCATGATGTCCCGAGGATTTGGGCAAAGGTTGGATAAAACCTAATGGTGGAAGGAAGGTATCTCCCAGCTCAGAATAAAGGAAAACAATTCAAGCCGCACCAAGAGAGAGTGAGGACCCCATCACTGAGGGAGATCAAGCTTACTTCGGATGACTAGGCGGCCCTGATGCTGGAGAAAACTGTCCCTGCCCAGATGGGATTTGATCTCCAGCACACCCCACTAAACTGAAACACTTTAAATGTGAAAAGCCTTCAGCTCAGAGATTTTTACAGATTGACTCACTAGAAACCCCAGAAGAAGGATTTGAAGCAAGGAGAGGTTAGGCTCTGGATGGACAGTGTTTAGGGAGAACCAGTGTTTCCCGCTACAGGAACCAGCAGTGTTTCAGAGCTGCCAGAATGAGTGCTGGGCAAGCATGTGCTCTAGGCCGGTGTTCGCAGTAGTCAGGAGGATTCACAGACAGGCAGACACTCAGGCACCGAAACAGCAAAGACAGTTCTCTGAGACTCTTGCTTGTACAGCCAAGGGGTAGTATGGAAACATCGAGGTGAACCCAAAATGATGGACCAATGCAGTCAGGTGGGAAGCCCGGCAGATGATGTCATCGGTAAATAAAGCCTGGGTCTCCCAGCCCCTCAGAATTGCAGGGGGTTGTGGTATGAACTTTCAAGGAGCTGGAAAATATTGAGGGCTGCCTAAGTCCTTTATGACTTTCCTTGTGGTGGACGCTGATCCCACTTGGAGCTAAACAGCTTAAGGCACTAAAGTACATGGTTTGTGTTTAAAAGGCTTACAACGTGCAGTGGGGGGAGAAGCACCAAGTGAAAGAGAATAATTCCTCCTATGTGCACATCTATTCCTCCCACACCCATAGCCCATTTTCCCTGCTGCTCTTGTCATCAACAGCTGTGCCTCCAAGCCTCCCGGAGATGGGGGCGGCGAGGAACGACCACCCTGTCACTGATGGGAACGCAGTGACGCAGAAGACAGGGTAACTTGCTTGAGACCCACAACTTTGAGAAACAGGAACAGGGGTGTACCTCTCACCTCTTTGGGTCCCCAAAGGTCCAGGTGATGAGTCAAAACTGGCCTAGCCTATGCTGTCAGAGAGCAAACTGGGGCTTGGTGTCAGTGGGGTTTTCCATCTGAGCGAAAGCAAAGCCGTGCAAGGCAATGCCTCTTGATGGAGTGGAATCTGGCTTCATTGCTAGGGCCAAAGCCAAAATACTTCAGTGGCTGTGCTTTTATATCAATGAACAGGAGCATCCTTCCACACAGGGATTTTGGGGCAGAGTCAACCTCCAGGCCTCAAATCTGTGCTCCCCACTGTTTGACTCTTTCTGCTTGACTGTTTGATGGAGAGGCTGCCCTCTGAGTCTGCAGGGCCCTGGAACTCAGCCACAGCTGCAGGCACGGACACAGGGTGGCCTGCTCTCAGGACACTGTGCTGCGAGTTACTTCCCTTCAGGCGTGACAGATGCCATGTGTCAAATCTGTGGCCAACGTGGCTGACACGCACTGAACACTAGTAGACATCACTGTACTCAGCCCTTACTGTGCAGTCTCTCCCCTGATCCTAGAGGAGCCCTGCAGGGGGAGCCTACGGGAGCCTGCTTTATGGGTCAAGAAGGAAGTGTCCTGGGGTTGAGTTACTGACCCAAAGCTCTACAGCCAGAAAGTGGCCGCGTGGAGGGCTCCAGCTTCATTTCCTTACACTCGGAACCCTGGTTACTCTTCTCTGTGCTAAACAGACACGGTGAGATGTGAGGTTTTTCCACCATGACCATGAACTGATGATCACTGCTTATAAAACACATATGGAATAGGTGGTCCTGAAGGTTTCTGAGATCAGTGCAACGACAATAAAACCTCAGTTTGTGGAGGTTTGCTGATATCCACTTTTGTTTGCGATAGGTTTCTTTCTAAGGCTTACTGTTTGGAGCTATGGGTAGAGGTCTGGGTGGACTAGGTTGCATCTCAGTTACAGTGTCCATAACGTAAGCATCCCAGTCCTGAATAAACAATGATGCCTTTGGCCCGGCAGCTCCCGGTGTGGTCGGTGGGCCAGCAGGGCCGCACAGTCACGGGTCTGTGACAAGCTAGAAACTGAGGGGAAGCATTTGGAAACTTCTGTAGGAAGTAACAGTGTAGCGTTATGTTGGTTGAATCTAAGAATGAACAAGTGGGGCTTGTACTTTGAATGTAATGAGAAATAAAAGGTGAATCCTCCCCACAGACAACAAGCTCAGCATTAGGAAATGACAGAGCTCAAAGCACCCGTCCTTTGGTGCCTCTCCTGCCTGAATTTATTTATTTCTTTAAATATCAGCATGTTGGTAGACCATTGCCTTCAGAATTTCAGAGCCTTGTTTGTGGAAAAACACCTTTCTCTTTGGGGAAAACATTGCAACATAATACTAAAACTATTAATAGTAACCAAAAAGAGAGATTGGTACCCCTGCTCGTCAAGCTGGTTAACTATCCTGTGTCAGTTTTCAGTTTTCCAAGCGAAGGGGTTTCCTCTGCGTGATGCCCATGTTAATACGAAGTGGTGAAGTGTGGTTGGAGTTCCCCATTTGTTGACTGCTCCCTTTGGAGAAAGATTTACTTAATTATGTACTTTGCCTTATACCGTACAACGTGATGAAACCCAATTAAAACTCTTGCGTGAATCCCTAGCACGGCAGGTTGAGGCAGAGGAGTGCTCATTGTTCTTTGAAGAGCAGTGAACCAAGTCTGGATTACGCATGGAATTGCCTTGATGCCTGGGAAATAAAGTGAATCTTTCAGATGACCTCATGTCTCCACAATGATGTTCTTTCCCAAATAACTTGAATAACCATTTAAAATAGTATGTTTGAATTTATGGGGGGAGAAAATGAGCCTCTGGAGGATTTTAGTCTACATTTAGAGCAAGTGTTGTGAAAATCATCAGGTAGCACATGAGCTTTGCCGAGGCAAGTTCAAGACTGGCAGGATGGGTGCTGTGGTGTCCCTGGACAGAGTTGGTGAGCATATGTGTCCAGTTCTGCCCTCACTCATCATTTCTGGTCTTGTTTACCGCTCTTATGTTTAGTTCTCAACCTTTGTAAACCACTCCTTTTTATTAAATCAATTTTCCAGTAAAATGATACAGAGGGCATTTTTGATTGCCCATAATGTTTGAAAGGTCCCTATTAGTGTAAGAAAATGCCCTGCAACCTGTTCTCACAGGCTGTGACGACTTCGATGGCTCAGTGCCTATAGACCCTGTAGTGTCTGTACACTTGCTCATTAGTGGCCCATTTGTTAGAGCTGTTCCCCCCCCCCACCTCTGTTTTCCTGGGAACAGGATTATTTTGCATTTATTGATTGTTTTCTTGAAGATTCTGACCTTTGCACATTTTTTTACTGTTGATGGAAAATGCATCTGTCCTGGACTGGGAATTTTCTGGATGAATCTGGTGTTCATCTCATTATCGGGCTGCCCTCAAGTTCGTCTTATGGGCCCCCATGCTCTGCTTTCTCTTCCTTCTGGCCGGCCAAGCTGTGCCTTATCTCCTTCCACCAGCTCCTCTAACTGCTCGCCTTTCACCCGAACTCATTCTTCCCTTAGGGATGGATGTTGTTATATTTCTGTCCATCTCAACCTCTCATGCAGAATCACTCCCATCTTTGTTTTTAGACTGCTCCTTGAATTACCAGCTTTCTCCAGGCCCCTGGGCATGTCACTGACTATTTATGACTAGTTTGACCAGTGCCCTAGAGGTCAGAGGTGGCCATGGCACTGCCAACTGGGACCGGCGTGGTTCCGGGGCCAGGGCTAGGCCGAGCCGAGAGGGCTGACTCCTGGCGTGTGGCCCTGCTTCCGGACCAGGCTGCTCTGCTCCTCATCTGCCTTGGGGGGCATTGGGTCTCCCAGCGTACGCATGGCTGAGTACACAGCTATTACCGTTACAGAGAAGGCCCTGCTAAAAGCCATGTCCACACGCTTGCTGGCAGCCAACTCGAATGGTGCCTTGTCGCCCCAGTTACAGCAAATGCTTTTCATGTGTCACCTCAGACAGTGGAGGCTTTCTTTAGTCCCTGGGCACGTTAACCCCTAACAGCACTACTGGGTCACATGCCAGTCAAAGGAGGATGAGGAGTGGGGAACTGCTCCCAGGTCTTTCGGTCCTCCGTCAGGAACAGCTTTCAGAAGGTGCTCACGTCTTTCCATTATAACTGCACGGGCAGTCAGCACCAGGGGGAAACTATCCTCAACACACCACACGTGTTCTCGGGTCATCTCGGGGGGGAAATGGAGCTGGGGGCCCGCGGCCTGACTCTTCGTTGCCAAGTCACTGTGAATACACTCTCTGCCTCCTGTTTACAGATCGGAAGTTCATTTCCAGCACTATGTCTGTGGGCATAGATGGTGCCTCTACCAAAGAATTAAGCTTTGAGAAGACCCCATGATGGGACTCCTCCGTATTGTTATGTCGTTATGCTCTGTTGTGTTATGTCATGTTCCTGTTTCTTGTTTTGTTTTCACCAAAGCGTGCTGTCCTGCCCTTGCCAGGGCCTCATTGTCACTGCCTTCCCCTCGTCCCCCACTCATCTCCTCCCTCACCGGTGCCACCCCCGCTCCCTCCGGGCTCCCGTGGAAATGGGCTGCCAGTGCTCTTCCTCCGGGGCATCCGTGGTCAGGGCCAACCCGCATCATCGTGCCACATGCGCCAGCGGAAGGGGGAGCCGAGGTGCCTGGTGTTGGGCTCCGTCTCTGCAGGGCAGGATCTTTCAGCCACTTGCTCCAAGGTGCAGAGCCTTGTGTTGCCCCCGCTGTTCCTGCACCCTCCCCTGGTGGCTGAGCAGGGTGGGGGCACCGATCGTGAAGGCCTATTGGAAGCCAAACCCCTACTCTCTGGGTTGCTCGTTTATTTATTCCTGGCAGGTCATGGCTTTACTTCTCTTCGGAAAGACTCCATGGACTTCATGGAAAAGAAGGGACTCTTACTCATGCATATTGATAAAGTGAATTTTAGGAATCACAGCTGTATGGCTGGTTTCGCTTGAGCACACATCAGTTACAGTATGAAAGAAAACATTAAGAAAGAGCCAAATATATATTTAGTGCCGTCAGATTTCCAGGCCCCAGGAAACGGTTTCAGGTGCTCACTGCAGGAAGAAGTAAATCCGTGGTTGCTTCTGAGAGCCAGCGAAAGCCCAGAGGCAAGTGGACAAAATTCAGCATCTACACTATTATTCTCTGTGTCAAAAAGAAATCCAAAAGCACTTCAAATAGATGACCCTCGTGTGCAACACCCAACTCCAGAAACCTACAGGACTGCTCCGTTTGGCATGTGCAGGCCATAACAGAAATGGCATTCGTAGCTTGGCCCACACCGCTCTGAGCTGGCGATCTGTGCTGAAGAAAATGGCCGGTGTTTGCAGCCCCTTCCCATCTCCTGCTGCAGGGAATGTGTAAAATGGGGCATTTTCTGATTAAACAAGCTCTTTGTTTGACGGATGGCCTGTTGGGGTGTTGGCAATCAGCTCACAACATCTGGGAATCATTTGCACAGTTTTGCCTGGGTTGAAAACCCAATTCATGACTCAGTGTGCATGTTTGAGGGCAAAGCAATTTCAGTGAGCCTGAAGGATCTCAGGGATTTTGTCAGATAGTCTTCCAGGCCTAGTGTACACTTTGAGTGTCGTTTTTGCCACTGGGAATTAGATAAAGCACAAACGATGAAGCAGTGTGAGGTTGGACCCACGGCCTGCTGCTGACCCTCTGGCCTCCCCCATGTTCTTGTTGAATGGAAGCAGCATGTCTATGTCATAGGGTTGTAGTGGGATTAAATGAAAACGTGACGGTCCTTTGACAACTTCGTCTAACTCCTGGAGATGCTGTTAAGCTGGAACATGGTGTGAGAAGGAGGGACTTCTGCCCTCTGAGAGAAATTCAGTGAATTCTCAACATTCTCCCCTGAGTGGCTGACCTCGGGCGTGCCGACCTTCACAGTGTGTGTATGTGGCACTTTGCGTCCCACCTGTGACAGCCTAGGACCTCTGCAGCAGCTGTGAAGGTCAGGCATTGTACCTCAGAGAGCAAAAGCTGCCTGCACGGGGCCAAAGACTGCAGTCAGCCCCTAACACCTCAGCTAGAGAGAACCAGGTGCAGTCGGAGACCAAAAACGTGTGACCGACACAGGGAGGTCTGCCCTTGGGGACCTGGGTGCCAGTGGGGCTCTGGTCAGCTGACCATGCACTTCTAAATCTTTTGAAGGGGTTTCGTTTTCCTAGCTTTATGGCCCTAGAAAACTCTCGAACAATAAGACAGGAAAAGAGAAGGAACGGAGGAGAAACTGAGGATGTGCTGCACAGAGCTTGGTGATGATCGAGTGCAGGTCGCTGGGGTGCTGCCAGGGCTCTGCCGGTGAGAACCAGCCAGAACAGTAGATAAAAAGGAAGTACAAAGGGAAAATCACCTCTTTCTTTGTTTATACACTCATAATTTGAATTGGGTGCCAAAGTGGGAGGTGGCACAGGTCATTTCAGAAAGAGGAAAGGAGTGACGTGTGTACCGAGGGAAAGGATACAATTTTAGCTACGATGTACTTTCAAATTTGTTTCCTAGTTTCCACATCTACCGCCATGCAATTACAGTACCTCTCCAACTTGTTTCTAGCCTACAAAACTTAAAAATAGTAATAGCCTACATTTACTGAGGGTTTCCTGTATGCCACATGCTATTCTGAGTTCTTTACACTAGCTTAAAAAGCCCCTGTGAGCTGGCCCTCTCCTTATCCCATTGTTTCGATTTGGAAATGGGAGCACAGATTGCTGGAGCTACCTGGTTGAGGTTGCACAGCTCGTGGGGTATGTGTAGGTACTGGAGCTAAGCTGTATGATCCCCACGCCCATGGACCAGAATGCAAGCTCCGTTTGTTCTTGGCTGAAGCCCCAGTACCTAAGAGAGCACTCAGGAAATATTTGTTGAGCGAATAAACAAATACTCTTAGCAGTATGGTCTTTGGCCTCCAAACTCAAGATAGGTTGTGATGGGTGGGCAATCATGAAGCCAACACAAGGATAAGTGAAACCAAAGTAGAGAATGGAGGCAACGCACACCATGGAAGCCAGAGAAAGGACCTTTTTCCCCAACTACTTTCTACTCTTCTAATTCTGTTAGTTACTCAGATATTGCTTCCTGTCTCACTCAGGGTAGAAGCCAAAGGCTTTGCCGTGACTTACACAGCAGCCCTGTCCACAGCGTGCCCAGCCCCACACCCTAGTTCACCGCTCTCCCTCCTGCCTACTCTGCTCTTGGCACACTGACCTTGCTTTTCCTCAGTGAGTGCTGAGGGCACCCCTCCTCCTAAGTGTTGCTCTTTCTGTCCCCTCGGGGCATTCCCCAGATGCCAGCTTGGCTCCACCCTCCCTACCTGCAGACCTTTGCTCAAATGCCACTTTATTGGCAAGGCCTTCCCTAACCTCCCGGTTTAAAATGACAACGATCCTGTCTCTGCATTCCTCCTCCCACGTAATCCTGCTGTCTAACAGGTATTTACTGAATGAGCAAATGCATCTCAGACTAAAAGAGAGAGATGGGTAGCTAAGTCTCCATTGTCTTCCACCAGAATTCTTTGAGAAGTTCACGTCTTTTCCCATTTCGCTCAAACTACATGTTCAGGAGTTAAATTATTCTTTTTGCTTTAGGACATTTTCGGGGAGATAACATCGTAACAAAGCGTGAAAAAAACGGCATCACTGGGAGATTGAGATTCTTATTAAAACTTAAATATCTAGTTGTCTTTTCAAACGATGAGACAAGTAGTGCTGCCTGGGACTATAGCCAAAGAAAGAGTTAAAACCCAGGAAAGACTTACGAGTTCTAAGACAGCACAAACAAAGTAGGGCTTTCCATCTTTTTTCTGTCTTGTTGAAAACCTGTCTTTTCCTCCTTGAATAAACCTCTTTGTTTTCTGTCCCCTACTTTGATTTATTATTTTAATTCTATAGCTGTCCCAGTGAAGTATGTAAAGCATTTGGGGATAAAATCATGTGGAAGACATTATAGAAACTAAAGATGTATTATGTTATGTAGTATTGGGTAGAGGTTCAGTGTGCTGGTGAATCACATTGTGATGGGGACGCAGATCTGTCCATGGCATTGCCTATCCACTGAAGAAGAAACTGGCTCCTCATTGAGGGTATGGGAAGGAGGAATCGTTACGATAATTTGATGAGAAATAGGCCTGAAGCATAAAGAGATCTAGTTGAAGTCTCTGCTTTTCATACTGAGAGATGTCCCTGAAGGTGGGATTATTTTTCCTGTCTCTGAAATGGAAATAATGAATTTTTCTTTTTCTCCTATCTGATTACTAAGGCATAGATTTCATGGGCACAGGAACTGTCTGACCTCCTACTGTACTTAGCCTCATGCCCTGTACGGAGCTCAGTAAGTTACTGCAGGAAGAATGAATCAATGGTGCTTGCAAACTTAGGTCTTTCTTGCTTCTCAAGAGAGTAAAATGCTTAAAGAAACGAAAACTTAAAGGAAACTGTAGGATTGTCTTTGAAAAAAGCAAAACTTTTTTTGTAACCTCAGGGTTATCATCCTCCCAAGTACTAGTAGACAGAAATAATTCTGATGGATAAAAAAACAAATGGAATATTTTTCATTATTGACTTCAACACAGATTCAACAGTACACTATTTATGATTATCATCATTTTATTCAGTGTATGCAAGAATGAGTTTAGCCTCACAATGTGATTAGATGCTTTTCCTGGCACCTGGCGCGCTAGTTCATGAAGTACACAGAAATTCAGGAAATAGGATTTCATGAGCCTAGAAATAACGGCCTGTGTCATTTTCTTGGCATCCTCCGAAGCCTTAAGAGTTCGTAGTTTGTTCTTTTAAACTCTAACAAGGGAAAAGAAAGGGCCTTGCCAACGACAAAGGAAGAGAAGTTATTTCAGGGGCCTGTAGTGAAAAAGGATATCATCAGCGCCAGGCACGCCACTTTGAATTGAAAAAACAAGCAAATAGAAACCATCACTCAACATTTATTTCCAGCCTTTTCGGTGCTTTGGAAAATAAGTGTGGTTCATTTTTCTCAAATGAATTTTCATTTATTAGCCTATCTGCCTCTTTGGTGCTCAGTCGAAAGTGGCAAGGTGGCATTTTGTGAGAAAGCAGAATATTTCTGAACCTGGCTACCCAGAATTGTAGAGGCACTTCCTCGTGATGCAAAAATCACTGAGCAGTCTTAAGTCCCTATATACGCAAAAATGTTTGAAAATCCAAATAAGACCTTGTTTCCACCCTTAAGAAGCTCTAAGTATAAGATTAAAATTGAGAAGAGGTAGTGAAAAGGGGTCAAGAATTGTCACCAGTGTATCATCAAGTCTGACCTGGCCAGGGCCCAGCCTACTGCCAGAATCTCCTTTCTCCCCCATGCCTGGCAGCCCCTCACACACCGCTGTTTGCAGGTCTCCCAGGAGTTCACAAGATGCACGAAGCTGGCTGCAGCAGGCACTCCCCCATGTCCCACTCATCATTCTCTCAATAAAGCCTCAGCCTCAAGGTCCAGCATGGCGACTCTGCCTGCAGGATTTTGCTGGCTGCTGGAGCCCACTGCCCTCAGATGAGGCTGACAGGAGTTGGTGGATCCACACCCCAGCTCCCTTGCCCCTTGGTTCAGACAACCCTGAGGCATGATCTCTTGTCTCTCAGATTTCCCAAATAGGACCAAGCCCCAGCTGCCCATATCAGCAGCCCGCTTGATAATGTGCACTCTGCTGGCTTCCCTCCCTCCCTCCTGTCTCATTTTCCCCTCCCCACTGCTGCTTCCTGGAATCTTCTCCCAGTTAAACCTACTAACACTCTCATCCCTGTCTAAGGAGGCTGCTAAGGACAGCCAACATGAGCTATTGGCAGAATATCCCCATTCACCCAGCCAGCCAGCATTTATTAAGCCCATACTAGATGCCAGGCATTATATTAGGCAACGAGGAGAGGGAAAGGGCAGCCCTTCCCATCAGGGAGCTCCCGGTCCAGAGGGGCAGCCAGTCCCACTACTGGACAGTTATAAAAAACATGGAACTTGAGGACAGATACTCCCGGTATCACTCTCCCTGAGTCCTCAGGCTGTATGGAAGTTAAAGATGACTTCACAGCACCTATTATTAAATTTTATTTTGATCTTATCCAGAAATTATCTTATTGATCCATTTTCTGATTGCCTTACTGCCTAAATCCCCTTCTAGAATGTCAGATCCGTAGAAAGAGGCACTTAATCTTGTTCCATCCGTGCATCCGCAGCTCCTAGAATGGGGCTGATGCTCGGGAACTATTTGGTAAGAGTATCTCAGACGTGCTAGGCGTCTGCCGAGCCTCTCCTCTCCCACCCGTGAGGTGTACATGGGAGTGGTGTCTCCCGCGCACAGGGAGCCTGGGCTCTGAGCAGAAGAGAGACGCATCCTGCCTGCGCTGGCCACCACGTCCTGGAGCCAGGCTTCTCCCCAGTCACCCCATGGCAGCTGAGTCCCCGAGGCCAGTGTTTTGCTTGAGCATGATGGGGGGTGGTGGGGCGGGGGGGGCGGGTAATCATCTTTACACAGAGCCTTTTGATATAAATGTCAATCACACCCAAAAAATCCCTTCACAGGAGTATCTCAGCTGGTGTTTGACCAACATTTGGGTGTCACAGCAGAGCCAAGTTGACCATCAAACCTGAAATCAGTACTAAGCTTGACTCGAAAGTACTTTCTGTTCCATGCAATTCACTGGTGCCTGTTAAGGTAGGCCATGGTTCTCGGCACGTGGGCCGGCGTTCGGGCTGTTGAGGGGATGCACGGGCTGGTCCCCAGGAGGTGCGCATCGGTCCCTCCCTCTGCTGACCACCAGTCTCCATGCTTTGTCTCTCAGTGTCCCCACCTGTCGACACACTTAATCCTCATGTCTTTTGCATAAACTGGAGACTCCGTATCATTTGTCACCTAAGATGCCGAGCATTTTGTTTTAGCTTTCACACTAAAGGTAGAGAAAATAAAAATAGATATCGTTCATCTTTAGCCCCTCCTGTGGTCCTGATGACCAAGCACAGCCTCAAAGACCTGCGGTGGCTTTGGCACTTGGCGTGTTCTTTATTCCCTTTAAAGCTGGGCCCATGAGGACAACTGATTTATGGAACCTGCATCCTGCTGACTCGGGGCAGGGGAGCAGAATGTTGTTCAAGCTGCAGTAAATTTAAACGTCACCAGTATTTCTTTATACATTCAGGAAAAAGTCCCAACTTACTGTAGGAACTCATAAATTAAAAATAACCAGCCTGTTTCCTATCCACCTGGAACTTCAAAATTACAGTCTGTTAATTCTGTGATTGCCCCCTTCACAAAGGGCCATGGAGGGTGATAACTCAGACAGAAATTGCCATCAGAGCTTTGAAATCCAAGCAGTGACTCACCCCCTGTCTTTTGACCTGTGCTTAAAAAAAAATGTAAGGATGAGAGAAGTAACTTACCTAAAGCATAGACTCTGAAAATTTGTTCCTAGTATCTTCTCCAGCTGTCCTCTCTTATTACTCTTTTCTTTCTTCTTTCTCTCCTCTCTGTCTTTGGTATTGGTGTTGGTTTTTTATTTTACATACATTTCAAGACAAGTCTAACAGCATCAGAAACAAAACACGGGAAGGTGTTCTGTATTTTCATTCTGTTCTGAGCCATAAACTCCTCCATGTACTCAAATGCTACCCCCCAGGAGGGCTGGTGGGACGAATTGGATTAACCTCCTAAATGTTTCAGGATCTGCACCACCACAGAGCTTCCGAGAGTGAGAAATCATTTTCCCTCCCATCCCTAAGGGGTGGGCCGGCACCTGGACCGTGTAGCTGCTCCCTGCCGCTTTACAGAGTCCTGGTGGGCAAAGAACAGTCATGACTTCGAGGTCCCATAGACTTTTACCTCTTTGTTCTTTGGGCATTGTTTACTGGTTTTTTAGAAAATGCATCAATAAAGGAGAAAGAGAGGATATATTTCATTTAGATTTTCACGAAGCCTTTAAATACATAGACCAGAAGCAATAAGAATGAGTTTTCACTACCAATACCACCCAGCCCTCTGCTCTTGGTATTAACCAAAAGAAATAGAGGCATATGTTCGTGCAAAGACTTGTACCTGAAGGTTCATAGGGATGTTATTCATAATTAACCCAAACTGGAAACAACTCAAGTGTCCACCAACTGATAAATGTATAAGCAAAATGTGTTATATTCATATAGTAGATTACTACTCAGATGATTCAAACTATTGGCATATGCAACAACATGGATGAACCTCAAATAAGTATAGTAAGTGCAAGAAGCCACTGAAAAGAGAAGACTACATATGGTATGATTTTATTTATGTAAAATTATAGACAGAAGAGGCTAGACTGTAGTGATAGGAATAGGCTATCAAGGGCTGCCTGGGAATGAGGGTGGGAGGGAGAGACACCTGGCAGATGGCATGAGGACACTTGTGGGGATAATGGGTATGTCCATCATCACGTGCTGGTTTCACAGGTATATGCATGTGACAAAACTCACCAAATTGTATGCTTCAGATATTCATTGTGTCAGTCATGCCCCACTAAGGCTAAATAAATGAGTGTTCCTGGGATTAGAGAAAATGTTTTGAGATGGTGAGAGAATTGTCTTGTAGAGTAAATAAGAGCTGGGATAAACGATCATTTTTTTCTGGAAGGAAAAGTGTTAATAACTGGAACCCATAGGAAAGCATCTTGAGCTGGTCTTCTTTAACATTTTTTCAAGGGATTAACATAAGAAAATACCATAAGAAAATTTGGGAAACCTCCAAATTTGTGCCCAAACTACGATCTTCCAGGTAATAAAGTATCATCAAGGTAGAATGAACTGGAGAAGAAAGGAGCAGAGGAGCTTTAATGACAGCAAGGAAAAAGATTTTGCATAAAACAATTCAGACTGTTTTCATGAGATGGTAGACTCTGAGAAACTGATTATAACTGAGGACAAGAACCTAAGACCTTGGTTGCCTGAAGATCGGTCTAAGGTTGTGATCAGAGTAGGCTGCGAATAAAAATAAATGTGTTGGACATTATCAGGAAGAATATTGGAAACAAAATGAGAGGTATCATCTTGTCCTTGGATGGAATAAAACTTTGGTTGAACCAGAAGTTCTCAAGAAGTTTTAATAAGTACACCTTAAAGCAGAGAAGGGGAACAAAAGCCACGGAGGGACTGGAGGAAACTTTCCTTTGAGGACAAATGGTTGGAAGAACACCTCAGTCTGGAAGACAGAATCTAGGAGGAAATCTGAGTGGCTTATTTGACATGTGGATAGATGATTCATTAAATCTGGGAGTTCTCTCTGAAGACTGGAAGGAAGCAGTATTAGGGAAGAACAAAGCAAGCTGTCTTCCACATCCTTAGCCACAGTATGGACAGAGCATGTAAACCTGCAGGTCCAGATTCACTCACAGATGGCAGGCTGGTTGGAAGCTATTAGGCAGAGCTGGTTGGTGGGGAGGGTTTGGGAGCAAATCCCCAACTTTTGATGCCATAGAGGGTAACAGCCTGCCTCTCATGCACAGGAAGACATGAAATTCTCAGTTCAGTGCATCAGGACCAGTCCCATAGGTGGGCTATTCTAGTCTGTTTCAGAAACAGTCTTTTCTATAGCATTTAAAAAAGTGGCTACATTATCCTGAGCATTTTTATCAACTAACAAAGCAGCCGGTGTAAACACTTGAAACTGGCTGCAAGCAGGCCAGGGTTTTGAAGGCCCTCGCAAGTCCAGGTTGGACCCATGGCATGGGCCCTCTCTTTGAGGAAGCAGACTCATGGGCGGGCTGCTGTGGAGCACCCTCTGGTATCTGAGGTCTCAGATAAGACTGCCAGCATAGCAGATGCTAGGCCACAGCACCTGGATGGTTTCCTGCCCAAAGGAGGCAAAACAGGAAGGAATAAAAATCCAAGTCGGTGTCGCCACTCAGAGGGAGGACAGGCGATGGTCTGGCATTCTCGCCTTGGCTTCATGTGCCATTGCAAAGTGCTGCAGTGGGGCTGTGAACTCCAGCCATCTGCTTGCTTGGAGCCTGGAGAACCATACAGCTGGTATCTACTCCCATAATTGAGAGGGGTGCGGAGCGTGCCGTATTGCTGTCCTGGGGTAATCACCAGGAAGGAGCTGAGTGTGGAAATGAAGAGTCTCATTTGAAAGCGAAGACCCAGGGAAACCTGGTAGCTCCCAAAGACACAGCCGCCAGGTTTCCTTTGTAAAAGAAATGGAAGCATACAGTTTAGAAAAAACATTTACTTTTTTCTAAGATGTCTACATCTCAGCCATAAATGAATAAAAGAGTCTTTCTCTGTTGCTGCTTCTCGTGTGCTGTAGTCACAGAATTTCTGATGTTCCGGGACCACCAGGGCTTCCCCCTGCTTCCTTGTCCTGTCCGCCATTGCATCTGTTGGCTCCTGGGACTGGAGGCTCCAGTCTGCTCAGCTAATGAGCAATGTGAGGGGTCTCGGGAGAGGAACAAGAATAGGACGTTCCTGTATTTTTATGCAGAGATTGATAATCAAGGCTAACAGTCCCAGCAGAAGGTGAACAACACATTAAACAGAGAGGAAAAGATAATAAAATATCACCTGCTGCTTAACAATCCTTGGGTGGAAACGTGCCTGGGACCGTCCAGCTGTTGCACTTGATGGCTCATAAAGCCTCCATAATGTCTGTCAAGGGCCTTTTTTCTTGGTGAGGGACCATTTTTTTCATGCAGTTATGATAGCATCTGGTTCCTGTCCCTGGAAGTGCAAAGGCTTCAAGGGCCCAGGCAGAGCCTGACTGCAGAGGCATCCGGCTCCTTCGAAGGGCTTGGGGTCACTTCTGACCTAAAGGGCATCAATGAAATGCAGATTCAGGTTGAGCAGGCAGCCACTGAGCCTTGCTCTGTGCCAGCGCTGGGTGGGTCATCTTGTTTAACCTGCACATCTGTACAGTAGGTGTTATCACCATTTAAAAAAGAATGTATGGAAAACAGCCCTGGGCTACTTGAGGAGCGTACCCAGGTCACAGTGCTGCAAGTGACAGGCTGGGATACCCAGCCTGGTGGCCTTTGCCTTGTGCCATTTTGCTGCAAACAGGCAAGAAGAGATGAGAGTTGTTTCCTGTGTGTGCTCTGGGTGTGTGTGAAATTGCTCTGCGTGTGCTTGTCCCACCTGGGTGCACCAGCACACGTGTCGAGAGTGGATGACACTTTCATTGGGAGTAGTAGGTGACCTTCTGTTTTAGGTCAGGTTCTCCAGAAGCAGAGCCTGAAGAGAGGATTCTGTGCACGTGCTTTATTAAGAACGTGGTCCCCAGGGAACTGGTATGGAGACAGGAGAGGAAAGGGAATGGGAAGCCAAAGAAAGGCACATCTGGCACCTTCCCCCACAGAAGGTAGCCTGATCCTGCTGGGAGTGCAAGGGTGTGAGTTACTTCTCAGAGCTGTGCTGAGCTGGGTGGTGGAGGGAGGGCTGTCATGCTTCCTGCCGTCTCTTAGGGCTGCAGGAGAGTAAATCCCAGAGACCTCCAGACAGCTTCCCGCCTGTGCAAGCAAAGCTGGCTCCGGCAGATCAAGGGCAGCCTTTGGGAAGAGCAGCAGGTGCCGGTTGGCCGTTAGAAACGAACGCACATGAAGGAGGCTCAGAAACGCAGAGAACGTGCCCAGGTTCCCTGGGTTCAGCACCAGCACTACCACCTGAACCCGCCCTTCCTTGGTGGCACAAGAGGCGGCCAATGAGACAGGAATGCAGTGTGAGATGAATCCACCACCGCCATCGGCTGTATCTCCACAAGAAAGGGTGTCGATTTTCCTGAATTCTGGGGTGGGGGGGTCATAGCTAAATTTTGATGTCTTCCTTGGTTGGTGAGCCTCCGTCAAGCCGTCAGCATGGAATGGGCCCCTGGGTCGTTTCATGAGCGGGGTGATGGGGTGAGGCAGACGAGTGTCTCTGGAGTAAAGGGAAGTCATTTCTAAGTGAACTTCTATGCTGTCTTACAAGCTGAGAAACCGGGGAGGGAAAGTGAAAAGTGGGGGGCATGCAGGACAGGATCCTCCCCCTCTGGAACCACATGACTCGAAGGGCCACAGATTCCCAAACCCATGGGTGTCTTTCTTCCAAACCAATAGCTGCACATAAAAAATATATATATGAACCCAGAGAAATATTTTAAGTGAAAGCACATTTCTTCCATTTTAAAGAAATGTCAACTCTTTGTTTTAGGGTTTGGGGGTTCCTCACACTTGTTCCAGCTGAACATGAGTACAAGTTCCTAGGTAATTTATAGCGGAATCTGGTTCTGTCTGTAGCTCACGTCTGTCACGGCCATCACCACTGAGGACTCTGGATGCCAACTACATTATGGTTTTAATGTTGTGATCGAGTAGAGACAAGAATATTTGTCCTCCTTGGGCTGCTTGGGAGCATGTGGCATGAAATCCAAGGTGTGGTGGTCAGGGACTGCAGTGGAACTGCGCTTGTGCTGTGGACCCCGGTCTTCCAGGCACACCCAGCCCGGGAGCACCGTCAAAGGGGCGTGGGTGACAGTTTACAAAGGTAGTGACTTAAAACGGTTTTATAATGATAAGGGAATCATAGTCTATTTTAGAGATATAGACTGAAATATTTACAGATGAAATGTTATGAGTATGATGCTTCCTTCACAATGATACAGAAGAAGGGAGGAAGTGGGTGGAAGAAGATCGGCTGTGAATGTCATTGTTGAAGCCAGGTGACAGTATGTAGACTATGCTATTTTCAGATGTGTTTGAAAAATTTCATAATAAAAAGTAAAAAAGGCCCTGAAACTAGTTTATACTTAAAGATCCCTCCAGAGGATGCTCTGGAAGCCCATGTTCTGTCTGGTGGCAGGATGGGCGAGGACACCTGACTCCAGCCTCGGGGCCGCCATTGCCCTCCTCCGGGATCCCCCCCTCCAGTTGCAGGGCCCAGCATTGCAATTCTAGGAGGCCTCCCCCTGCGGTTCTGGCAAGTTCCTCTTGGCAGGAGCTCTAGGGGCAGAGCTAGTCCCACCTCATTCACCCTCCTTCCGTTCCCTTTTCTCGGATCAAGGCATCCAGGCACGCACTGCGTGTGGTTGCTTCCATAGAAGGAGCTTGCCTAAATTTTACAGTGCTAGTTACGAAAGCAAGAAAAGCTGTGATTTAGTGCCACACATCTGCAACCTTGGAAACGAGTGGTCGTGTAGGTGATGAGGCCAAGCAGACTCAGGAAACAATTGGGTCTGGGATCCCAGTCACCGACCCCCGATTAGGATTTTACCCCTCCTTGTGGTAGGTTCTAGAGCTTAGTTAAGCGGAATCAAAAGGGTAAGGAATAACGAAAAAGCCTACTATAAAGCAGTGAACTCTCTCTGAGCTGTTTGGCTCAGAGAGGGGGTGTCCATACAGTTGCAAATCCTGCTCTCCCAATTCGCAAAGCATCAAAGTGGAGCCCCAGATGCTCCTATTTTATACAGAGACAAATCATTACTGCTGCCACTAGGGAGTTCCCACTCTGACATGGGTGAGAAGAGGAGGTTCCATTGTTTGGGATTTTATTTTCTTTCATGTTGGGAGGTGTAGTTTCTGACTACAGCCCACGGTCTCTTTCACAGAGATGTGTGTACCACCAACACCATAGACTCAAGATATAACCTGACTGATTGAATGGCATTCTGCCCCTCCGTTGCAGCTCTGGGTTGGTTCTGTTCTAGCTTTGCCTCTTCACCTCACAGCAGTGGGGTGGGTCCAGCCGGCTCTCCGAGGGCTGGGGCTCTGCTGTGTGTGCCCTCGATGCTGCCACGTGCTCTTGCCCGTCCTGTTTCACAGCTCACAGGGTGCTTCGGTCTTCTGGGCTTGAGGCCACCGCACCCCGATAGTGCCAAGGAGCTCGTGGGTAATGTCCTAGCCTTGATGTTTGAATTCAGTTCAACCCGACTTGTCTTTTGTTTTGAGTATCTACTAAGTGAATAAGAATATGCCTAGTACTCAGAGGATAAATTATAACTCTTAGTAAGGACTAATCTGAGAAAGAGGGAATTTATATGTATCTTCTCCAAATATAGCTAGTGCTCTAAGGCCAGGAAGAGACCCTGGAGTTCTGGAGCGTTGTAGGAATGCCTGGGACTCTTCTCGGGTTGGTCTGCACTTTGGTAGCTGTTGTTTGGATTCAGAATTGAGATCACAATTTACGAAGTGCTAAATCCTCTCTTGCGTACACTGAGCTATCTTGGATTGTCATAACTTCGTGCTGTCCATTCACTGAAAACTATTTCTTGAACATCTGTGGATTCCAGATAGTGGGGTCTGCTAGGCTTGGCTAGCCTTGTGATTTTTAAAACCAGGAGCACCCAGCAACTATTAAATCTTTAAAGCAATATAAATATTGACAGCCATAGCATTATCAGAGTGAAGACCTCTTCTTCAGTGCCTGAAATGAGGAGAGGCTCCGTTTAGCCCCTCTGTACTTGAGGATTGATCCTGTGTTGCTGTTTTTGGCCTACAAGTTCAGAATAACATCATCTGGATTTTGAACCAAAATGAGTGCAGCTACACACACAGCCCGTCACAATAATTGCAGGAGGCCAGAGCCAGCAGCTGCCATCCGCTCCAAGGGTCTTGCTGTCATTGAGCGCTGCATCCCGTGGATGGTTGTCATGTGGAAGTGATTGGGGTGGAAAGAAACAAGATGTTCCTGAAAATCGGGGAGAGCAGTTTGCAAGCCTGAGTCCAGAAATAGGCTGGACACACCCCAGAGGAAAAGCATTTTCCCGGTAACGTTTTCTGGAGAAGGCTTTAGATATCCTGCCTTTGAACTGCAGAACAATGAAGTGTCTACCAAGTACTTGCACGGGAGGGGCTGTGTTTTCTTCTCAGACCTAATTCCTGTGGTCCAGTGTGCGGCCGGAGCCCCATGTTTACCACCCACTGCAGCTGACAGACATGTCCACGTTGTCCTGTTGATCAGATAAGTCACTACCAAGCTGGGAAGTGCATTCACTAAACACCTGGCTAGCTTCAAGCTCTTTACACTTGATAAAATGGGGATAAAATGAGAGATGAATTATAATGACTTTTCCATTTTAGATGGGATTATGGAATTCTGTAATCAAGATTACTTTAAAACCCTTGGCTGAATAAAGAGGTAAAATGTCCTTGATACTTTACTGCTGGGAGAGAAATTTATCCAACAAAAGACAAAAACATACACTTCAAATGACACTTCACTGCAAGGACATTCCCCTATGGTAAGATGATTTTGCAGTCTACTTGGTATCTTAGGCAGTTATCATCCATGCTTTCCACTAACGGGTTCAGTGTAAGTGGATGTATTATACATGGGATCTTCCTGTCCTCCTAAGAGCATTTTTCATTCTCATATATACGAGATGTGTCCACACATGATGGATGTGCTATTTACTGATGGGGAGAGAACAATGTGTTTATTTGGTTTCTATATGCATTTTGCCTTGGGCAGCACCAACATTGTAACATAAAATGTAGTTTGTGTATGTCTGGTAGAATGTGGTGCATTTTCCTTGCTCTTGTTCCCTGAGCCACTGGCAGCAACCAGCTGCACCCCCTCGTTGGTATTTTTGGTGGCCGTTTTCTCTCTGGTTCCATCTGCAAGTTGCTTGCTCTGTCTCGCTGGGAAGCAACAGGGTGGCTCCTTCCAAATCACTGAGTCTACAGGGCTGAAGGGACTTGCTGCCACCCGCATCAGTGATCTGGGTTAGAATATGAACGTGAAGATCGTAAGGGGGAATACTGGCACCATCTCTTCTCCTAAGAGATTTTCACTGTTGCTTCAGGTATTCTAAAGGGGGAGATGAGTCCTCTTCTCTCAGTTTTAATGCTAGAGGGAGAAAGCAGTCATGCTAATTAATATGGGAAGAATAATCTAACCCTTTTCTATAAGATCCTTTCAATAAAGTGTAGGGCCCTGGCCAAGGGGCCCAGGAGCTATGTGAGGGCAGTGATGGATGGCAAATTATGTTCTATTTCGGCTTCTAATTGATTGTGGTACCTCTGGTAAAAAAAATTTCACTTCACTGTGATTTAATCTTTTTATTGGGAAAATAAGGAGACTAGTGTTGTTATACCTCTCAAGTAGGTGATTTCTGTCATAGGATTTAGAACTTAAAAGTGTTTATATGGAAGGGATCTTCTCAGCCTGGGGGACCTAAGCCCCCAGCCCTACAGAGCGATGTGCCTGGGCCCCCAAGAAGCTGTCGGGTGTGTATGACATACCTTGCTGGGCATTGTTTTTTTTGAGGCTGGGGAACCAAGTTTTTTTTAAACAGTGAAAAAAAAAGATATGTAATGGAATACAATAGGAAATTTGGATGAATTTTTAAGAGAGTGAACCTCTAAGTATTGCTTGCTAAATTTAGACTTAACCCCCATGGAAACTAATTCACTCTGCCCATTGCCATTAGATTTACTGTAGGGAAAACTTTGATTTTTTTTTCTCAAAGAACGAGCATTTTGATTTATTTTTTATTCTGTTGTCTTTCTCTTTGCTAACTCATTGGTTCATGCTTTTAATTTTATTTCCTTCTGCTTTCTTTGGGTCTGCGTGTTCTTTTTTCTTTGGGACTTGGGAATTCAATGCATTGATTTTTATTTATGTAACTATTTAAACTACAAATTTTTTTCCCTGATCGCTGTTTTAATTATATTTATAGATTCTGATCTGTAATATTTTTATTAACAGTTTGTCTTAGAAATTCTGCAATCTTGGTTTGTATTTTTCCTTTTAACCAAGAATTATTTAATATAGAATTTTGAAATTTCCAGAGGGAAGAGCATTTTGGTTTTATTATTTTGTTATTTATTTCTGGTTCTATTGGATTATGATCAGATAATGGTTTCATTATTTCTATTTTACAAAATGTATCAAGGTTTTCTTTATGAGTTAAAGTATAGTCAGTTTTTATGAATTGCTCTTGAGAAGGTGTATTCTCTAGTGTCTGGGTGCAAAAAATGATAAGTATCCAGAAAAGTCTGTTTTTTAAAAAAAAAACTGTGGTAAAACATATATAATACAAAACCTGCCATTTTAACCAATTTTATAATCCAGTGGCATTAATTATTCATAATTTTGGGTGGCAATCACCACTACCTGTTTCCAAAACTTCTCATCACCTCAGACAGAAACTTTGTAACCATTAAGGAATACTTTTCCATTCTCCCCTCCCCCCTGCTTCCTAGTAACTTCTATTCTACTTTCTGTCTATGAATTTGCCTATTCCAGATATTTTATATAAGCTGGATCATTCTATATTTGTCCTTTTGTATCTGATTTCTTTCACCCAACATCATGTTTTCAAGGTCCATCCAAGTTGTAGCATCTATTAGAACATCATTCCTTTTCATGGCTGAATAGCATTCCATAGCACCACGTTTTGTTTATCCATTCATCTGGTCATGGATTCTTGGCTTTTTCCACATTTTAGTATTGTACATAATGCTGCAATGGACATCTGTGCACAAATATCTGTTTGAGTGTATATAGCTGGCAATGGAATTGCTGGGTCATATGGTAACTGGGTGTTTAGCTTTTTGAGGAACTGTCCAACTTTTCTTGCCAGTGGCTGCATCATTTCAAATTCCCAGCAGCAAAGCATGAGGGTTCCAATTGCTCTGTGAACACTTGCAGTTTTTCTTTTTTTGCTTAAGTGTAGCCATTCTAGTGAGTGTGAAATGGTATCTCACTGTGGTTTTGATTTCCAGTCCCCCAGTGACTAAAGATGTTGAGCATCTCTTCATGTGTTTATTGGCCATTTATTTATCTTCTATGGAGAAATGTCTATTCAGATCCTTTGCTCATTTTTTTGTTTTTTTGTTGTTGAGTTGTAGGAATTCCTTATATCACCTGGATTTTTTTTTTTGCTATTATTAATATACAATTACATGAGCAACATTATGGTTACTAGGCTCCCCCTATTATCAAATCCGCACCACATACCCCATTGCAGTCACTGTCCATCAGCATAGGAGGATGTTATAGAATCACTACTTGTCTTCTCTGTATAGCACCTGGATTTTATCAGACACATGACTTGAATTATTTTCTCTCACCGTGTATGTAATCATTTTCACCTTCTTGATAATATCCTATGATGCAGAAGCTTTTAAGTACAGTTTATCTGTTTTTTCCCTTACTGCTTATGCTTGGAGTGTCCTATCTAAAACTCCATTGCCAAATCCTAGCTCATGAAAATCTACCCCTGTGTTTTCTCCTAAGAGTTCTATGGTTTTAGTTCTTACCTTTATGTTATTTTCTGTTCTGTGGTGTGAAGTAGAGGCCCAGCTACATTCCTTTGCATGTGGAGATCCGTTTCCAAGCACACCAATCTGTCCTGCCAGCCATGCAGTTCAGTGCTCTCTAGCCCTGCTCATTTCTGTCTTGAATTGTCTTGGACTGAGTGCAGGCTAAACAGATCCAGGGCTCTGCCGAGCATTTTGGAGCCAGAGGCAAAAGAAAAAATCAGTAATACTGATCCTGTCTTTATTTGAAATTTTCACACTATATTCATCATGGGTGTTTTCATTACTTTTTATGTTTTAAAATACTGCATTCCATATTATTTATTCTGGTTCCTGAGTTTCTGGCACTCCCTTAAACTGTGTGTTGAGGAAAGGGCCTCACATATCTCACCCTGCTCCCAGCCCTGGACTAAAGGCTATTACTTGTGTGTTTCTGTCTGTTTCTCCTTGCGGGTCACGTAGTTTCGTTTCTTGGAAGTTACTATGTGTTTGGTGCAAAATATTCTTAAATGTTACATCTTTGCTAGGAGCTGTGGCTTTCACTATTATAATGTCATTTGTCTTTGTCTTGCATAATGATTTTTTGACCTGCTTGGTATCAGAATCACAAACTGTAGGGGAGAACTTGAGATTCTAACAAATCCTCAATTTACAAAGGATGAAACTTGGGAAGAAGTTGATATACTTATGCTCATTAAGTTAAAACTGCTGATTATCTTCCTTCTGAATACTGATATAGTAAGAGCCTTGGTATACTTTGATGCGGAAATGGTATCATTCTGAAATCACGTGAATGAAAGTTGCAGGGAATATGCTCGCCAACTGCAAGCATCATACGGGCCCCAAATCCAGCCCAGGGGGCCGGGCAGGCTAGGCCAGCTCTGGGCTGAATGTGGTCCCTTCAGGGAGCTGAGCCCCGCACCGACATGACAACGTGCACTGCAGAAGGCCGAAGTTGCAGTGGATGATTCGACCTACTCAACTGGTTTGAAATTTTGGCTTTAACCACAAGATGAGGGGCCTCCATTTTGGGCTGCAAGGAGTTTTATGAGTGAAGAAAGGAGCAGTTCTGCTGCACTTCACGGAGTCTCCTCATCTTTCCCCTTTTGTACTTCTTGCCAGAACCTCAGAGACTCTACATTCCTCATTCAAGGGGTTCACGGCATGGGAGGCCTGGAGACCGCCTTCTCACTTTTCTTCAGTAGCTCTTGTGTCTGTGTCTTAGAACATCTAGGCAGGTAAATCTGAACAAGGGTGGAAATAAAATATGGCTTAGTTCGGCCTTGCCAGCCCCTTCCAAATGCATCTATGCTCTCTCTGTCTGCCATCTTGTTACATGAGTGGAAAGAAAAACCAGCACATTTTGGTCCAGCAGGTTTCCTTCCTTTTGTCTCCTTCTGAGGTGCTCAAAGCCATTAATGACAGAGCAGGAAAGCCCTGGTTGAACAAAACTTGGTATTTGAGCCCTTCTGTGGGAGGCGTCATGCAAACCACTTTGTCAGCAAGCTCCGGCTTCAGGCAAATGTGGAGAAAGCCATCGAGAAGGCTCAATGGGGAGGCTCTGATCTGCCCTGGAAACTGCCCCAGCTCCCGCTGGGAGGGCCCCCAGCAGCAGAGAGAGTTGCCTCCCCCACCCCCCAACCTGGCAGACGTTTTTCCTTCCTCCTTTTTGCTTTCCTTTCTATTGAAAGAATTGTGGGAACTCACTTGAAATGAAAATAAGTCTCAAGCTGCGCTTTGTTTTCCCACGTGGATAAATGCCTGGATATCTCATATCCACTCTGTAAAACTAGAGTCCCAACTTTAGATTATAACACATTTATTTGGGACAGACATTTGAGTTCAAGGCTGACTAAACCCTAGATGTTGTGTGTATGGTTTTTTAAAGACCTAAAAATTAAGTACTTGCTCATCGACCGACGGCGCGGGCCGGTGCCCCCTGCTCACTGGCTGGTTATCCGCAGGTCTCCTCGAGGCTGGCTCTGATGGGATTTGCTTGCCACCGCCCCCGGCTTCGGTCTCATTGAGTTTAAGTATTTCTGAGTCCCTAAACACCCATCACTTTTTATAAACTGTGCTATGTTACTTTGTCCTCTCAGCTGCAGCTTACATTATCAACAAATACTTAGGGTGGCGATTTTAAGAGAGGTAAAATCTCTATTTAGCTGCCGCCTTCTCCCAACCACTGTGATGAGCCCAATGGCTACAGATAGAGGAATATTCAAGAAGTGAGAGCATGGACATTGCCCAGGGTGCTTGCCTACTCAGCAGGGCGGGGGCGCTCTGTTCTGGCCGGGCCGCTGCAGCCCATCAAAGGCCTGGCTGTGCGTCTCTGGTCTTCCTTGGACCAGCCAGGTAGGGTGGACGGGCAGCCCTCAGTGTGCTCGGTGGTGCAGCCAGCGCTTGACTCTGCCCATCTAAAAATGAACGGGTCCTTCCTAATCTCAATTTCTGTAATTAATCTGAAATTTTATTCTAATTATGAAACAGGCCCACTGAAAAATAAATACAGGTCTAAAAAAGATATCCATGGGCTCCAGAGTCAGACGTAACCATTAGGAGCTTTTCAGTGTTTCTTTATTACTTTTTTGCCATGTGTATAGAGCTAACCCTTAAACCACATGGTTTGAACTGTGCGGGTTTTATATGCAGACTGTTTTCAATAAACAGATAAGAAAAATTTTTTTGGAGATTTGTGACCATTTGAAAAAATATTTTCTTTTCTATAGCTAACTTTATTATAAGGATACAGCATATAATGCATATAACATACAAAGTATGTGTCGATGGACTGTTTATGTTATCAGTAAGGCTTCTGGTCACACCAAACAGTAGGTGATTAGTAAAGTTTTTGGAAGGTCAAAAGTTGTATGTGGATTTTTAACTGTGTCGGGGTCAGCACGTCTAACCCCTGCATTATTCAAGGGTCAGCTGTAGTTATTTTATAGAATTGAATTTGTATATGCAATGCTGTGTCATATTTTCTCTACTAGCACTCTTGAATATTTGTACATTATTTAATATAAATTGAAAAATAAATATATATGAAGACTGCAGACTATTACATTGTGTGGATAGTAATTAACAAACACTGTTGTTATATATGTAGGTGTTTAGGCTGAATGATGCTGCAGTGAAAATCTTTGCAGCAAATCTTTGTGCATGTCTCAGTTTATCTCCTTAGTATATAATTCTAGCAGGAGAATCATGGGGTCAAAGTGTATTGATATTTTTAAGGCACTTGATACCTAACACCAGATTACCTACCAGCAGTATGTGAGTGCCCAATTTGCTGGACCTATGCCATTACTGAGTATTACCGTTGACAATTTGGTAGTTTAACATGATATCTCATTTTAAATTGTGTTCGTTTTATTGCTCATTTGGCTAAATGTTTTCATGTGTTCATCAGCCTTTAAACTCTGCTAAAATTTTTCCATGTTTTTCATTCATGCTTTCATTAGGGCATTTAGGTTTTCTTTGGTGATTTTTAGGAACTCTAAAATTCTATAATTGTAAGGTGTGAACTAAGTTATCAAAATATTTTAAATTTTTAATGAAGCTATAATAGCCATCCTTTCATAATGTAACCCCATTATCATTTCCCAACTCTTGTGCCTGGTACAGAGCCGTGCATACAAGAGGCTGCATATATGCTTTTTCGTGAGAGAATGATCATTTTCTAACCATGTCATTGATGCACAGTGTTGGTTAGGAAAGCTAAAATGAGAAGTTTTAGTCCACTAGGGGTAGAATGAGGAAAGCTGTTTATAATGGCTTGTCCCAGAAAGTAAGCTAGAAGAGAAAAAAAAAGCTATATTCACATATGTGGCCTGTGCTAGCAGAACAGCAAAGAGGACAAATATTACAAATCAAAAGTACAGCTCAGAATTTTTTTCAAATTAAACAATATTTTATGCATGCAAATAGAATGGTATAAGATGGACTTTTATCAATCTTAGCATTTTGTCATATTTATCCCTGATCAATTTTTAAAAGAAATAAACATCACAGAATACTTCAAAGCTCCCTGCATCCCCCCCTTCTCATTTCCCCTTCCTCTCCAGAGGCAGCTATTATTCTGAATATGGTGTTTTTTATTTGAGCTTGTGCTTTTATACTTTTATGACAGGCATGCATCTGTAAGCAAGATGAAGTACTGTTTTACATTTTCAAAGCTTTTATAAAGGGTATAGCATACTGTAAGTTTCCTATTGCAGCATTACTTTTCTCATTCCATATTATGTTTTTGAAATTGACCCATGTTAATAGTATCCTATCTGTTGGGTAAGTGGAAGTTCTCAACCAAAATTTCTGCCTGGCCTTGATAGTGCCCGTTGTATATGCATATAAGGACCTGTTCACACATCAATGTGGTGCTTACCGCAGAGTCGCTGCTGTTGTCCCAGGATTGCTGCTCAAGGCCGCTCATGGGTAAGGAGTAGAGAGTAGCAGCCATTCTCTCCTCCCCTCCATTCCTGGTACATAATTGGCCAGGTGCCTGTCAGTCACCCGGGACCCGCCCGTGGAGTTCCTCCCAGAAGGGGCGGGGTGAAGGGGAGCCTTCTGGGGTGGGAGTAGGGGAGCTGGGGAGCGGAGCCCAGCGAGAGGTGGGATTTGGGGGCACCTGAGCAAGCAAGAGCTGAGCAGCCTGGGTTTGACGGAGAGAAACAGAGCCGTGAGAATTAAAAAAAGCTTTAATCTCCAACCTACCTTTTCCCTTGTCTTCCTTCGGTGTCATCGTTTTCGTAGTCTCACCGGATTCATAGAGAACTTGCCCTGAGGGGGAGAACTTCCTTCCTCCCGGGGCTGCACTATCCTATGGAAATGTCACCAGTTATTTATCCACTCTCCCACGGGCAGTCATTCCAATATTTTACTCTTGCAGATGTTGCTGCAGTGGATGTTTGATTGTGTCCTCTTGTTCGCATATGTGAGTTTGTAGGACAGCAGCGGAATGGCTGAGTCATAGGTATGCGCATCTCTTCCTTTTCTAGAAAGTGCCAAATTATTTTTCATGTGTCTAAAATATATAAATACCCAAATTTTCCCCTTGGTCACTGACATAAATAATGCCAGTTAATATTTTAAGAAATGTTCTAAGGGTTTTACATGATTCAACACATTTAATCCTCACCTGTTCATTTAACAAATGAGGAAACTGAGATGCGAAGTACTCGCAGATCTTATCTAAAGTCACGCGGCGAGGGACAGCCCATTCAGGCCCAGGCAGTGCAGCTCCCAAGCCCTGTCTGTTAACACCAGGTTATGTTCCAAAATATAGCAGGACAGAACCCATGCAATGATTACATCAGTACAACCAGCTATTTAGCTGAAAGAAAACCTCTAAAGAAGAAAGCAGCCTTACTGGAATATTACTATTCTACAAATTAGGAAGAAGAACCAGATGGTTGCTTAATTTGCCCAACGTCCACTAATCAGTGGCGGGTCCAAGTCTAAATCCCAGGCTCTTGATGCAGCGTGCCAGCCGCATTGCTTCTTTTCTCTCTCTCCACCTGTGTGTGCATAAAGGTATACACAGCTACATCTTCATGTGCTTTTCATCCTTTTAGCTTAGGGTAGACAGCTTGCAATCAAAAGGTCAAATAAAATTTTTAGTAGTAGTAATGGATATAATCTTGTACATTTTAATTGCAAGACTTTAATCCCCATTCTAAGTGCCAAACTTTCAGGATTAATTTGTTGCATCTGTTGGTAACATGGTCTTCAGTCTTCGGACCAGATTCTTTGCCCAAGGGCCCTCATTTACTAATGAGTAATTGCTGCAATTTTCAGAGAAAATGCTACTGGTACAATCATGTTTGAACATTCATCAAATATGACGTGAGCCCAGTTAGGAGAGATGTTAGCGTCCTTAGCCTGCAAATAAGGGCACGGAATTAAATCTCCCTGCACTATAATTTTCCTGGGTTATTTTTCCATCAGTGTTTGGAACTGTTGATGAGCAAGCTATCCATGGCCTTGCAGCTCAGTCGATAGGACCGTGTTGTGAGTCATGCTTACAGAATGGGGGCTTGAAGCCTTGCTTCCATTTGCCTTTTGTTATTCCAGCCCATTTTGGAAAGAGAAGGCAGAGGTGGAAAAGGAAGCCACTTCAGCTGGAGCACATTTCTCTTGGTGCACACATCATAGACACATAGCTTGACAAACTAATTACAGCTTTAGGTGGAGCATTTCCTCTCTCTGCATTTTGTTTGCAAACAGCCAATTATTTCCATCCTGTGTGCTGGAAAAATGAAACCAGCCAGGCTAATCAGTTATGTTTCTGGTGAAGTCCAGCTGTCCACTTATCTCTGGTCTTTTGGTTTTATTTTTTCCAGGCTGGGTTTCTAACTTCTCTCCCACCTCCACCCAGCTATTTTTTTTTTAATCTTTCTAACCTGCATTCAGAGCAGCGGAGGATTGTAGACTTATGTTGTCTTGCCTATGTTTGGCTTTATCTGCTTTACAATGTCCTGAGAACATCAGCAAAGCCAAGACCTTATACATTACTTCAGGCAACAGTGGTGTCTGTTCTCCTGCACACGTAGAGCATCTTCTACGTGCAGGGAACTCCTAGTCACTCAGAGGACAGGGTGACGTACCTAAGTGAATACAGCCTTAACATCAAGGACCTCAGGATTGAAGAGGTAAATAAAAGAATGCATGGATACTTTGGGGTCACTGAACTAGGAAGAGAGCTAAGTTCCTTTTAAAGAACTTAGAAAGGCACCCAAAACAGAAAGAGCTATATGAGTTGGCTACAAACCTGAAACCTGAAACTGCCGATCTGGGGCCAGGCAGGCCACGTAAGGGATGACAACCTCAGAAATGTGGGTTTGGGGTTCAGGCTGCAGCCTAATGTAAAATCTATGATTCAAGTTTCTCTCCCCACCCCCATTTTTTTTTTCTGCCTGTAACCTATCGTAGAATGAGAGAGTCAAGAAATGTCTTAGATTAATTATCTGCAAAGTTTTCTTATAGCAGAATTCACTTATCATGTTCTTTCCAGATCATTTTTCTCTTAGATCAAGAATTAGCAAAATATGGTCCAAGGGCCAAATCTAGCTCAAGGCTACCTATTTTTGTAAATAAAGTTCCACTGTAGCACAGCTACCCCCATTTTTGATAGGTTGTCTATGGCTGGTTTTGTAGTATAATGCCGGACAGAGACTGTATAGCTTAGAATATTTACCACTGAGCTCTTTGTAGAAATTTTGCCCATCCCTTAGGGTCCAGAAAAAAAAAAAGACTTCAGGGAATTCCAGTGTGCGAAGTTCTTGAAAAGTCAAATGGTAAAGCAAAGTTATGGGAAAAAGGTAATATTTTGTAAAAAAAAAAAAAAAATGCAGACAATACCGACAGGTGCCAGCCTGCCTTTCCTTCAAGCAGCAGGGAGCCTGGAGCGATGGCATCTATGGGGGAGCATATACACAGACCCACATGACGCCACCCTCCCTGGAGTTATTTTGACCATCATGGCCCAGATCCATTCAACAGGCTTTCTTAAGAACTTGTGCCCTCAGAAGAGGAGATACAGGATGGAGAAGAGAGAAGCAGGCCCCTGCTTCTGAGAAGTGTGGGAGGCAGACAGGCAAACACGTCTTGCAAATAAGCTGTCAAAATCAAATACCGGAGTGAGAGCCCTTTGGGAGCGAGGAGCAAGGCTGATGGATGGGAGCCTATGGGGAGCTGCTCACTGCCCTGGAGAGCTGGAGAAGATCCCTCCCTGCAGCTCTAGCTGGACCTGCCTTTCATGCTCCTGAGAGAATCTGGAGAGCAGGCACCCGTGCACCCACTGAGCACATGAAGCCCCCCCGTAGCTTCCCAGTCACGGCTCCGCAGACATCCAGGAAAATTTCCCAAACAACATTTGGGCACCAAGTTAGAAGCCTGGCTTGCTGAAGGACAATGTGCAAAAATCTGCAGCGACTCGGGTTCTGCTTTCTCATAGAATCAGCTTAGTTTTCTCAATCTTACAACCCATCAGATCAGTTAATAACATGTCCAGCAGGCATGCAGCTCAGCTGACAATGCTCAGTGGTGGTTGGCTGAGAGAAGCTTACTGAGGAGGGAAGAAATTAATACCCATCTTCCGTTCCAGTTTCCTGTAGCTGCAGCAGCCTTGACTAGAGTTGAAGCAAGCCTCTCCGGGGAAACAGCCCGTGGCTCTGTGGGAAGTGAAGAGCTCTGTGCTCCATCTTGCAATTGTGGCTATGTTCTCAGCAGCCTTGAGTGGGAGAATGGTGCCCTCTGTCCAGACACAGATGGTGCTTTGATGGAGAAGGAATGCAGGTATTCACAGGGTCTCACTCTTGCCTCAGGAATTTAGTTTTAGATGTCTGGAAGGCGGGAGATTTTGACTGGTAATGGTGGAGGAATTTTGCAAACCTCTGTGGATCTACCTTATTCCTCAGGAATACTATTGAGAACGGAGCGAGTTACACTGAAACTTGATCAAATGGAGCTGCTTCAAGACATTCCCAAGGAATGCTGTTGCATGGACACGCTTATGCTTTTCCTTAGATAATATGTTTTTAAAGTTAATTTCCAAAATGTTTTAAGGTCCAGTTTCTCAGTAACTGCTTAAAACATAGTCTAGGCATCTTTTACATCACTGAGTGTTTCAGCCAGCAACTCAAAGCCAGGCGTGGACTCCTACTTTGAAGGAATAGGAGGGTGTGATGGTGGTGGTCGGGGCTGCTCGCCGCAGCATCTTCACTGCACTGGTGAGAGCAGCCAGCACTCGCTGGTGGCTCCAGGTGTCAGTCTCCCTTCTAGTAAGCGCCTTCGCGGATGCCTCCTTGCTGTGTGCTCACCGTATCCGCAGGAGGAAGCTGAGGCACAAGAAGGCCGTCAGTGGTCCAAAGTCCCTCAGGGCTGGGATTTGGTCCCCTGGTGACTTTGGAGGCCACACTCTCAATCTTTACCCTGCTTCCTTATGAAAGGGAATTGAGGCAAATGAATTCATGTGTCACATCTGCTGAGGCCAGCAGGCTCTGGGGGACACAGAGGGGCAATCCCTGCCCCCTGTTCATGGCTAGGTTGGGGAGACTGGGTTTGACAGGAAATGTGTACATGGCAGTGGGATGCAGTGGATAATGGATAGCAAGACTCTGAGGTGGGCTGGGGGCTGCTGAGGCCATCTCCTCTGCTCAGCCATGCTGCCCCTGCGGGTCAGTAAGGGTGCTCTCAGCAGCTGCTCATTCCTCGTACTCAACCTGTTACCCACATCACTGTCTCCAGTCCTCGCACCAATCCCAGGAGGCAAGAATTTTATCCCCATTTTATAGAAGAGACACCCGAGGCTTGGAGAGGTGATGCCATTTGCTGGGTCCGGCAGCAGAGTAGCAGTGGGCCGGCGATTGATGTGACATCCTGTATCCCCATGGATGACATCGGTCCTGGCGTGGCTTCTGTGGCCCTATCTACAAAGGGCAGCCGCAGCCTGGAATGCTCGGCAGGTGACAGAAGCCAAGCCCTGGGCCTGGAGGTACTCAGGCCTTTGGGAAGTTCTGGAAGTTCGTCTAGACCGCTCCTCCCAAGTGCAGGCATCTGGCATATTCCTGCCATGCAGCTGCTGTTTGCTGACCTCGGGACCAGCAGCCCGCCTGGATTATGATTAAAGAAAGGAGAGGAGGTGGGAGCAGGTCCCTTTGCGTTTTGGGTGCAGGGAAACAAGCTGGGCCCCTGCCGGGTCTGCGTGCACAAACACCTCAGGGAGGAGTCCATTCCGCTCATTTCCTGCTGGGGATGTTGTGCTGTGAGGTTTGCTGCCTCAGGCTTCCCCGTAATGATTTTTGTAAATGATTCATTCCCCAATTAGTGATGTTTTATTGCAGCCTTACCGCGGGGCTTTCGAAATCATTACCTCCCCTCCTCTGGAACGTGCATGGACTCTGCCCTCACTGAGTCGAGCCATCCGCACCTCTCCTGTCTTTCCTCACTTCCGCCAGCCCCGGTACCTCTCAGGCAGAGGAACACAAATTAGTAGGAAATAAACGTCAGAGCTAAAATGCATATTCAGAAAAATGTGCTGGTCTCGGCTTCCAAAGGTAACGCCGTCTCTGTGCTGATTTAAAAGCACTGGGGAGTGGTCGATGGCTCCGGAGATGGTGGGCCAGACAGAGTAAAGTGGCTCCTTTCCCACACCTGGTGAGCGTGTGCCCATGTGTCCATCACGGGAGTTTCTTACTAGACTGAGGTGGTGGTGCCAGCCTCCAGAAGACAAGCCCCTGAAGTGTGGCCTAGCGAGGGCACCGGTATCAAATCCAGGGGCCGTGGGGCCCGGGACAGGAGCCTCGGGTGCCTGCACACCGCCGCGGGCCAGCCCAGGCCCAGGGCGCAGTGACCTCTGTGACCTCGTCTCTCCCGCCAGCACCCTGTGAGGTGGGGACAGTTCTGGTCACAGCGCCACAGGTGAGACAGGGGGAGACTGCAGTGGGCAGGCGGGAGCCCCCACGCCCAGGACTTGGCATTCACTGGAGGAAAGGCTGGCAGGTGGGGGCCGTGCAGCAACCGCACCAACGCGAGGTGCACGGAGCAGGCGCCCAGGTACCTGGACTCACTTTCCAGTTTTCTCTGTGTTCAGTTTCCTTCAAATTTGATATACGGACTCCTTTAACATGTAAATATCCGTGACCCTGTAGAGTCATCAGCCTCTTAAGCCTTCTTGGGGTCCTGGCAGTAAACAGATGACACCGACTGTAGAAGAAACCGTTTTGCCAGGGGCTGTTCACAGAGCCGTAGCTGGCAGGAGTGGAGAAGCCATGGGGATGGCAGCACTCCTACAACCCGCCGCCTGGGGGCAGGAAGACGAAGCTGTTACCACAGCCCAGGGAGGAGGGACCAAGAGACACAACGAGCCTTCAGCGGCCCCCCTACCCAGTCAGGAGCCAGGGCACAAATGCCCTGTCCTCAGCCACCTCTTCTGTATTCCAAGAGCTGAGACCATCCTGATACCCAAGGATGTCCTGAAATCCAGGCAGTTGCATCAATCCACCTCCTGGCATGGGGGAGCTTGGAGAGGCGGGGGTGGACCTAGAGGGCAAAGGAAAGACGCCAGCACCCGCATCTAATGACCACAGTAGGCCTACCCATCATACAAACACCCAGACACACAGATGCTGCGTATGTTTGTGGGGAGTTAATGCTCTCCTTTCAGCCTATCTCTGGAACTCAGGATAAGCTCCAGACCTGATGGAGATTGATGGGAATATGTACCTTTTTCCTAGATGAAAAGCCCTGGGTGTGCGCTCTCCTGGAAGTGTGTAACAGCTGAGTGAACAAATGGCCTGCACACTGGTGCACAGATCAAATGCATGGAGAGGGTTCTTTTCTCATGTCTACATAACAGAAGAATAAGTGAGCCCTGAAGAAGAAAGGGTCAGGTGAAGTGCTGGACAACCCTAAGTTATTTTAAGGGGGCATTTAAAGTGATGGCTATTTAAAGGAAAATGTGTGGCTGGGAAGTACAAGGTAAATAAGATCAACCATAGAAAGGAAAGGAAAGATTTTAAACCCAAAACCTTTTCCTCTATTTGGTTTACTGAATGAAAGGCCATTGTGTGAGCAGATGATCATAAGGATTTTGACTTAAATACTTGATTGCTTTTTCCCATAAATGCTTTAAAAATTCTCTGGCTCCTTGCATTATTGGCATTCACTGCAGGAAGGTGGCCTGTCTGACCCTTAGCTGGCGCTTTGCATTCATCTAGATAATAAGATCATTCGGGGTCTTGGGCCCAACAATGTACCATTCTGCTTAAAATGGCAAAAATGGCTATTTTTGTTCAAAATAGGTGAGACTGGAAGTTCTGAAGGTTTGGACCTTCAACAGTTGTAATTACCTGAGAATTCCTAGAGCATTTCATAATAAAATTTGAATTAAATATTAGCTATCTACACCACTGGATGGGAGGTCTGAGGGAAGGAAGAAAAAAGTGGTCAGGATGATGGGAGCCGCGCAGCAAAGGAAAGCATCAACCAAACGGAAAGGCAGCCTATGGAGTGGGAAAACACACTTGCAAGTGATGTATCTGGTAAGAGGCTAATATCCAAAATATATAAACAGCGCATATAATCAATAGCAAAAACACCAACAACCTGATTAAAAATGTGCAGAGGACCTGACTAGATATTTTCCAAAAAAGACGTACAGATTTGGTACCTGAGTGTTGAGTGTTTTCAGACATTTCCCGGTTCTCTCTCCCTCCGTGGGCTCCAGTGGAAATCACTGGACCTAAATTCTTCAAAGGTCCCATAAGGCTGATATTTTAATCAGTCTAGCCTGAAATTGGTTGGCAATGGCTCTCACCCCAGTGGTCCCTGCCTTTTCTAATGGCTTTAAATCATGTGCTACATCCAGGATCTTTGTGAAATTAAGTGAGAGCCAGGTTGAACCTTTGCCCTTTGACCTACAGTTACTTAAACCTTTTGAACCTTCCCTGGAAGGGGCGTGTGAGTGGTGGGCAGCACCTACCTGGAATTATTTAAATTCCTTTCTGAGGATTTGGAATTACCAGAAACTTTCAAGCCAACGTCATGTCTGCCTTTCGGCCTTCCCCATCCACCATCGTGGGGGTATTTTTATCCTCCATGAAGCCCCCTTCTGCAGTGACTGTTAGAGAGAAGACTGAGCAGGGGGTGGTTAACACAGACCACCTTTACGTGGTTACCCACAGAGACCCAAGCAGAAGGGGGTCGAGATCTGGAGGAGAAGAGGGAAGGAGAATATCGGGCCCCTCTGCCCCTTACCAGATACCTCATGGCTTCTGAGGACCCACTTCCTGCACACTCATCATAAAAGAGGTAACTACCTTGTTTCAGGATCCTTTTCATAGAACAGGTGGCCGCCCACCAGGGCAGTGGTAGTTCCTTCTCCAGAGAGTGGAACCTCGCTGCAAAGTGTCCAGGGAGTCATACGCCATTTTCATGAAAACCTGAAGAGGTTAAGAGAAGAGAATGAAAAAATAGGAGGCCTTTGCTGAAAAGAATGGACCTGTTTGCTAAAAGAGAGAATTCAGGCTTAGCAAGTTACCATTTGAAAATCTTGTGTGGGGTGCAGGTGGGGGGGGCTTGTTATTGAGCTGAGTGACATTTCCCTTTATTAAAAAGTTACAAAGTCTGGCAGTAGAGCTGCTGATAAAAGCTCAGTTACACACGTGGTTCTGTTTTGATTTTGCTGGCAGTGCTTTTCTGGGTTGGCACCTGGACTGAAAATTAAGGGTTCTTGAAGGGCAAGTATTTCCTGAAACCACTTGCTAAAGTAGTTATTTTAAAATACGTATATATTACATATGCCAGGTATATATATATGTGTGCGTATATATACACACAGTTTTGTGTGTGTGCACTGCTTTGTTTATCATCATCAGCTGCAGTAGACAGAGGAGGATGTCTGTGCTGTAAGATCTTTCCCCACCCAGGTCATAAAGAAGACTGGCTGCAGTTTGAGTGACCTCTCTTCTGCTCCCACCTGCGTGGCCTTAGCTGAACACCAACACCAGGTTCTAATGTGTAACTACGACCTTTAGCCGTTCTGCCGTGCTCCTGTGTCATGGCATCAAAGAAACAGTGTTCTTTAGGGCGGAATGTCAGGAAAGGGTGGTCCGCCTTGACTTGAAATTGCCTCTCAGTTGAAGTCGAGCCATTAACTTGGCTTTAATGTGGAGATTGTGTGGTCCAATTTTCCTTGGTGGTATCCATTAAATAAAGGGGAGAGAGTGGGTAACTGAATTGATTGGCATAGTCTTCAGGCATTTAGTATGCATTATTAATGTCTGGTATGTATTATTAATGCTCTCTACCTGTAGCAAGAGCTATCATGGCTTAATCAGTTATCCTTTCCTGTAGAATTAAAGCAGGTTATTTGGGGTTACCTGAATTCCAGGGGGGACTAGGCACAGCTTAGAGTGTCTGGTAGCTTTCTGTATTAGCCAAACCTTTTAAGAACTGCCACACAGATTTGTAAAAACATACACTTCTGCTTATCCTTGTCATTGTCATTATATTCGGCATTGTCACCCAGCATGTTTATTTTAATGAAATGGACAACCTGGTGCCCTACTGCAACATGGTCCAAACCCAGTTGACCGAAACAGTCAATGGAACTTTTAACTGCCTGCCTACAATGTATGTGTAGCGCTGTGCTGTGCTCTTGAGGGCAATATCGTCGAGTCCCTGTTTTTAGGAGTTCAAGATCTCATTGGAAAGAATGAAATGTGCACAATTAAATAGATGCAAAGGTAGTGTGTGGATAGACCAAATGAGGCACCAGGAGGGAGTTCTGTAGGCTTTCAGAGGAACCGAAAGTCATGTGCATTAGAGGGAGGAGTCTTTAGGGGTTTGACTTAGGCCTTTAAAGAGCCGGCAGGATTCGGAGGAGCTGACCGAGCTGGCGGATGTTCTCCGCCATGCAGTTTGACTACTCCAAGTTTGGGTTCTCAGCTCAGGGGATAGTACTGGGAAGTAGGGGCTGACACCCAGGCTCAAGAGCAGGGGAACTTCCTTGAAGGATTTTAAGTCCTGAAAGTCGGGCAATGCTCATAGATTAGGCAGAAGCGAGATGTATTAGTAGTCAAAATTGGAGTTCCTGAGAATCTGGACCAGGTGGCATGGTTCTAGGTGCTGGAGCACAATGGGACAGTAAAGACAGGTGTCCTGCTCTCATACATCTTACATTCTGATCTGGAGAGACAGACAGACAGTAAGTAAACCAGAACATATCTGACTGTCAGAAAGCTATGATGGAATCAGCCAGGCAGAAATCTAGGGGGAGCACATACTGGGCACATCTCTCCTCCTGTTAAATGTACATAAAAGCACAGTGCCTTGCATAAATGGTGCATTTATATTAAGGGAAAGAATGAATGGATGGATGCATTTATTTTTCTGCTCATAAAACCTTCACCGGGAAAGTGTTGGCTCTTTGAACTTTATTATACTAATAAAAGTGATCTTATGTAGTATTTTCCCTCCAAAGAGACTTAATAGTGAAGCAAGTGACTGCCTTAATTGGCTCGCCTTCTCTGGGCTCGCTGCACTCTCTTGCCATCAGATAATTCAAGCATGTCACCTCCTCGAGCTCTCGGACCCCATCAGGAGGGTCCTTATAGCCTGTGTGCACAGAGAGTAGCAGCCGAAGTGAAAGTGTATGTGCCGCTCTCCTTCTGTAAACCAGGCTCCTCCAGGGCGGGCGCAGAAAGTTATTTTCCTAATGTAGCCGGGAGGTGGGTGCAGAGGGAAGCTTTTCTCCTGAGATGAAGGCCATCAAGCCTGGCCTTTGCCTCTGCAATTAGTGCTGTGTTGTTCTCTAGGCCTCTGCTCCCTGTCCTCATGCAACCTTTTCTTTACTTAGGAAAAAGAAATAAACCATAAATAATTGAAGAACGCTTGCAAACTAGTATGGTAAAAAAAAAAAAAAAAAGAGAACTCGTGGATAAATGTAGAGGGGAGGAGAGTAAGAGAATCAGCTGAGTGGGGGGGTGTGGATCACTGTGGTCTCCTTGACTTGCTCAATAAGGGCTGTTTGACCAAAGGGGACAAATACCTAATCTTTATCCTTTCCTAGTCTTTACTGTTCGATGCAGAGCTATTTGTTTTGGAGTTTTCTCCAAACTAAAAAGTTTTCAATTTTTTAGTTGATGTTTTTTATTGGCATGGAAGCTGTAAACATTTCATGACCTTGGAATAGGCATTGGGGCTTATAACCGATGCCATCTGAGTGAGCTGGTAATATCACTGGGGTGACAGTTATCTGGGTATGTGTGTCTGTCAGTGTAGGGTGCTGGAGAGCTTTTCTGAATCTGCATTATAATGACCTCACCCATTCACTTGCTTTTTAAAGTTACAGGATGAATCCATTCTTAGTGGAAAGAAAGGAGGAATGAAACCAAAGAAAAAAGTTAAACACTCATAATCTGAGCAGCAATGCCTTGGTGTATAGCTCTAAATACTATGAAGATGTCTTTCTTAAATTTTACAACAAGCAGGATTACACTGCTAGTTTTCTCACTACCAGAATTTCCAGGTCAATACATGGTTTTCAGACTATGTTCCAAGGAGTGGCAGGGTCAGGGTTGCCCAACTCAGGACACAGGGACCCTGAAAAGGGCAAGGGGCCATCTGATCTGTGCAGTCCACTCTTCCTGGAATATATTTTTAAAAACAATTTTTTGGGAGTAAAAAGGTTTTACTACTTATATATATATAACAACTTGTAAGCTAATGTTTTTAGTCATACTACCATTGGATAGAATATCATATGCTCAAAGTTAAAAACTTGGATAAACACCTGTGTCCATAGATCCTCTCACTTAATCATGGTCTTTTCATTGGCGTGGAAGCAGCCATATCTGCTGTGCCTGCCAAGACTGTGGCCTTTTCTGCCTCTTGGATGGAGCTGCATAGACTACTGACCCACCCAACCCTTGTGGCCATGTTGTTGATGCACGGGAACCAGATCATACTTGTGCATGGTTATCGGGGGGTCATTTCTGACTCCATTTCTGCCAAGGAATCCTTGGTTGACCAACAACTTAGGAGGATACTGCGGGGTTCCATCGTTTCTCCTTATTGTAGTTGCTGGCAGGGGGCAGCTAGTCGCACCTCCAGACATTCTGAGGTGGGCCCTGATTGGGGGTCAGGGCCCTGGCTGGGATGGGAATAAAAGTCAGTGAGGAGAATGGGAGAAATTGTTTATAAATCATGTATCTGATAAAGGTCTGAATATAAAAAGAACCCTTACAACTCAACAAAAAACACAAACAACTCAATTTTAAAATGGGCAAAGGATTTGAATACACATTTCTCCGAAGATACAAAAATGGCCAATTAGCACTTGAAAAGATGTTCTACATCATTAGTCATTAGGGAAATGCAAATCAAAACCACAATGAGATACCCCTTCACACCCACTAGGATGGCTATAATCAAAAAGACAGGTAGTTTTTTGAGGCATTTTGAATGTTGGCAAGGAAGTAGAGAAATTAGAGCCCTCACACATTTCTGGTGGGAATGTGAAAATGATGCAGCCTCTGTGGAAAATAGTCCGGCAGGTCCTGAAGTGGTTAAACATGGAGTTATCATTTGACCCAGCAATTCCACTTTCAGGCCTATGCGCATGAGGAATGGAAACACGTTCACAGAGAAGCTTGTATGCAGATGTTCATGGCAGCCTCATTCATAAGAGCCAAATAGTGGAATCAGCTGATGAACGGATCGACAGAATGTAGCATATCCATAGAGTGGGATGTTATTCGGCCATAAAGTGTTGATTATTGTCGTTAAGAGATGGATACAAATATTATCATTACTGAGCACTAAGCTTTGTCTGGCTTCTTTCACTTAGCATAATGCTTTCCCAGTTCATCTACTTGTAGTGTGTATCAGTACTTCATTCCTTCTTACGGCTGTGTAACAATCCGTTGTATGGATATGCCACATTTTGTTTACCCGTTCATGGATAAATGGACGTTTAGGTTCCACTTCTGGCTTTCATCAGTAATACTGCCATGAACATTTGTGTGCAAGGTTTTGTGTGGGTATGTTTTTATTTCTTCAGTGTGTGCCTCCAAGTGGAAGGACTTTGGTTTGGTTTTGTTTTCTGTGTGAAAAGAGGAAGCCGAGCAGGGTTTTTGACTTGATCCCACTTGCGTTTTGAAAGGATCACTCTGGCTGCCTGTTGGCGTAGATGCTGAGTGGATGTAGAGAGACTTCTCAGAAGACCACCGGAAGGATGGAGGTGAGACATGATGGTGGCTCAGACCTGGTCGGGTTCCGAAAGGTTGGTTTCTGGATATCTTTCAAAGGTAGCCAATAAGGTTTCTTCTTAGTGGGAAGGTATAAACATAGATCCAAAGAGCTCTGGCTTAATCAACTGGAAGAATGGAGTTGGCCTTAAACAAGACGGGTAAGGCATGAGAAGGCAAGTCAGGAGCCCAGTTTGGATATACGGAGGTTGAGGTGTGCAGGAGACATCCGAGGGGAGCTGCCAAATGGGCAGTTGGATAAATGAACCTGGAGCTCAGGAAGTAGTCTGGGCTGGAGATATAAATTTGGGAGTCATTGGCATATGATGGTATTTAGAACCATGAAATGAGCAAGATCACCAAGGTTCCCATTTATTTTAAGGACAAAATAACATAAATATGGATAGAGAGTGGTAATATTTTCTGTTTATTGAGTTCCAACAGTGAGCTCATGTTATACCTGAAAACGCACATCACAAATAAGCTTCTGTAGAAATGCATGTTTAATCTGTTTAAGCTACAGGCACCCAGGATTTATGTACAGAAGTCACCCGTTAACACCTCCGGGGCACATGCGTCGATATTGTGTGACATCTCTTTTGTTTTAATTATGCTTTCTGCTCGTTGGTTATTTTTCTCTTCTCCCATGTACACCTCAGCTTGCATATGTAAAGGAGTAGGAATGGTTGTTTGGTGAGACATTTGTAAAACGCTGGGTGGTAACCTTACCTAACTTGATGAATTTGCAGCATTTCCATGTAGCAAAAGTAGTTTAATAGCAGAGGGTGGAGAATGCAAAAAGCAAGCCTTTCCATCATTAGTTCATGACCAACTATGGAATACATTGGGAAGAGGCAAATGGGATGATGACTGGTCCAGAGACCACTTGTAGATCTAAGGGGGTCGAGCCTGGAAAAGATAGCAAGGAGGAATAAGAGATGTATTCAAATATTTGAAAGGGCCCAGACTTGTTTTATGTTGCTGTAGATAGAACTAGGATTCATCAGTAAGGATTGCAAACAGACAAATTTCCATTTAAATAGGAAAGAACTTTCAGATAATTAAAGCTGCAAAACTCTGTGCAGGGCAGGCTTGGGCACATCCTGTTGTCGTGACTTGTAGAAGCTGAGTTGACTGTCAGCTAGAGGAACAACTTGAGGGACTTCCATCCTGGACTAGGACCCCCAAGTGTTCTGCCAACATATACATTCCAGGATTCTCAGCCTATCTTCAAAAGATGATGGACTTCAGGAGGGCATTTGTGAATTTCTACATTTCTATGATACAGACAGGCCCTTGCTCATCAAAAGGGTTAGAGACTAATCTGGTGTTGTTGAAGTGAATGGTTGGGTTTCAACAATGCATTCCAAGAGTTAGAGCTGATAAGTGATGGGGGTACATGATGGGTGTACAGACTTCGTTGGGCTGGTGTTTTAGACATACGTTCTGCACTTCTGTGCCTGGGTTGTCGTCATTCTGTAGAGATCTTGCGATTCCTTCTCTTATTTATCTTATGTGTTTCAAGTGCTAATGCAGTTTAATCTTCACTCTTTAGAGGGTTGAAAAAAAATGTTTATAGTTTGGATACAAACCCTTGGAATTACTAAATATTCTCAATAAAAGAGACCACAGAGATCATCTGTCCCAATCTCCTCATTTTATAGAAAAGGAGAACACAACATCCAGACAGTGGTTTACCCAAGAGCGGTTAGTTGACACAAACCTCCTTATTCTCTCTGCAGTGCTTTTATCCACAATTACATTATATTTCAGATTTGGCAACAAGTACATCTAAGTACTTACAATGTGCCAGGCATTGTGCTGGCCATACACAGTATGTTCTCTTATTTAAAATACCATGTCTAAGTGCTATCTGTGGAATATTTATGCTTTAGAAAGAACCAACTATTTAGAAACAACGGTGGACCAAATGGCTTTTCTCTTTATCTTTCCTACCGTGTGGTTTTCTCCATAAGCGACAACTGGCAGAGACCCTCTGAACAGCTCAGAGGCCCTCCCTGGGCTTTGAGAGTGCCTGCAACCACCAGCTGAGCTGGCTCACGAACGGCTTCGGGTCCTGTTCCCATGTTTCCGTCCATCTGTCTAGGGAACAATGGAACTCCTGAAACATTCTAATGCTCAATGTAACGTGAAAAGGACGATGCAAAATTTCAGGCTTCTGTATTTGAACTACTCCCCAGAAAACAAATGTGGTGGTTGGGAACTCATCATTAAACACAAGGAAACTTGATGTATGCTCCAGAACCACTGAGCGCTCTGGTCTGCGTATTGTAGAGAGATGTAATGTTTACTCCTATTCCTAGAACACTGATCTTTTTTCATGAAGCTAATATTTGAGAATTCTTTCTGTCCCTGGAGTGTCAGACCTCCTGTCAACTCACCATAAAGACAAGGAAGACTTGTCAACAAGTGAGGACAGATGTGGCCAAGTGTTGATTATTATTGTGAGAGATGGATGCGAATGTTGTCATTACTGAGTGCTAAGCTTTGTTTATTTCTTTTGAATTCCCCTAGAATCCCCAGGCTGGGAATCTCACCCACAGACCTTGATAAACGTCCTCGGCCACTTTGAGCAGTCTCTAGTTTGACGTGACAGCATGTTGCAATCCTCTCTCTTACCAGTGACACAGCAGCATCTAACCAAATTGCGCTGCTCTGGGAACTATGTGTATTTTTACTGTCCTCACTAATGAGGCCCAGAGTGAAAGAAGAGAAAAATAACAAATGGGGCAGCTGTATTTGATCCTACGAGGAGGTGCAAACCAAGGGTAGAGATTGTCAAGTAGGCACTTCAAGGGGGAAAGAGATTTATTTTTAAGTAAGAGCTTCCCATGAGCAATCCTTTATAACCAACATTAGAACTAATGTCTCACTAGGTGGATGTATATTTAGAGTTGCATATTTTTTTAATCTGAAAATACAGAGGGCTGAATATGAACATCATTAACCAGGCTCTTCAGAGGGCTTGGGAGGAAACTACCTGAGGGCACCCTGCCTTCTGTGCCCCAGTGATGTTCTGTCTGCCTGCAGCCCTCCTTTGGAAGGAGAAGAGGGGATGCTATGGGTGGGATTGGGATTGGGATGGGAAAGGGGCCAGTGGCGGACTCACCCACTGATGGGCTCTGGGGCCTCAGCTGATTCGTCCCTCACTCGCCTCCTACCTGGTGTGCTGGGATTACTGCCAGTGCACCTGCCAGTGATTGGTTCACCCACGTGGGTTTCGGGGAGGGTGCCCTGAGTGTCCGGGTCTAGGGAACTAATGAATGCCGGCGTCGTCTCCCTGGCTGGGGCCTGGATGTCGGGGAGCGTGGTGAGATGAGTCATGGGAATATGACCCGCCATCGGTTCAGGGAGTCCCCATTGGTGTCACCCCGAGTGTGAGAAGGCACAGGTGGGTCCTGGGCATAGTTTCCTTCGGAAGGTGGGGAAGTAGATGCTGGTCAAAGTTCTGGGTCGTTCCAGATCTCGGGGGCTCTCATCAGTGCCCAGGTCTGACATTTAACACAGAACCCAACAGCCTGGTGAAGAGATGCCGTCTCGGAAATCATAATAAAAATAGTAATTCTCATGTGAGAACACTGATGTCTCAAGCAGTGTGCTCAGTGCACATTTCTTTGGTCCTTACACGTTCCTTAGTGCCCCCATGTGCAGATAAGAAAGATGGAGCTCAGCGAGCTCAGGAGAGGTGTGCGGCTGGGGTTGAAAGCAGGCCACTCCGCCTCCTCCCAGAGCTGGCTGCAGTGCCGGGGGCCTCACGGTCCCCAGGCTCCTTTTACACAGGTACTTGCCCTGCTTGGGGGAGCAGAGAGGTGCAGGAATGAAGTTTAAATCATTAAGAAAAAATTTCCTTAATTAATTTTGGGAGGATGTGTTGAGCAAGTCGGCCCCAGGGCACATTGCCCCAGGGACCTGGCAGGGGGGCACATGCCAGGCACGCGGACACGCATGAAGGGCACACACGGTGGCTGTAACAGCGAGGTGACCAGAAGGCTAAAAAGGAGAACATTGATTTTACTGGAACATTCATTTTGCTGATTTTGTCGGGTTTGGTGTGGAAATCCCAAATTCTAGTGATGCAGAACAACTACTTGGGATTCAATCTGGAGGAAAATTTCTTTTTATCTTAATGGATCAAATGTTTTCCCCTTTCTTTTCTACTCTTAGCAATGTGTTAGCAAAATGTTGTAAAATCTGTAAGATAGTTTCCTCCTTCCATCTTTATATTTTTCTATATGTAAATGTCTTATCTTCATTCTAATACCTTTTCCTGAACGGAAGCACCTCACTTTGTTACTTTGTTATGAGTGACCTTATACCAGGCTGCTTTTTATTTCTCCTCGTTTTGTTTCTTTCTCCACTCCAGAGAGTCTCACCTCCATCTCTTTTCTCTTTCCCTATACCTCTGACCTCTCTGGCTTCCCTCTCTTCTTGAGTGTTAATCATTTGGGGTTATAGATTACTCATTCTGGGCAATATTCTGCATCTTTCCTCACTACAGAAAAACACTGATGATAACTTGCACACTATGCCTCTGTGATCGCTTACAAATGCTCTGTGGCTCACAGCACCTGATGGAGCCACGTACCTGCTTTTCACATAAAGCCCATAAACAGGAAAAGCAGAGACGTACTGTCATGGATCACCTAGGTCACCTGTCAGGTGTACCTCATAACCTGGTAACCAGACACTATGTAACTTCTGTAATACATTTTAAGTGACCTCTGGTATTCCATGTACTTTCTGGGGTAGATTCCTCTCTGAAATATTTGGCACACAACTTAGACTAATGGAAAAAAATTTGTGGTGCCATGAAACACATTTAGAGAGGTGTTCAAAGACTGGAGATTTGGACTTTGTTCCCCAAATCACAGACTTGGAGGTTGTTCCAGCAATTTGGACCTTCTTTTTTTTTTATAAACCATGGGCCATTAACTTTTTTTTTTTCCTCTGACAGAGAAGCTTGCAACAGAGTAGATTTGCATAAGAGGACCTGGTGATTGGGTGTCAGGAGAATTGTTTTCCTTTCTGGATTAAGAGAGATGATAAAAGACAAGGAGACAGCTTAGTATTTTAAATCTGTTTTCCCAGCGGAAACTAAGAAATAAATATCATGCCGACAAAGTGTCCATTAACAGATAAATAGGTAAATCATGGCACATGCATACAGTGGAATATTATTTTTCCATAAAAAGGAATGAAATTCTGACACATGCACCAACATGGATGAATCTTGAAGATATTATGTTAACTGAACTTAGCCACAAGACACAAGAGGACAAACATTGTATAATTCCATTTATATGAAGTCCCTTGAAAAGGCAAATTCATAGACAGGAAAGAGAACGGAAGTTATCAGGGCTCATGGGGAGGGGAATGGGCATTAGCGTTTAGTGAACACCAAATTTCAGTTTGGGAGGGTGGAAACATTTGGAGATGCACGGTGGTAACAATCGCACAACACTGCAAGCATTTTAATGCCACTGAAACGTGCACTTAAAAATAGTTAACATGGCATTTTTTTGTGCTGTGTATGTATTTCACTGCAATAAAAAATAAAATTTATTTTAAAAACTGCTGCATGTGAAGGTAGCCTTAAGAGAAAACTCTGTGGCTTCTTATAAGTTGGTGACCCTGTGTAGCCCTCCTCTGGGGCAAGGCTTTAACATGGCATAGTGCAGCCCTTTCACATGAGAGGCGTTGACATTTTCTCCCTGCCTATGATGAATAAGTAAACGGAGGGAGGAGTTAAGGTTCCATACTGCTTTGCATCTTGACCAGTCCTCTTTCTACCTTCTGATTAAATAGGAGCATTTTTCTTTGCAACAACCTCCTCTAGCTGTTTTTCTTAAACATACTGGCATTTACTCAGACTTGACCTTTTCCTAAAGGAGCTTTTCAGAAATCCATATGCCCTAATTAAAAATAGAAGACTGTATGCTTTCTCAAGGGTTAATGTAGGCAAAGCAAAGAAATGCTGGTTCTAAATTTAAGTACATACTTTTTAAGGTTCTTTTAACACATTCCTGTTTTTTCCTCTCCATCCATTTGGGCCAACACTGCTTCACTGAGCATTTTATAAAGTCTCTGAGAAACTCCAGAAAAAGATTCTTACTTTTTTTTCTTACAGGGATCATGTTCGGAGCAAAAGAGGAAGAAAAGCACCTGTCATTTTGATAAATCACTTCCAAGAAAGGAGTTTCAGCAAAGTATAAGATTGAATAGACAATTCAAGGGAAAAATGGGAAAGGAGATCATCACAGATAGGACTGCAAAGAAGGATTTTATATAGAACTTTTAAATACACAAAGTCATTTCATTCATAGGATCTCATTTAAGGCACATAATAGCCCAGCAAAATAGTTATCTTTTTTTTTATATAATTTATTTTGGTATCATTAATCTACAGTTACATGTGCAATATTATGGTTATTAAACTACCCCCTTCATCAGGTCCCCCCCACCAACCCCACTACAGTCACAGTCCATCAGCGTAGTGAGATTCTACATAATCACTACTTGTCTCCTCTGAGTTGTACAGCCCTCCCCGTGCCCCCGCTACCTTACATCTGCTAATCGTAATACCCCTTTTACCCTCTTATCCCTCCCTTCCCACCCATCTTTCCCAGTCCCTTTCCCTTTGGTAACTATTAGTCCGTTCTTGGGTTATGTAAGTCTGCTGCTGTTTTGTTCCTTCAGTTTTTTTCTTTGTTCTTCTACTCCAAATATGAGTGAAATCATTTGATACTTGTCTTTCTCTGCCTGACTTATTTCGCTGAGCATAATACCCTCTAGCTCCATCCATGT
>JAQQAC010018689.1:31709604-31754626 GCA_029783875.1 Phataginus tricuspis | reverse complement strand
TGGTTATTAAACTACCCCCTTCATCAGGTCCCCCCCACCAACCCACTACGGTCACTGTCCATCAGCGTAGTGAGATTCTACATAATCACTACTTGTCTTCTCTGAGTTGTACAGCCCTCCCCGTGCCCCCGCTACCTTACATCTGCTAATCGTAATACCCCTTTTACCCTCTTATCCCTCCCTTCCCACCCATCTTTCCCAGTCCCTTTCCCTTTGGTAACTATTAGTCCGTTCTTGGGTTCTGTAAGTCTGCTGCTGTTTTGTTCCTTCAGTTTTTTTCTTTGTTCTTCTACTCCACATATGAGTGAAATCATTTGATACTTGTCTTTCTCTGCCTGACTTATTTTGCTGAGGATAATACCCTCTAGCTCCATCCATGTTGTTGCAAATGGTAGGATTTGTTTTCTTCTTATGGCTGAATAATATTCCATTGTGTATATGTACCACATCTTCTTTATCCATTCATCTACTGATGGACACTTAGGTTGCTTCCATTTCTTGGCTATTGTAAATGGTGCTGCGATAAACATAGGGGTGCATATGTCTTTTTCAAACTGGGCTCCTGCATTCTTAGGGTAAAGTCCTAGAAGTGGAATTCCTGGGTCAAATGATATTTCTATTTTTAGTTTTTTGAGGAACCTCCATAGTGCTTTCCACAATGGTTGAACTAATTTACATTCCCACCAGCAGTGTTGGAGGGTTCCCGTTTCTCCACATCCTTGCCAACATTTGTTGTTGTTTGTGTTTTGGATGGTGGCCATCCTTACTGTTGTGAGATGATATCTCATTATGGTTTTAATTTGCATTTCTCTGATGATTAGGGATGTGGAACATCTTTTCATGTGCCTGTTGGCCATCTGAATTTCTTCTTTGGAGAAGTGTCTGTTCAGCTCCACAGCCCATTTTTTAATTGGCTTATTTGCTTTTTGTTTGTTTCGGTGCGTGAGCTCTTTATATATTTTGGATGTCAACCCCTTATCAGATATGTCATTTATGAACATATCCTCCCATACTGTAGGATGTCTTTTTGTTCTACTGATGGTGTTCTTTGCTGTACAGAAGCTTTTTGGTTTGATAGAGTCCCACTTATTCATTGTTGCTTTTGTTTCTCTTGCCTGGGGAGATATGTTCATGAAGTTGCTCATATTCATGTCCAAAAGATTTTTGCCCATGTTTTTTTCTAAGAGCTTTATGGTTTCATGACTTACATTCAGGTCTTTCATCCATTTCAAGTTTCCTTTGTGTATGGGGTTAGACAATGATCCAGTTTCATTCTCTTACATGTAGCTGTCCAGTTTTGCCAACACCAGCTGTTGAAGAGGCTGTCATTTCCCCATTGCATATCCATGGCTCCTTTATTGTTTATTAATTGACCATATATGTTTGGGTTAATATCTGGACTCTATATTCTGTTCCACTGGTCTGTGGGTCTGTTCTTGTGCCAGTACCAAATTGTCTTGATTACTGTGGCTTTGTAGTAGAGCTTGAAGTTGGGAAGTGAGATCCCCCCTGCTTTATTCTTCCTTCTCAGGATTGCTTTGTCTATTCGGGGTCTTTTGTGGTTCCATATGAATTTTAGAACTATTTGTTCAAGTTTGTTGAAGAATGCTGTTGGTATTTTAATAGAGATTGCATTGAATCTGTAGATTGCTTTAAGCACATGGCCATTTTGACAATATTAATTCTTCCTACCCAAGAGCATGGGATGAATTTCCATTTGTTAGTGTCCTCTTTAATTTCTCTTAAGAGTGTCTTGTAGTTTTCAGGATATAGTTCTTTCACTTCCTTGGTTAGGTTTATTCCTAGGTATTTTATTCTTTTTGATCCAATTGTGAATGGAATTGTTTTCCTGATTTCTCTTTCTACCTGTTCATCGTTAATGTATTGAAATGCAAGATTTCTGTGTATTAATTTTGTATCCTGCAACTTTGCTGAATTCAGATATTAGTTCTAGTAGTTCTAGTAGTTTTGGAGTGGAGTCTGTTGGGTTTTTTATGTACAATATCATGTCATCTGCAAATATTGACAGTTTGACTTCTTCCTTACCCATCTGGATGCCTTTTATTTCTTTGTTTTGTCTGATTGCCTGGGCTGGGACCTCCAGTCCTGTGTTAAATAAAAGTGAGGAGAGTGGGCATCCTTGTCTTGTTCCCATCTTAGGGGAAAAGCTTTCAGCTTCTTGCTGTTAAGTGTGATGTTGGCTGTGGGTTTGTCATATATGGCCTTTATTATGTTGAGGTACTTGCCCTCTATACCCATTCTGTTGAGAGTTTTTATCATGAATGGATGTTGAATTTTGTTGAATGCTTTTTCAGCATCTATGGAGTTGATCATGTGGTTTTTGTCCTTTTTTTCTTGATGTGGCAGATGATGTTGATGGATTTTCGGATGTTGTACCATCCTTGCATCCCTGAGGTGAATCCCACTTGATCATGGTGTATGATCCTCTTGATATATTTTTGAATTCAGTTTGCTAATATTTTGTTGAGTATTTCTGCATCTATGTTCATCAGGGATATTGGTCTGTAATTTTCTTTTTTTGTGGGGTCTTGCCTTGTTTTGGTATTAGAGTGATGCTGGCTTCATAGAATGAGTTTGGAAGTATTTCATCCTCTTCTATTTTCCATAAAACTTTAAGGTGAATGTCAAATTGTTGCAAAGATCCAAAATCTTTTCCAATATATTTATTGAAAAAAATCCACTCTTACGTGGACCCGTGCAGTTCAAAGGGTCAACTACAGAGTCACCATGTTCTAAGTCAGGTCCTCAGCCCTCATTTAACTCAAAGTCGAAGGCCTGCTCCCTCCCTCCTTTCATGAACTGTATGGTTACCTACCTTTCTCCTTGATGTAATGTCAAGTGAGAGTTAGAGGAAAGGTGGGTAAGTAGTCCTAAGGCCTGAACTGTCTTCTTAACCTGTGGTTTTAATTGAATGTCTGTTTGTTTCTCCTCAAAGCATGAAAGCTTTCCATTGGTACAGCCCCCTTCTCTCTTCATTGTTTTGGGGGCAGGTTTTAGGCTCACTTCACTTAAAAAATAAATCCTCTAACCACGTGAAAAAAAGAGTAAAAGGCTTTGCACCCACCTGACATTTCGCCAGCAGACCGACAATGCATACAGTGTTGGGACCAATAAGCAAATAAATGTACGTCCTCCCAGTACAGGCTTGTGTCAGAATATGAGGGACAGGGGCCTGGCGGGGGTCTGTCACTTCTCCGGCTGAGAGGGACCACACAGCTCCCCTCCTGAAGGAACAGCCCCTGGGGAATGAATTGCCCTTGCAGCCTGGCAGAGCACAGCACCTCCAGGTCTGTTCCTCCTGGGATGAGATCACAGCCACCAATCCTGTCGCTCCTCTGCTGTGGCGTCATCCTTCTCTGTCTGTCAGCTGATGGCCTGAAGACTTGAGTCTGGCTGAAAAGGAGACTTACGGGAGAGTGAAGCATTCTAGCTTTCAGATTATTATAGTTATCCCAGGCCCTGAAGTGGTGCTCCATTTGCATTTCAGACACCAAAATCAGAGGGCAGATGTATAAACGGTTAGTTTTGAGAGTGAGTCATTCATAACAGAGGCACCAAGAGACCAAATTCTTTATGCCTTATCCTGGGTTTGCAGTTGGAAGATGCAAAATATGCTGATAAGGAGAAAGTTCCTCTAGTGACTCTTCAGCCAGGCTCCTTCTCTTCTATTTGCAAATGACCTCCAAATCTGTCTCAGGGGACTCTCTGGGCCCCAGCACCCAAGAAGCCCTGGTATTGGACCCTGGGGGTTTGTATGAACAGGAAAGCTCATTTCCTACCATCACTCCAAGACACCAGCTGGCTAGTCCAGCTCCCACACTCAGGCGCTCTACCTCTCATTGAGGGTCAGGGTAAAGGCCATTTATTGCTCACCATAAATATGTCCGTCATCAAGCAGTCCTTTCAAATTTTGGGCACTTTGTTGGACAAACTTACTGCAACACAGCCCGAGGAGGACTAATACATCCTTTGGCATCTTCAAGAGCAGATACAAGGTGACAGTATTGTTTGTTAAATTGCACCTGCAGATCAGTTGTGGTTGAACATGGACTGAACTCGTGAGGCAGATGTAGGGGAGACATTCGTATTTCATGGAAGTAAATCTGACGGCCTATTCTCTTTTGGAATTATGCAGTTTATGATCCAGTCCTGGGGTGGAAATCTAACACCCGTCAAGCCCCGTACTGGGAAGAAGTGACCTTTGGGATAGCCTGCAAGTGTTACCTCAACCTGTCACTTTCCAAGACAGGCAGATTCAGTACAGTTTAGACACAGCACTGCATCTCTCTTGAAAGATGTATTTTTAGTGTTTGCGAAGTTTGCGATTTTTTTTAAGCAAGCAAACTGATTTACTTTACATCTCTGACTGCTCTTCAGGATGTGTGTACAGAACGCCCAGGGTTACTGCAAGGAGGAAGTACACTTGGTGTCTTGCTATTGCATGTTGTGGCTTTGTTTAATATAGACCAGAACTCTGTCTCTTTAGACACTGCTAATGATATTCATATTATTCTATCACTATTAACAGTCGCTAACATTTCATTGAGTGCTTACAATGGGTCTGGCACTGTGCTAAAAACTTCATTCTAATTACCTTGTTTAATTTTTACAGAGACATTTTTGGATAGATACTTGTAATATCCCAATTTTACAGAAGGAAGAGATAGAGGGTTGGGGAGGTTAAGTAACATGCCCAAGAACAGCTTGCTAATACATGACCGAGCTGCATGTAAGTCCTCTTTCTGCATTCAAAGTCCATACTGTAACAACCGTATTGCTGTGTGTAGTATTGTTCGGCTACCTAGATTAATAAATCAGTTTCGGCTAACTTGCCCACTGAAACAAATCTTGGCCTATACCTTGAGTATTGAACTTGTCAGGAAACAGTGCTGTGACTGATTAGTGATATTGACAATGGATAGATCCAGTACAGTGGAAAGATGAAACTAGAGCGTCCCTTCCCAGAGTAGATTGTTCTCAAACTGTCTAGGAGGGACTCCTGTGTGGACCACGTGCCATCTGGGCTTTTGATGAACACATTTTTATCACACAGTATGTATTTGTATCTCTAGCCTGCAGTGGACTATATGCTAATAAAAAGTAGGCAGTTTCATGTTAGTGTCTTATCCAAAATGATGCTCATTTTCCATTTTGGATTTGTGTTTCTTCGTCAATACTGAATCCTTGGAAAATGGTATGGGTGATGAAAAATACTGGAGAGTATCTGACAGTGATCTCCTGTTGCCTTTATTGCTGTATGTTAGCCTTTCAATCAAGAATCCCAAGTGATTGTGATTGTCCTATTTGTGAGATACATTGTTAATTCTAATTGTGGCTGGGGAAATAAAAACAGAGCAAGCAAATGGTGCTTTGAAACACCTATAATATTGGCAAGAATATCAGATCCTCATAACTCTTTGTTTTTACAGAAAACTCAAGCACATATCTACCTCTTCGGTAATGAAGAATTTTTTCCTTCTTAATTTTGTTGCTTAGATTGGCATTGTCCCATGAGAAATCACTGAACAGATTTAATTTTGTTTATTCTTTCTTTTGAGACAGCTATGTATTCTCTGCCAAAATTATCCAAAGGATTAAATGAATTTCAGCCCAACATGTAAAGAGGACCCAAAAAATTTAGGTCAAAGCTATTATATAAGTTGGCTTTGTTTTGCTGACATCTGTCCTTTCATTTTTCTGTTCTGGAAAAAAATGGCTATATATTGTTATTTCAGAGTTAAAAGCCGACATTACTGGCTGTTGTTTCCTGCTACTCTGATATAAAAAGTTCTATTTTCTTTGTCTAGGGCATTCTGCTCCTATCTAAGACAACTGGGTAGACATAGGTAACCTGAACGTCTTGTGTTAAATTCAAAGTTAGGGTGACCCAACTTGGGTAGGTCATGAAAGCAAGCCCAGGGGAATGTTCCTATAGTCTGAGCAGGACCCCCCAGCCTCTAGGAGCTCTGTATAGAGAATAGAACCCAGGGAGCCCTGAACGGGACATGGGTTAAGCGTCTAGTGAACTGAATTCTGGGTCAGGCCTTTCTTCCTGTGTAACTTGGGCTAAGTTACCAAATTTCTCTTGTTCCCCTGATCATAAAAAGGAAATAATGAACTGGAAAAATTCTAAGTTCCTGCCTGGTTGAAGAGTTTGAGGATTCCGTGGTGCTCTGTGCCTGGGACCTCCCTGCGACCCGCTTTCACAGGAGGGCAAACGGCAACGCCATTTCACACTCTGCCTTTTGGGAGCCACTCCCACTGAGTCCCCTGAATACAGGGCTGAGGACTGTCAGCTTTTTTCTGGAAGCAGTTTAAACCCTTCATATTGTCAAAAATGCCACTTTGGTGGCCTCCCTAGGTTCTTGGTGTGTTTTGCTGAAGCAGGATTCAGGATTTCTAATGCGCTCTTTGCTTAATATATCATATCTACAAGCTCCAAAAGCTTCTTCTGATAGGGAGAGAGTAGAATTCAGTCCTCCTGATACAGTGTTTCTCTGTCAACAGGAAGACCTTTCAGTAACCTCAATTCCTCTTTGTGTGCAACTAGAATTAATAAGGAATGTGGCTAAATTAGGCCAAGAAAAAGCCCAGATTACAGTAGCTCACATGATATTTTAAAAGAAAAACAAAGGTGGTAAGCCAGAGCAAATGATAAGTGCATCATGGCTAGTAAAGGTTTACACTGACCTGTGAACATGTTTCAAACTCACCTAAGCCAATCTGGTTACCTGTAGTTAACTTTTGGTCAATATTGTCAGCCTCTCCTAGTTCAAGGTAGGGCTGTAGGTTTCCTCCCACAAAACCTTGTTTCCAGGTTGTGTTATAAAGACGTCTTAAACCAGATTCCCCCATAGTTACAAACATGTGTTAGCATGCTGGCAGAAAAGCTATGTGGTCTGTTTTGTAAACTTGTTGAAGAACCGCATCGCTATCCTTCCAGGCACACACTCCTTCAGCACCTTGCATGAAGGATACACTGGAGGCAGGTGTGGTTAGGTGCTAATGGCATGATTCAGATAAATATCTAGTTAAAGTCAGGCAAAAAAGCTCTCCTATAAGGATCTGAACAGTGGACCCCATCAAACTTCTAATCCATTGGCTAATTGGGTTTGCTGGATTCTTACATACACAAGAGGAAGATTGTATTTTCAACAGTCTCTCAAATTTTCATGACTTTTTTTCCAATAAAAAATTGTGAAGCATGCCAGGAAATAGGTCCAAGAGAAAAAATAGGCAATAGAAAAAGACCCATAAATGACCTAATTATTGGTATTATAAGACAGACTTTAAAATAATGTGTTCAAGAAAGTAGATGACATAATAAAGATTTTCTCCAAAAAATTTGAATCCATTTAAACAAATTGGAAATTCTGGAACTTAAAAATTGAAATAATGATATTAAGCACTCAATATAGATGTATTTAACTACAGATTAGATGCATTACAGGAAAGAATTGATAAAATGGAAGACAGCTCAGTAGAAAATATCCAGGTGGATGCAGAGAGATCAAAATGGATGAAAAGACCAGAAAGAAAAGGATGAAAAGACTAGTTCATATAACAGCATATAATTGGAGTCCTGTAAAGGAGAAGAAACAATGGAGTAGAAGCAGTATTTTCTGAAAATGATCAAAGACATCGAAACATAGATTCAAGTAGCCTTGCATGCCTCAGGCAGGATACGTACCGAGAAAACCACAACAGGGCACAATGTGGTAAAACCATGTAAACAAAAACCAAAGAGAAAAATTGTGAAAGCAGCCAGAAAAATTAATCATTAGGTTCAAAGGAGCAACAATAAGACTTATAGCTCATTTCTCAGCAGAAACAATGGAATGTAACATTACTGTGTTGAAAGACTGTTAACTGCCAACCTAAAGCTTTATTAAACCCAGCAAAAATGTTTGTTAAAAGTTAAAGTGAAATAAAGACATTTTAAGATGAACAAAAGTTAAAAGAATTCATTACCAGTAGACCAACATTAAAAGAAATACTAAAAGTACATGTACAGGTAGAAAGAAATTGGTTCCAGGAAATGCAGAAAGGAATGGAGAGTGACAGAAATGGTAAATATGTGGTCAAGCTTAAATGTATTAAAAGTATATAATGTATGGATGACTGGATCAAGAGATACATATGTGATAAAGCAAATAAAGAAAAATGTTAATTGTATACTCTGGATAAAGATTGTATGAGTTTTCACTGTAAAATTCTTCCAATTTTATTTTTGAAAACTTTCATTTCAGAATAAAACATTGAGAAAAATATATGGACAAATATGAATGATGTTGATCATATAACAAAAATGAGGTGTTATGGGGTCTAAAACATATGTAGAGTTAAATGTGTGACCAAAATAATATAAAAAGATGGAAGGTAAATGGAGTTAAAGTGTTACAAAGTCATAGCAATATGTGGGAATATTAAAAGTTGTAACTTTACTAGACTATAATAAGTCAAACACATATATTGTAATTTCTAGAGTAACAAGTAAAATAATACATAGAAAGGAAATAGAATGAAAATACTTAATCCAAAAGCAAGAAACGCAAGAAAGGAGAACGTAGAGCAGATTAACCAATAACCAGAAAACAATTCTAAGGCGGTAGCAGTAAAACCAAATCGAATCAAATGTCATTAAATACTTCAATTAAAAGACATTGTCATACTGAATTTAAAAATCTATATGCCACTAGTGAGAGATACTCTTTAAATAGAAGGACACAGAGAAGTTGAAAATTAAAGAAGGGAAAAGATACAGAGAAGTTGAAAATTAAAGAAGGGAAAAGATACACCAACCACGATAAGCTGGTGTAGTTCCAGTAATACCAGATAAAGTAGACTTTAAGGGAAGACTCATCCTTAAAGATAAATAGGGACGTTTTGTAAAAATAAAAGGGTCATTGCACTTTTAGGATGTTATAACAATTCTATATTTGTATGTATCTAATAACAGCTCCAAATGTAGAAAGCAAAAACTGACAGGATAAATAAAACAATCTATAATCATACTGTGTGGCTTTAACACTCAATGGACTTGGACAGACAGACAAAAAAATCAACAAGGATATAGAAATCTGAACAACCCTTAATTAATTTTATTTGATTTATGTAAATAGGCCACTGTACTCAACATGACATAGTACAATTCTTTCCAAGTTGCCAAAGTTGACTGTTTCCTGTCTCATAAAGCAAGACTGGACAAATTTCAAAGCCCTAAATTCATTCAGAGAATGTTCTTTAGCCAAAGAGAAATTAAGCTAAAAATTAATGACAAAATAGAAAATCCACAAATGTTTGGAAATCAAGCAATCCACTAATAAATAACCCATGAGTTTAATAAATTTCAGTTGAAATTAGACAATATTTTGAAATTAAATGACAATGAAAATTCGATGTATCAAGTGCTAGCTAACCAATCATCCTTGAAATGTGCATTCCTGATTGAGACACTTTGAATGTTAACTAACTACCCCTATAGTGAAAGTGAATACGAAATCATGTATATATCACACCATGCATGCTGAGGGACTGTATCTTAAAGTCAAGCCGGCAGTGTAACAAGAATGGAGATAATTATAGTAATGCCAGGGCTTTAGGCGAGACTTCCAATCATTGAATAAAAAGCAATACTTAGATGAAGCTATTTTGAAAACACACTTATTCTATCATATTATATTCATCCATCTAAAGCAGTAATGCAACTGTATGTGTAATTTCCAGGAGATCTCAACATTCAAGCATCATTTCTTACCCATCAAACTGCCATGTTCTTTACTTCCCTGTTTATCTCTTTCCCCCGCGGATATGTTCATGGGAGCAGAGGGAGGGCGGGGATGAGAACCTGGTCTGCCGCATTTTATATTCTAATATTTTCAACCCGATGCTTAGTGTGATTGGAGAAGCTGGAAATCGAATCAAAGACCTCCGGAGAAACCCAATGATGAGTCACCCTGGAGGGAAGGTTTTCACTGTTGGCTTCGGGCGCCTAATTAGAAGCTAGTGGAATATTATCATTTACTCTACCAGCAAAAATGCTCACTTGAGAGGCAACTGGGTTGAGGAAGAACATGCTGAAAGCAGAGTTTGTGAACCATAAGGGAAAACTTCATCCACAGCAGCCACCAGAAAAAAGTGAGGAGTGGGACAGAGTGTAGCAGACAGCAGCCGTCTCCACGCAGTGCCCAGGGTGGAAAGGGGCTAATGTCTTTGAAGCGCTGTCTCATGGCGCTCAGTCACTGGGCTTTCTTCCTGAAAAGTTTAAATCTATGTGGGTTGTCAAGTTCTCTTCCTCCCCACGATACAGTCCTTAATATTTGGCTTTCTTTTAGCCTGGACTTTTCCATAATTTAATAGCCACCCACGAGAAAGGCGGGCCTCAGCACGCCTCTTGGTCTGTTCTTCCACGTGCAGAATCTGAGAGGGGCAGGGGCCCAGGCAAGTCTCCCTCGTGCCTCCCTTGCCTCCCTGCACTTCCTTTGCTGGACAAGAAGACACTGTTCTGTCCCTGGCATCAGAGAGTACATGTGGTTGAAGAAAATGCACAGTTTTGTTTGGGGGAGAAGGGAAGCGAGAAATGAGCATGAGTTCTTTTAAGAGAAGCAGACGCAACTACATCCAGGAGGCTGCAGGTCGCCCGACTAGTGTGACTACTGCCAAAAGAGCTTTGATTGCATTTTTGTACTACCCTTTATCAATACCAAGTATCTTCTTATCGGTGCTAGCAAGTGGCTCATGTAGTATTTGCTCGAGGAGAATGGTTTATGGAGCTCCAAACTTGGAACACTTCTCACTGTCCTTGGCAGGGACCCACATGGCAAATGTAAGAGAGACCTAATTGCTAGCGATGTGTGTAGGGGTATCCCTTGCTGGAAGCATCACAACACCTTACAAATATATTAAGACAACATCATCAGAGGACAAAGAGGTTAAATAAAACAGCTTGTTCACACTAAGTGATGTCGTCAGGGCTACATAGTGAATTTACAAGGCAAGTCAGCTAGTCCCTACTTCACATGAACTTTTTCCTGCCTTATTCCATGGGAAGTAAGGTAAAGATTATTATCTGATTTTATTTTTTCAGGACAGATAAGCGTGGTTCTATTGCTGGAGACACACAGCTGAGCTATAGATAAAAAGGTAACTGTTTACGTAGTATAATTTTAGTGACCTGACAAGTTTCCACTTAAATTTTCTGTATCTCCACCTACAAGTAAATTTAGGGAATCAAGGAGGCAAAGACTATAGTATTGCTTCAGAAGTCACATGTTTCTTAGAAACAGCTTATAAGTATTATATATATTAAATATGTAAGTATTAATAGCTATAATTATTAGTAGTACACATGGCTTTTAGATTAACCAATTGATGCCCTGGGCCTGAAGGGATGGAAATGAAGAGGTCATTTTTTTTTTTATTAAGGTATCATTGATATACAATCTTATGTAGGTTTCACATGAGCAACATTGTTTCAACATTCACCCATATTATCAAGTACCCCCCACCCCATTGCAGTCACTGCCCATCAGTGTAGTGAGATGCTATAGAGTCATTACTTGTCTTCTCTGTGCTGTACTGCCTTCCCCGTGACCTACCTATATTGTGATTGCTAATTATAATGGCCCTTAATCCCCTTCACCTTCCCTCCCTACACACCCTCCTCAACCCCTCCCCTTTCGTAACCACTAGTCCCTTCTTGGAGTCTCTGAGTCTGCTGCTGTTTTGTTCTTTCAGTTTTGCTTCATTGTTAATACTCCACAAATGCATGAAATCATTTGGTACTTGTCTTTCACTGCCTGGCTTATTTCGCCGAGCATAATATCCTCCAGCTCCATCCATGTTGTTGCAAATGGTAGGAGGTGTTTTCTTATGGCTGAATAACATTCCACTGTGTATATGTACCACATCTTCTTTGAAGAGGTCTGTCTTGCCAATGGGTTTCAGTCCCGGGCAAGTTTGCTATGGATTCAATGTGACCAAAGAAATTGACAGCAAAACGTTCTTGGGGTGAAAGGGTTATACCCAACTTTATTTCCAGGGTGGCAGGTCAGTCACTAAAATCCTGTTCACTCAGAGCGAGTCTGCATGCAGCAAGCCAGCCTCTGCCTCTGGGCCCCTCTGTCCGCACAGCCATCCTCTGGGCCTCTCTGCCTGCACAGTCGTCCTGCACAGCCATCCTCTGGGCCTCTGTCCTCAGTGCTGCCACCACTCCAGCCTCTGCTCTGCTCTCCTGCAGTCTTGCAGCTGTGCCACTGTGTAGCACCCAGAGCACTGGGTGGAGCTCTTTATATAGAGTCAACAGCCATGTATTGCCCACAGGTGTGCAGTGAGCTAGTCAACCAGGGCCAGGTGAGAATCCTGGCCACAGGAACTCTCATTTTATCCACAAGGTCATTTTCTTAAGGGGGAATTCTCCCTCCTTCAAGATTATGCTGAGGCAGGCCTGTGTAGGGGCTTTACTTTGCTCCCAGTTCTCTGACTTTCCAGTACACACTTTATCTTGGGTTGGGTAGCTGCCTGTCATTACTAACCTGAATGTAGACAGCCCCAGCTCTTGCTGAGAACATTGGCAGTTTAGGACTGTGGTTTCTTAGACATCCCTTCTAAGCCCCGGAGCAAAGTACTCAGAAGCATTCTGCCCAGTTCTGCAATTTCTTAGCATGACGTTGTTGACTGACTTGCAGAACTGAAAAAGTAGGGCATTTTGCCAGCACACTGACCTCACACTAGTGAACTTGACTGGCTTAATCCTGGCAGTGACATTTGTCACAGTCTTTGCTTTATAAAGTGACTATCTTGAAGAAGTAGTATTGACCATTTAGCCCACATTCTGATTTCTAAATAAGGCTAATTTGCAATAAATATATCCCCTACTTGAGGACTGAATTCTTCAACACACATTCTTAGTTTTCTGAATTAGAAACAAGTATATTAGTTTGTAGAGTACAAAACCTGTAACACTATATAACCCAAACAATAGGTTGAAAACTGAGTTTGTTGTAACATACTAGTAACACCTGGTGTAATACCTGTTAACATGCTCACGCCTGAAGCAAATTGGCAGGTGCTGTTTCTCCTTTTGCCAATAACTTGTCAAAAACTGACTTAGAGTGCTTTCCAGATTCTCAGGAGAACATCCAAGACAAGGCAGCTTATGTAGCCCTCAAACTTCACTGGGGCAAGGGCTGGCTCCTGGCCACCTTGAGAAGTCATGGGAAATAAGAGGAAGAATTCCAAAGAGCTGGGAAGAGGCCCCAGGATGGCAAGATGTGATGAATTAATTGATATACATCTTACACAAGAGTCAGGGTGAGGATAAAGGTGAAATTCATTTCCTTAACAGATCCATCTCCTTTCCTCCCAGAGTTAAAATGCTGCCTCCATCTGTGACGACCAAAGGGGAATTTTATGTCAAGCCTTAGGACTCAGTAGTGTCATTTCCCCAGACACCAGCAAGGAAGGCAGGCAATGCCGGGTCACTTACAGATATTCCTAGAGAAGAATCAGCTGCCTGGCCCCATAGACGCAAAGTACTGGGGAGCGATCGGGCACTGCCTATAATTAAACCGGAGACTAAGCACAGAGGACGCACCTGCCCAGCGCTGTCTGATCCTTTTTCATAGACCACCTGGCAGTCCTTGAGATGGCACCTTGATCCCCACTTCACAGATGAAACAGTAGCTTACAGAACTTCATTTACAAAGGGCCGTCTAGTGTAATATTTGACAGAGGGGCCTCTAACACCAGGCCAAGTGGGTCCAAATCTTGGCTTTGCCACTTAGTAACCGTGTGACCTTGAGAGAAGCTTAATTTGTGTTTCAGTTTCCATATCTACAGAACAAGGATAACAGTGTGACATGTGCCACACAGAGTTGTAGAGGACTAAGGAAATTGATACATGCAAAGCCCTTAGAACTCGGCCTGGCATGTGGTGAGTATCCTGTTAGGTATTTGTTGTTATGGTTGTGTGTTTGGAGCTGAGCTGAGAGATATGAATCTAGTTTACTTTGATGGTGGAGTTTTTGTGTCATCTGTTGTTTTATGACTTTATGAAACCAAGCAGTGTAAATTTCTTCTTTCTCTTACATCTGAACAGAGATGATAATTCTGCTTTTGCATACAGAGGTACCGTAGAAATCTGTTTTTATCTACATAACACTTTTTAAACAGAGGATAGCTGCTGTACTGGGCTAGTAGTTAGAATTCATATCAAAATTAGACTTTGTGACCTGCAGGGTCAACAACTGCATTTTTGCTAAGACATGTTTCGAGGCATACAACAGCCCAAATTAATTCTCTTCCTTTATCACACAGACAGAGGATTGTCGAGCCTTTTCCTAAATTTTGTTCTACAGTTCTGTCTTTAGAACTAGAAGATTGCTTCATCATGCACACATTGTGCTTCCCTGGTATTTCGGTAACTGCTGCCCCTGCTGCACATTCACAGCAGACCAGCTGTACAGCTTTACAGTTCCTTGGGAATTTGGTCACTGAGTATTCAAAGTCGAATATAAACCAACTGAGGTTGCACACACTTTATACAAGACAAAATGCAGACCCAGGACAGATAACTGGATTCTGCTTTTCTGCTACAAAAGTCTGCCTATTGTTTTATGACTACTTGATACAAAAGCTCATTATAGCATGATTTCTCAATGAGAGATTTAAAATTTAATGAAAAACTAGATAAAATGTCTTGCCAATGGGTTTTAGCCCTGGGCAAATTCGCTATGGATTCAATGTGACCAAAGAAACTGACAGCAAAACATTCTTTGGGCTGAAAGGGTTTATTACCCGGCTTGTTGTTCTCCTGGCGGGAGGTCGAGCACTAGCATCTCTGCCTCCTCTTAGAGCAGTGGGCGGAGCTCTCTATATAGTGCAATAATAGCTTATTGCCTAAAGGTGTGGAAGCGGTAGCCTAGCAACAGGCCAGTTACATCATCAGGTGGTTTAAGTTCACTGAGGACCCTGGCCATAGGAACCCCAACTTCCCCACAAACATATATGCTTTCTTACATCCTTTCACAAATAAGGTGGAGAGAGGGGATGTCCCAGGATGTCAGTGGATACCAATTCTTTCCCTGTCACAAATGGCTCTCCCTGGAAACTTATCCATATTAATTGGAAAAGAGCCTTATGGCAAACTCTTTGAAAACCACACATACGTTTTCCTAATTTGTCTTTTAAAAATGACATCTAGACTTTCATATATCATTTTTCCTTGTGAGCATACCTAATTAACATACACTTTTCATGTCTATTAGGCTGTATATATGAATTAAATTTCTAATTTATATGAAGTGCCAAGATTTTCATGCTCCTTTTGGGTGGTACTGACCATACACCACATACGTGGTGTTCATACCACATGTCAAGTGAGTTTTGAAGATATTGACTCTCCCCAAATACAGCATTTACATTCTTGAAAGTGCTTCCTTTTTCCCACACAGATCTAACTAAATATTAGAGGTATTTGACCTTTCATTTAAAAAAAAGAATGTTTGATGTTCTGACTATTTTCAACAAAAGATCTCTGTTCTCAAATGCATTCTATGGAGTGAGCTCCTCAGTTCTTTTGAGAGGCATAAAAATCCTCTCTGAAGTCGGCCTGCATGAAGATCAAGGGCAACAGAGGGCCACGGATTTGAAGAGAGACCGTCATCCAAGAATGCTTCCTCCCCCGCCCGGCCACGGGCTGGAGCTGGAACCCGGCGTTTTCTCTTGGCTTTGCTGCGAGGTGGCTGTCTTGCCTTGTTAAGGTTTGCGTGTCATTCGTGTTTCTGGTGAGGTTCTAATAGTTTCCAAGGCAAACCAAGCCACACTGTGGGATTTGATGTCAGGGGCTCCACACGGGCCCATCGCGGACATTAGCCAGAAGATTTCCCAAAGGCTTCCTGGAGGAGATTGCCAACGCCCGTCTCCTAACTGAGCTGCCTGGTGCATGCAGCCAGCACAAGGGCTTCCTAAGGAACGGAACCTGGTCTTGCCCTGGTCATTTTCTTATACACTGGGGGCTACTTAATGAAATACCAGTCCCCGAGCTTCCAGAGCTGCTGTGTCTCCTGCACACACCGCGTGGCAGAGTGGGTGGGCGTACAGCTAGGAAGGCAGGGCAGCCGGGTGGGAAGAGGCCCTGGCCCGATTTTGTCTCATCCATGTGGCATATATCCATCCCTTGCTCGCCGCCAGCCCCGCCCAGCACAGAGGGCTCCATTCTGGGGCGGCTTCCCCAGCTCCGCCCACACCTTCCTGCCCGCTCTTCCCCTTCCCGTCCTGGGGCGGCTTCCCCAGCTCCTCCCACGCCTTCCTGCCCGCTCTTGTCTCTCTGCTCTTCCCCTTCCTCTTCTTCTCTGTTAAGAAAACCGTATCTGTGGCCAGGGCTGCCCCCATCTCATAACGAGGCTTGGAAAACAGGGCATACAAAAGGCTACGATAGGCTGCAAAGCAACTTGTAAGTTTTAAATATATTAAACAAGTCCTTAACTTGCTACTGCAAGACCAACTGCATAATGATTTAACCTTGGAAAATTAAGCAATAGAACACAGTATTGTTTTAAAAAGATGCTTTACTAGGCTCCCATATTGCTAGACTTCTCCAAATAGTGATAGAATGCCATTTTTTCTCATTAGCAGTTTTGGGATCCACATTTGTGGACAACTGAAGTTTTGAAGATGCGAAGGATTCTGTGCTAGGCACTAGGTACAACTCTCAGTATACATTCTAATGTCCCTTCATTCCTTCTGTCAAATATTCTTTTCCAAATAACATGGACGTTGAAAATAATTACCAAATATAAACATTGATAAGTGTGCAGGTTTGGTGGCCCAGAACATCAAGGAACATAAATTACTTTTTAACCATCTCTGCATTGTATATTGAGAATACACATCATTCATTTTGATCTTGGTGACTTTCAATGAATAAGGATTTTTTACGTTTGGTACTTCCCACAGAGAAATTCACAGGTGATTTAGGCATGATTCTTTTAAGAGTCTTTTTCATTATTTATAACTATTTGGTAACCATTAAACCTTTCTTGTATACTAATAAACACATTTTTTATAAAATGTGTCACTAGAGCATTAGCTGCTTGGATTTTTCTTGTTAATCTTGGAACAGTATGTTCTTTTTTGAGGGAATAAGAAAATGCTCTCTGTTGGGCCTATGGCAGTGACATTGGGGCGTAATGTCTTATGTCCCCCAAGATGGCGTGAGTCCCACGCACTACGTACTGTATTTGGGGGGAGGAAGGAGAAGGCCACTACAAACCACAGCCCCGGGACGTGGTTCCTTTAACTGAAAGCTGTTCACTTCGCTGTCTGAAACCCTTCTGGTTGCCACATATGCTAATACATTGTCCAGGTCCTCCGAGAAACCATTCTCAATTCCATCTTCATTTATATCACTCCCTATCTGTCCAACAAACCAGAATTTAGCCTTAAAGGCATCTGTCACTTAATCTATATTATAATCTTGTCTTTGTATGTGAGTCGATTTGTTTCTCCAAATCACGGGTGGCCTTAGGAACCATGCTGCTATTCTGAGGACAGAGCATCATGGAATGTTGCAGATGGAAGGGGTCTGTGGGATCATGTTTCTCAAAAACACATTTAACTGTAAAGCCCCAATTTCAAATGAAATCCTCAACACATAAAACAGATCAAAGCAGAGCCGCTCTGGCTGAAGGAGTTCTCACTGCCTTTATGCTGCCCGGGAGGCCGCACGGCTCCATGGCTTCTGGTCTACAGTGGGTGAGAAAACCGTACCTGGAGATGGAACCGGCTGCCCAACATTTGATAGAGTCAGCTTTCATTGCCGTGAAGCTTTGCCGTCACTAGAGGCCCCTGCGTGTGGAGCTTGCCGGTGGTGAAGATCAGGCGGAGCCCAAGGACAGCCCTGCTTCACCCTGTGGGTCTGGGTTCTCTGGAAGCCAACACTGAGGTGGAGCTGGCTGCGCATGACGTTTATAGGAGGTGAGCACCAGCAGAAAGGAGGGGAAGGGCACAGAGTGTGCAGAGGAGAATGTCAAACTGCCAAACAGGCCCAGCGAGGATGCAGCCAGTCCCACGGGGAAGCTCTGGAGCATAAAGATGTTAACAGGTGTCTGTATTGGACTTAATGTCTGGGGACTTGAACCCCTGCCTCCGCCAGTCACTGGATATGGGCTGCCCCAGAAAGCCTTGCTGTCAGTGATCCATGTCTAGGGATTTCCAACTACATATACTGAGTCTGATGCTTGCTAAACAAATGTTTTGACAAATGTGCCCATCCATAAGATAGCTTCTCCTTTGCGTTTCGAGACAGTCTTATGGGTATTTCTCATTTTCCGTCTCTGTTCCACCAAGTTTAATGGCCGTTTTCACCTGCTGGAGGTTAATTTGGTAGAATGGAAAATGCAACAGCTTATATACAGGAGGATTTGGATTCTAGATCTCATTCTGGAGTTTATCAGCTGAGTGATATAGAGCGTGTTATTTAACTTTTCTGAGCAATGATTCCTCAGTTGTACATAGGAGACTTAATAACGAAGGAAACACTTTAAAACTACACAACAGCATTTTAAATGCCCCTTAGAGAGTGGTGCACCCCGAGTTTTTCTGGGGCTTCTTCCTTTAGCACTGTGTCCATCCATCTATCCTTTCTGTTATTAGTGTGAGTGATTCCTAACTTTTAATTTACAAGTCCTCCAAACTTCTAAAGACAATGGGAGATGTTTTCTGCTAATTTTGTTCCTTCCCCAGGATAGTTAGTGCAAGCTCTGCCCCCATTTCATGCAGCCTATCTCTGTTTAGGACATGTCCTTGTCCTACTGATTGCAAACATGACATCTTTCTGAGCCCCAAATACATCAGTTTACCAATAACACCCCGACGACATTGCACACCCCACTGGGGTCACCTCGCTCTGACATTTTCTTTGCCTTTTTTCCTGTTAACCTCCTTGTTAGTTCAGCTCTTCGCAATTTTTTTCTACTCGTTCTCCACCAAGTCCTAATTTTCTAGACCAAATTCCAGATTCTTTGACTTAAATTTTTTTCTTTATTGTTAAGTGTGTCATGCATACAAAGTTATATAGGAAATGCAGGTAGTTGCTCAGTTTAAAGACCGATAATAGAGCAAACATCTGTGTACCAACCACCTAGGTTAAGGAAATACTCTTATGATATATTTAACCATTAAATTAGTGCACATTTATTGATGCCAACTTTGTATCCAGAATTTGAGGACTTAGAACTATGGTTGAGAAAGCATCCAGTTTACATAAAAAAGCCTCCTCCCCATCTACTTGGGAAGCAAGAGACTGGCGGTAAAGAACTGCCATCCATAAAGATACTTGCCTTGAGAAATACAAAGATGTGATTGGGACCATTCCCTACACCTGGGAGAGGTAGACCAGCTTCCAAGAGAATGAGCCTTTGCTCTGGGTTTCAGGTTTGCCTGGGGAAGAAGAGAATTCAGGCTACGGCGCCAAGGCATGCGTCAGAGCCGTGAACAGCTGCGACGTGTTTTCCAGGTGGCAGATCATCGCGACTCATGTCCCTATGACACCTCCTGCTCTGGGTTCCAGTTTTGTTTTGTCCCCCTCACCCCACCCCCGAGCACACATGTTCTCACAGGGGTTCCCTTTGGGTCACTTCTGACCAAGTTCAGCTTTTCACCCATCCACTCATGCAACCCAGATGAGAGGTGAGTCTTCAGAAGCCTCAGCCTGTGTCAGAATCACTGTGGAGCTTGTTACAATGCAGCTTCCGGTCCCCACCCGTCACCGAGAATCTTTGGGGTAGGGTCCAAGGATCTGCATTTCTAACACCCTGCCACAAGGCAGTTCTACCACAGACAGTTCCAGTTACACATGGAGAAACACCTTGTATAGAGAGGGGTGGGTTGTAGAGGGCATTCAGGAATTGTGGGTGATGGTCTTGCAGCGTCTGTCCCCCTGGTCCCCGCAGCCCCCAGGAACCACAGCGTGCCTGGTCATGTCTGCCTCGTGTCCACCTTCCTGCCTGTGCTGTTCTCTATTCCTCCCATGAGGCCCCTGCTCCTGGCCATCACAGAGCCCCATTTGCGTGTCTCTGTCCGGCTCTGGGCCACTCCGTCCCTTGGACAGTAATCTGGGCCTCAGCTCTGTCTGCGGAAAGTCCTGGGCTGCAGCGCCACAGTGGAGTGTGGCATGCAAAGTTGACAGCCACATTGTGAGCCCCTGCCTCACCTCTCTATTCTCTTCCTTTTGGGGGCTTCTTTCTTGAAGCAGGAAAAAAGAAATGGGACCCCTCCCAAAGCTGGCGGGGGCATGATTGGAGATGGCATCAGAAGCAATACTTTTAAGACATGTAAACTGTGAGACTAGGCATTTCCCCTGAAATATATGCATGTCAATATTATCCTCATGGGGACATATGTCTGCATCTGTTTGTCTACAAGTGTTTACGTGCAGTCACACACGGATCCAGAACCCAGGTTCTACGGCTTTGTGTGTACTAACGTGTATATGGATGGGTGTGTAATTAAAATTTTAAACACTTGATTTTTGATAGTCTGCCTTGCAACTGCTGTGCTTTGAAAATTCAGAAAATTCCTAAGCTACTGTGGGTTACCGGGAGTTCTAGCAAGGGGCTCTCTGGGTGCTGGTCTTTATCAGTAAAGCTCCTCTCTTCTCCGCCTCTCGCCCTCTCCCCCTCCCTTCCCCTCCCTCCCTTCCTGCCTGGCTTTTCCCTCCCTCCCTCCCTCTTCCTGAGACAGCAGGCAGGAGAGAGACTGGTGCTGCTTCCCCTGAGAAGAGTGCTTGCAGGCACCGACTGGCAGGAGCCCGTGCTTTCCTCTTCCACAGATGCAGTGCTCTTGGAGGGAAATGCAATGTTGGCGCAGGGGCTGAGCTGGACCGGAAAGGTGGCTGGGAGCTCAGGGAGGCCAGGATCGTGGTCTAGCCAAAGGCTGGAATCACAAGAATGTTTCACGGGGGTCTGCTCTGAGAATTCCCAGACCCCCATGGATTTTAGAATTTCCCAGCCTTTTCTCCTTCACCTCCGCACTGTCTTACCTCCTCCCGAGATGGCCCCAGATCTGCAAGAGACATTTGAGAGAAGCTATTTATTAACAGATGTGAAGAAATGGATTCTGCACTTGATTATTTAGCCATGATGTATCAATGATGATGGATTGGACAGCAGTGTAAGTAACAGATATATATGTTCCTGTAGGTCTGTCTTAGTTGCTTTTTTTTTACTCTAACTTTTTTAGTTAATTTCCTTTTGAGAAAAGTGAAAATAGAATGTATCAGGTATACCAAAGAAGTTAGGAGGGTCCAGATTATATGAGCTTTCACCATGTTCAGTTGACTTGCAAAATACTATTACATATCAGATGAGATCACCAACTCCTGATACAGAACCTGTGAACATCTCCTGGAGAATGAGACTAAAACGGGAAAGAAATGATACAGGTTTCTGAACTGACAATCACTGATATATTCAGACTCATTCAGAGTTGCTAAAATATTTGACAGTGGCTCATTTTAGGATCAAAGACCGAATCGAAATGTGTTCTCTTCACACGATCATAAAAATGAAGTTCGCCTGTGAGTTTCAGAACAGGTTCTTTCTGGGCTATAGAAATATGAGATTGATTTTTTTTATAATAATGTTAAATGTCAACTCGCTTTCCCTCTGCTACAGCTTTTCTTGAGCCAGAATACCTGCCTGTTCCAGAATAGAATGTCCGGTCGCCCCAGGCTTGCAGGACGCTGGAGATTTGGAAAGCTAGTCATTTCTAGTCTCTGCCCATCAGAGGGTTTTCCATCTTTCTGTACTAAGGCTTGATTTCAGCACTTAAATTCTCCTGTATTCAGGGGGAGAAGACAAGTAACTTGAAGACCAAAATCAGTTTGTTTCTCAGGGGAAATATTTCTCAGCAGCTACCGAAAAGGTCAGAAATTGAAATTAAAGAATATGATTTGCCTTTTCTTTAAAATTTGAAATGAGGTTACTTTCATATAGAAAGAGTAACATAAGCTTTCTTGATTAAAAAGATGTATTTTAAAGGTGTTTAAGATCATAAGTCACGTAGTAAGGACATCAAAATAGATTGCTGATATTTTTTATGACCAGTTGCAACTTTTCATTTGAGTCCATGAGACAGTGTTAACACACATATCTCTGGCTTCTTGAAACTTGCTTAGATTAGGAAGCGGGGTTTGTAAGAGCGACACTCTGGAGAGCTTCTCTGAGTGAATCTTGCCTCCCTCTGCATCGCATCCATACCCTAGGCCCCTACTGCCCTCCCTGCTGCCCGTCTCCCAGCCCCCATCCTTTCCTCTGAGTCTTGGAACATCATGAAAGATCCTCTAAAAATCCCCTTCAGCACGCCCTGCCCAGCTCTGGACAGAGAGAGTACTGTAATGTAACACGCAGGGCTGCCAAATTTGGAATTGAATGAGCTCAGTTGATTCCTGAATATTAAATCGGCTCTGTGAGCGACTGAATGAGGTCCTATCTCACAAATCTGACTCAGAGTGCTCCTAACTTTACTGATTGGCATTTAACATCACCAAGGGCTGCAGCACTGAGCACCTGAGGGGACCAGCCTGAAACCAAACTGAATCCCCAACTCTTCTCAGATTCATGCCGGGCAAATGTACCTAGGGCCACGCCTTCTAAAATAGGTCCTTTGTTATCAAGGGAAATCTGAGACAGAAAACACATGTTGGCAATGTCACGTGAGTGCCTCTCTGCACACGCAGGGGTTGTGCCACACGGGGAGATGCTTTTGACCTTGTGCTGTTTTGTTTGGGTTTCTTGTTCATATGGATTCTGTCAGACTCGTGCATCTGGAACAGGTTTGGAGGGGAGGGGAAAAAGCTAAAGCAAAGCATGCCAGGAAAAGGGAAACCATTGCAAACCTAAGTCAGACTAGAGATGGAATAATTCTCTGGCCCAAATTCCAGCCCTCATCCTTGGTTTTGATGCCCCCATAAGGCAGAAACCGGTTGTAGCCTTCTTTGGTTCATGGAGATAAAATCCCTTTTGGATTTTAAACAAAGGAGGGAGATTTCTCCAGAAATACTTTAAAACCGCAGTAAGAAGCAATCTTTGGAGTTCCTGCTCATTCTCACAGAGCAAGCAAGCTCCTTCTGTGCTCCCACCCCTCTGGCTTTTCCTCCTCTGCACCCAGCCCTGCCTCTCTGTGCCTCTGAAGTGTCCCCTGGGGAGCAGCTCCAAAGCTCCCAGGAACCTTGTGTGTGTCCTCTTTGGGCAACAAGGTCAGCTGCCAAGGGCAGGGTTTTCATGGAGGTGGAGAGTGCTTTTTAGTGGTAAATGAGCAGAGGGGCCAGATATGCTGATACCTGCAAACAGGCTTTGAGAGAGGCCGCTGATTGGCATCAGTAAAACTGCTGAGCAATTAAAAAAATACTGAAGTCAAGGTGAGAGAAAGAAAAGAGAGAAAGAGAAGGAGGTGGGTCGTCTCTGAGGAGTTTCAGGCGAAGTTTTGTTAAGTGCCCAGAGGTCTAAACTGATAACACCCAATGGTTAAGATAGTCCTAACCTGATCGATACCTTAGGGGGGCATTCATTTGGCTTGATGTTCTGCAAAAAAGCTTTGCTCAAGATAAACCGCCAGTCCACTCCCCTCATCACAGTCCCATGACACTGTTCTGTTCCATCTTCCTTAGCGACTGGCTCTGGCCTAAAAGTCAGGAGCTTAAGAAAGGTTCTGAAACTAAGAATCATCTTCGGATCTCTCACTCTGAGGAAGAGGGCTTCCTTTAGGGTCATCCTCACTTTTCCTATTAGATGAGTTGCCCTGGTTCTGGTTTCGGCCCTTTGTCTGAACTAATGGGCCCCAGCTTTATATCTGTCCAGACTTTTTTCACCATGATCTGCATTCTTCCTACTGGAATCTTCACTGCAGGGAAGGAACCCTCAGGTTCCTGGGGAGTTTTGCTGCAGAGCCATGGCATGTTCACACAAGGCAGCCGTCTCACCCTCCCCTCCCACTTCTTCCCTTGGAGAGGCTGCAAGGGAGAAACCTGTCTTCAGTAAATTTGGAGAGGAGAGTTGACCTGTGAAAGATGCCTTCACAAGTTTTCCTGATCAGAGGGAAGACTTGCCTTCTCTCCTTGACACCTGTTCTCACTGGCTTCCCCTGGGAGTCCACAGGAGAATTGCTACTAGATAGCGTCTCAGCTCAGCAGAACCAATAGCCATTGTGCATGTTTGAGCTGGTGACCAGTAAATTGCTCAGCCTCCCTAAGCTCCGCTCTTGCTTGCATCAGTAAAATGCATGGAAAGCTTACCTCATCAGATGTGCGAGAATTAAATGGTAATATGTGGGGCTCAGCCTGCTTATGTCCTTGTTGATGCTATCCTTGTGTTCTGTCAGCCATGGGCCTGGCTGTCAACCACTTTTGACAGAGGACCCAGCTCCTAAGTGATGGGGGTCCTAGGATGGAAAGAGCACCAGAGAAGGAGTCAGGACCTGGGTGTGTGAGTCTCAGCTCTATTAGGAACTAACTGTGTGACTGTGAGAAATTCCCACCCCTTCCCTGTGCTCCAGAAATGGACAAACTTCATTTCCCTAAATGGGTTATTCCATCAAGATTCATGCTGGTGCCCCAGCCCTCCTGCTCTTGGTGACTCCTTTCTTCTGTCCTCTGAACCCTTCCCTGGTCCCCTGTGCCTGGGTCCAGCCCTCTTCTCTGCAATTCTGCGGCATCTGCTGCTCTCCATGAGAGGCTTTGCCACGGAGACACCGTTGTGTGCTCGCTGCCTCTCTTGGTCGTCCGCACCCACTGTGAGAGTGACCCCTCTGTCTGGAACTCTACATTTGCTGGGAGCCCAGGACCCTGCTCAGTCTCATAAACGTTTGCTGAATGGTTGTGTGAATGAAAGAAAGAATGAACAGAATCTCTGCCCCACCTCCTATAGGGCCTGATAAAGATAAAATGAAAAAATGTTTGTGACAGGCTTTGATGAGTAGAGAGTGCTGTGTAGACGTCTTTAGTTTTACGTTTATATGAGACACAGCGTACTTTTAGTACCAATATTTTAGTTGGTTTCTTGGATACTAAGATCGACCAGTTTTAGGGAAACAAAACAATATTCTTTGTTTGCTCTGTCCTTGCAGTACGGGGACATTCTTTGTCATAGAAGCAGGGCAGGCTTTATGTGGGCCAGAGGCTCTGATGTTTGAAACTCTGAGCCATGAAACTTTTCTTTCCAACATGAGAGATAAGAGTCTGAAAGCCAGTGCCCCTGGGAGGGATCACTCTTGTAATTCACCCGGGGTAATTGCAGATCCCTGCCTGCGAGAACAGGGAAGGGAAAGGGGTTTCTAAGAGCAGAGGTGGGGAGAGAGAAAGAAAAGGGGTCCTGGGGTACAGAACACACATCTCGCCCACTTCCTCAGCTTCATCGTGGAGGCAGACAAGCCCAGGGAAGAGCAGGGACTTTTGAGTATAGCAAGCCCGGGCTTGGGTTCCAGCCTCAACCTTTGGTGTTCGCTGCATTTCCTGAGCCCTCGCACTTAAGGTTACAGGTCCCGAGCAATGCTTGAGATCTGGCGCATGATGAAACAAGCAGAAAATGAATGTTCTTTGTGGGGAAAAAAACGTATGTTCAATAGAAATAGTCACTCCCAGTGGCCAGTCCTGATACAGAGCCACAAGATGGCCTGGAGGGCAGCCGAGATCATGTTCAAGATCAGGCTTTGTTGACAGACTACTCTGAAGGGATGTGTGTTAGCGCCGCACATGTATATGGAAACGCCCCTCTGCAGCTGCCTTTGCCACTCCGGTGAATACTCCGTGGGTCTATTATTCACCTCTTCAGATCCAGCCCGGGAGTCCTGTGGGTTCATTTTCCACTTTCCTTTGACCCTCGGATAGCTGCACAAATGAGCCACATGCAGCATTGTGGTGTGGGGGAGGAGATGCCAGGTGAAGGAATGAGCCTGCAAGGCCGTTCTGTGTCTATTGGCTGTTCTAAAGGGAAATTGAGGAAGAGTGCAAAGCCACAAATCTGAGATGTCAGCTCATAAATATGTAAGCTCCTCGCTTAGGTAATAAGCTCCTTGACAGCCAAAACTGTCATTTGCACATTCTCGTCAGCTGAACACAAAGTTCCAGTTGCCAGACTGTCCCTGGATCCTGGGGACTAAGAGCTGGTGAGCGGGGAGTAGGGAGGGGAGTGGGCTGAGGCTCTTTAAAGACCTCACGCTGTCCTCCATGGCTGCTGTCTTCGCGTGTCCCCACCATCAGGGGCTTTCTCTCCTGGTATTTTGATCACTATGTGTAGGCAAAATTTTGCATTGTGGTGCTTGGATTAGGAAAATGGTTGAGTAGGAATATATAAATGGAGACAGAAAAAAATCGTTGCCAGCAATTAGCTTTTGGCAACACGGATTAAATCTATACAAATTTCAATCACTGTTGTGGTATGTTTAAACTTCTATGGAGAACTTAATAAAAATCACATGAACAGTTTACTATATGTGTAATTTTAAAAGGTGAGCCTGCAGATCAAAGTTAGGACAAGAAGCAGATATTTAGTTCACATTTACTGTGCATCTGATATGTTACAGGCACTTTGTAAGGTTTTTGGGGACTCAAAAGTGAATCAGGGAGAGGAGTGGTTAAGTCAAAAATTAATTCTACTGGAATACGCTGTGATAAGCTGCAACATACCATTATTAGCAAAATACCATCAGAGCATATGGAGGAAAAGAATAAATTCTCCTTTGGCTGGTTGGGAAGGAGTCACATGCATCAGAGCTGGGTCTGGAAGGATGAACAGGCAGATTGCTAGGAAGGGAGGGCATCTGAGACAGAGGAACTGGCATGAGTCTCTGTTTATGCCTAGAAGCCTGAAGCGCATGAGAGTCATGTAATTATATTCATACTGCATGATGAATAAAACTAAATATTTTCCAGATTCTCAGAATAGACAGTGATTAGTAATAGATCACATTAAACTGGATGGTATAATGATGATGAATCAGCAGCTGTATCAGTGAAGATTCAAAATCACGTCATATTTTCACAGCTGATTGGAACCAGTAGATCATGGGTACAAAGGAGAGGATGTAGAAACAGACCCACCCCTGTGTGTTTAGAGCCTTGGTTCTGTGACTGAGTGGCTGGGTGGTCTCAGGCTATTGGTAACTCATTATACTTGTATATCCATTTCCTAAAAATCATTGGTTGAAGCAGAGGATCTGTTTAGGAGAGAGAACAGGAGGTTGAGTCCAAACAACCTGATGTCATTTGGAATGTGAGAAGTCCCTGGGAAACTATCCATAGTAAAATACAGGATTTTATAGCACATTTCAGGTAACAGAGTCTTTTTACAGTCGTAGTAAACACTCTATCTGCCAGCATTCTATTAACTAGTTAATTTATTCAGGTGCACACCCAAAATTGACGACAGTGGGAAAACATGCTAATGAACCTTCTAAAACACCCAAGAAGGGTGGAATATGTTTTGGATGCTTTTAATAATAAGTCAAAGCATCACAGTGGTTACAGAAGCAATAGCATTTTAGAGCTGGGAGAATCCGTAGGGATTATGTATTTTGATGACTTTCAAATCTTTGAAGAGTGGCACTCTGGGAGTGAACCAGTGCTAAGATTCTGGGAGCAGAGCCTGCGGGAGCTGTAGCATTCTCAGACTCTCATTCTTGGATTCATTTATGTACCACTTTTTTTCATTCAACAAATGTTCATAAAGTCCTGGCAACATGTAGGATACATATTTGAATGAGGTATTGGCTGTACCCTCTAGGAGCTTAGGTTTTGTAAAGAGGTAAGACAAGAATGTAAAAAATATAAGCAGGGAGTTACTTTTGATATAATGAAAGAGATCTATTGAAGTTCAAAAATGGAAATTATTTCCTAGTGAAATGAAAGATTATGCTCTGAAATAAACAATCTGCTGGATTAACTTGGGTTTATCCAGTCACGTTAGTTTTATTTAAGAAGTTTTGAGCATCCAACTAGAGAAAAAAGTTAGGTAAAAATTAAGTGTTTGGTTTAACCCCTTTTTATTCTGGGGAAATGTAGAGCAGTGTTAGAATGGAACCGTTGATTTATCATTTGTTGATAGACTAATAAGAGAATAGTGTTCAAGTACACTATTACCTTGCAAATGTAATTTTGATTAATATATTTTTTCTTAAAAAACGTTTCATCAGTTAGTTAACAGGAAATGTGAGCAGTATCTACAGGCATCTCATCCTGAGAACCACCCCAGGGATAAGCCAAGGGAACATGGACTTTGAGCCCCCTCTGGAGGAATGAAAGAGAGCCCTCCCCAGCTAGTCTGGCAGCAAATGGTTTCTTTTCTATAGGCCAGAAATGGGGGGAAAATGTGTCATCAAATTGATTTTTGGAATTAACTTTATGAAGCAGAAGTCCAGAGCCTTTAAGTTCTAGAGAACTCAGTGAAGATGTTTGCTTCAGCAGGGAATTTCAAAAACATCCCTCCCCCAGAGGCTTGGGAAAACAAATGTTGGACACAGACTAATAATGATGTGAAAAAATAATTATAATGAGCACAATTAATTATATTGGTTTTGTGAACATAATGGCCTGCAAAACCCCACACCACAGAATATTTTATGGATTAGCATCATTTAAGAAGCCAACAAACCTTAAAAAAAATCTGTTTATTCATTCACTCATTCTATAAGCATTTATGGATGCCTACTGTGTAGGAGGCACCATCGTTGGCAATAAATACACAGAAATCCTTGCCCTCCTCTGCAAGGCTTCTTCCAGAGCAGATGTTAAGGGTCAGACCTGACCGAATGCCCTCCTCAGGGACCGCTGCGGGGGAAAGGGAGGTTGTGGGTTTGGAGGTGGGAGGCAAAGCCCCTGGTGGATCTGGGGGGTGCTCAGAAGGCTAGGAGGTGCTGTGCCCTGACAATAGCCATGCACGGAATCTTACTTTATAAGATAAAAAATGATCACATTCCCACAGACAATGAAGAACCTGTTGATATAACTCGACAGGCTTGTTTTGGAAGATATTTAGAAACTTAAATATATCCAGTTATGCCCAAGAGTATAGCTATGCAGAACCTCTGGGCTGGAGGAATCCTTAAATAAAAGTCTCCTCCACCTGGACCTGTGTCTGCAAACTCTTCTATTGATGGGAGGCATGTGAGGCCCAGAGGGCTGACCCTGTCAGGAAGACATGCAGTTGGACTTTCTTCGGGGCCCATCCGTGTTTATATAGGGCACACTAAGGACCGGCGATGTTGGGAACCCAGTTGTGGGAAAGGTAGAGATGAGTACTGACTTTAGGGAGCCTTTGGTCCTGTGGTGGACAGAGTAATCACAGCCCAGTGTATGCGGCAGTGAGGCAAGGCACACTTCCAGCCCGCTCCTCCCCTTGACCGGCGTCCATGCTGGCAGGTGCCTGGCTGGTGTGAGAGACGTGGTGGTCCGGTTCTACCAGGCTTTGTGCAGCCCAGACAACTTATTTCCAGTGCATCAGGGCAAGTAATTCTGTCTACACCCAATATAAATTGTGGGTCAGTTTAACCTGAACTGTCTTAGTTTGCTTAACAGAGCATTTTGGGTTTGCATGTGTATTTATTTTGCACACGTGCCCTCTGGGTGCCCCAGGACACTGCCTAAATAAAAAAAAAGTGTCTTGGTGAGGGTGATAATTGGTGGTCCTGCCCTCGGTCATTCCGGCGTGAGGACACGCTGTCAGAGGAGAAACTCCCGAGTGAGTAATTGCCTCCAGCACACAAAGGCTGCAGACACATGGCTAACGTAAGAATCTAGTTTCAGCTCGTGGTTTTCAGGCCAAAGCATCTGTACTGATAGAGGCTTTCCTGACACCTGATAGGTCTGTAGAGGACCCCAATTTATTGGCTCAGATTGAGAATGTCCTCTTTTCTGACCTTTCTTAGCTGTAAATAAGTCCCTCCCAGCCAATAGCACAACCAAAACTCATTTTCAAGAGACCCAGGACCTGAAACACATCCGAGTAGATATTAAAGACCATTATAGTATTGATAAGCCTCGTGGACATATTCAGTTGACTCAGAATACAGGGCTTATTAGCAAAGGCATCTCTTTCACCTTGCTGCTTTTTATGATTCGTACTTTTGGAAGCTTATGGGAAAGAATCTCTAAAAAGAAACTAGGATACAGTTTTCATATTAGCGTTTAATTATAGCAGTAATTGTAACAAGCATTTCCTGGTTATTTACTATGGGCCGGGAACCGTTCTAAGATATATTTATATATACCGATTTAAATCTCTCAACTCCATGAGGTAGCCACTCTTATGTCCTGTTGAAGGCAGAGGAAACTGTGGTGCAGAAAAGTTATGGAACTTGACCAAGGTCACAGAGCGAGGCATGGCGGAAAGAAGATTTGAACCCAGACGATGCAGCTGCATAGACTATACTCAAATTGTACTCTTGACCATGTCTCTTCTCTGCCTCTTGAGAGGCAACTCTGAAATCCCCGAGTATGATAGCACTAAGCAAATGTTTGCTGAAGTATATGTTGAATCACAAACCTTCCTTTACATGACTCTGTTCTCCACTCTTATTTCACTGTAGACTCCTCAAGGTCTGAAATCAGAGGCCTGAAGGCGTCCTTGAGGAATTTTCTAGTCTAGAATGAGGTAACAGAATATCCATCATCTGATCATCCAGACTCACAGCAGAACCTCACCAAATTTTGACTCACCTAGCTGAGCTGACTTCGAAAGAACCTCAAGACCTGACTGATGTAGTATCATTATATAGCATGGCACAGGATGTGAACTTCTCTTAGCAAACTTGATAAAAGTGTGAGAAAATAGTACCTAGAAACCCAACCAATAGCAGAATAGTTCCTGTAACATCTGTGTAAGGATTTATACTTTATCAGCATCCTCAAAATGATTTAAAGTGACTTATAAAACTGAATACTTATAAGATAAACTAGATCTTAAAATATATATTGGAAACCAGATAGAAAGGGAGAGAGAGAGAGAGGGAGAGAAGGACCAGTTCCTGGTCCAAGTTGCTTATTGTAATTTGACATTAAGGCTCTGCATTTTATGGAACCAAGGCAGATGTTATCTAAAAGGAGTGAAAGGGTAAGGGAACGAGAATTTTGCTGAGCTCCTGTGTGCAGATCCTCATGGCCACTTTTCCGTAGCTTATGCTTTTCATCTTCACACCAGACCCTTGCAATGGATGTCATTATTTCCATACACAGCTCAGGAAATGGCAAAGTCAGGATTTGAACCAAGGCTCTCCGAGTCCAGAGCCTTTATTTTTATATTGGGTTGTATTACTTTTGACCCATGAAGTGACACAAAGCATTTATCTGGAGACGCCTGATCTTTCTTGGAGAATATTTTTATGGATCCTTATGTAGGGAACATTAGGTTAATAGCATAGTGACCTATAAATGGTAGGGGATCGATCAGTTTTTGTAGAATAACATGAATAAGTAAGTGCATAGATGATAAGATGAAAGATATCTTCTTTAGTTTCTATAGGATATAGAAATGACTTTTTATGGATGCTTTCTTTCAACCTCTATAAAAGCAAAAGCATACCATAGCATCATAATTCAGTACACAGCATTTAGGTAAAGACCTAAAATATATATGTATATATAATATAGATAATGTTTTTTCTTTCATAGTTTAATTTTTCAAAACAATAGTGTAGACCTCTGCATCTTCAGTCCACACTTACTTCTCAGCGCATTGGAATGTAGTCCACCTCTCATCTGACCCTGTTCAAGGTCAGTCTGACCCTGGTCAAGTGATGAACTCACTATTCTAGAAGAGTGGACACTTTTCATTCTCTGTCTTTTCTGGTCTATTAATACCATCTCGTCTTGTTGACCCTCATTCCAGCTTTCCCTTCACTCTAGCTGCTCCATTTCAGGCTCCTTTGCTCCCTCCTCTTTTCCATCATTCACTGAATGTGGAAGTTTCTTATGGTTCCCTCCTGGGCCACTTTCTGACTCTGCACCTCCCTGGCCGTCTCCACCAGTCTCATGACTTCAGGTGCCACTTCATGCTGAAGGCTTTCCAAGCTGTAAACCTAAACCAAATATTTTTTATATCCAAATACTATAAAAGATCTAAACTGTGGTTGTATGTCTTGAACAATAAGTGGTTCCTATTTATGGAGCCACAAGCTAATATAAAAAGTGTAATATCTTACATGTTTCTTAACCATTTCTTGATCCTCAGTCATGCTTTAGGTGTCAGTTCTGTGTGTCTTTACAGCATTGAACAACTCTGCATTGGCCATTATTGCTTGACAAGAGTCAAAGCAAAGCACAGAAATTTGAAGATAAAGTGTTCGTAGCCACTCTCAATTCAATATCATTCATAAAGATAAAATGTCTGAAGTTTTAATTGGAATCAATGGGAAATAAGATTCAATTTATAAAACTCAAATTACAAGCAATTTGTAGAAGCATATCTGTCGTGTGAATGTGGGAATCCACACGAGAAGATGGTTGGTTGATTATGTAACATGAATTGCATTTTGTCCGTGACTATATTCACAGACGCAGCTGATCTAGACAAAAGGTATTTTCACACAATCTGTTCTATCAGAACATAAATATTATTTTCCTTAGGATAGTATCAGGCCTGGAAATTTTATTCTTAGCCAAGGATGCAGAAAACTGTAGTTATCATTAACAATATGTTAGTAAAGTTGAGATAATACTTTAAACCTTATGGCTACTTAAAATATCATGCTCTCAAATCGCAAAAATGGGAATCATGTAACTTAGGATTCTAACAAAGGGTGACCAGCATAAAACATTCAATTTTTACCTATTGTAGATTTCACCTACCTAAAAATAATATGTCTTCTGAAGTAAACATTAGTTAAACGTGCAGTTTAACACAGTCCAGGCTTCTTTACAGAGTTAACCAGGAAATGTGAACTAAATCTTCATTTTATTTTGATAAATTTCTCTGTTGCCTGCAATTTATTTCAAAATAATTTAATTTCTTTATAGTAATGTTTCAGCATTTCATAGTTCTTTTCAAAAGTGCTTATTAACTCCAAGACAAAAAAGGGAACCGTGAAGAATGTAATAAAGGTTTTAGTTGAGAAAGATGAATTACTTGAGAGGAATCCACCAAGTTATCTTCTTATTTTTAATTTCGTTACTATTTTTCCTGCCTTCTCCCTCCTTACCCAGGCCATACACACACATAACATCAGGCGTGGCATTAGAATAAGTACAGTGGTGAAACGGAAGGTGAGGGACGGATGGAGTCCATCCTTAGAGCTCAAGTGCATATCCTACCAAGGAGATGTGCATCCCAGACATGCCTCCTGTTCCCTTCCCATGCTCCTTCCTAGCTTAATTGCCTTGCACCTGCAGAAATAATCAAAGAAGCAAGTATTATGCCACAAAAAGTAACTTACAGGTCTTTGTTAGCAGCTTTGATGCAAAGTTGCAAGAGGAATTGTCCCCGCACTCTCAAGCGGCCATGATGACTGTAGATGCTTTCTTCTTTCACAAGTCATTTTTGCCTTGCTGTGACCTCTCGTCTTAGGCCATCTGTCCATGGAGATCGCGGCTCTAGTTTATTGAACACAAAAGCTGCCTTATTCCACTGCTTCAGCGCTTTTGAACGTGCCTGTGGCAAAGTGCATTCCTGCAGTGTGCTTTTCAGCCATCCGCAGAGACTCCATCCCAAGTGACCTGGCGGCACAGAAGTCAGAGAAGGAGGGGCTGTGAATTTCCACCTTTCTCCCTCTAGTGGGGCTTCTGAGCTACCTGCAGCCAAAGAGCGGCTGCCCAGCCTTGCAGCAGAGTCAGGGGCAGGCATTTCTGCGGCACTCCTGAGTCCGGTTCAGAGTCTTGCAATGCAGAGGAGACTCCATATTCATTGCTGTTCTTTGAAATAACTTACTTAATGGTTTCTTCAGATTTCAACTATAGTAAATAATTTGTTAGACAAAAAGAAATATTGATATTAAAGGGGAAAAAGGAAATGACTTCTTTAGCAAATGAAACCAACCATTATATATTCAAATTTAATTCACCAAGAAGCCCCCAAACCACAGAGCATATCTCCCAGCATTGACAATTAATTAGCTTTGCTCTGAAAGAGCTACAGGTACTGAGCAAAGAGTTACAGATTAAAGGTTTTATTTTCTCTGCAAACACTGTCCATTTCTAGCTATCACACCTTGGTAGCAGTTTGCTGCTCTAGGCAACAAATTATTTCTGAAGTGCATAATTTCATGTCAGTTTTTTAATTTCATATAATCAAAATATGGGAAGTAACTGAGAATAACGCACTGTTTCTTTCAAAATAAAAACATCAAAAGAGTGAACAACACAACCGATTTCAGTTTCTTATGCTCTTCGAGATAATTTTCCACCAGGCAGCTAGGGAAGATAAATATTCAGGAAAACTCTGAGGGTATTAGTGTTCACCCCTGGCTTTTAAATGGGCTGTTTACAGTAGATCACATGCAGTTTCTTCCTTTTAACATTACATTAGCATATGTGTATATGATTTAACTAGAAACTACTGGAGTAGCATCTGAAAGGTAGCATGATGTAATGAAAAGGGCATTAGATTCATTAGATTCTTGAAATAAAATTATTGGAATATGGAATATGCTTATTCCTTGAAGGAGTCTTAATTTGAATTGGATAGTCCTTGCACTGTGGAAGACATCTATCTATCTAGATACACAGTTATTACGAACAGTGTTTCTTGGCGGAAAAAATCAGGCATTGGCATTCCACAAGGAATGGGCTTTAATTAGCCTATGTTTGTTTCTCTGTCTATATTTATAGGCAACTGAAATAGCTGGATTGTAGTTAAATGGTTTCATCAATTCCATTCAGTAAGACTAGCCAGTTCTCAGTTCATGTTCATGAAAGATACCATCACTAAAATCATATATATCTAGTTTGGGATGGTTTTTTAAACTTCAATTTGCGTTTATTTGGGTCTGGTGTCCTTAGGTGTTCACAATTCCTTTAATTCACCTATTGAACCCAGTTTGCAAAGATGGGGCTCCGGGTGAGGAAAATCTCCCTAGTTTCCCTGGTATGAAGCAGGTTCGGGCTGTGCAGATCAGTCCAGGGAAGGAGGTGGCAGGAAGCATCTGGTCAGAAGGTCGGTGAGCACAGGGCGAAGCGTGTGAGGACTTACATACAAGTAAGGAGGCAGGGAGGTCAGTCCAGGCTGGAGAACGAGGCTTGTAAGCCGGAGTCAAGCTGGCAAACTGAAGCCAAGAAGCAGGAGATGTGGAAGCTAGTTCCGAGACTGGGAAGACCGAGACCCAGGGCTTGGCCCAGCCTACGTACGAGGAACCAGTGTGGGGAGCACTGGGCACTGCTGTGGCTCGGTCATCACCCAGGTGAATGGCCACTGGCACCAGGTCAGACAGCAGGCAAGGCTGTGTCCCGCGCGTAGCGGCATTGTGCCCGCCCTGCGCTCTCTCCGCCCCGGGCGTTGTCCGGGCATCGTAGCCAGCGTACCGGAGGCAGAAAGCCCTGAATGAGCGCCTCGCTGCTTCCGTGCACATCACGCTCCTCTCCCCGACGCAGTCTCCCCAGAAAGTCTCTGCGAGTGTGCATAGGCGGGTTGGGGCCTCCTGCTCTCGGGCCGCGGGGAGTAAACAGGGGCAGCCTTGCGGGTCTGCATAGAGAGAAATAACATTGAGACGTAATAAACAGGCCGACAGTTGTGAGTCACAGGCTCAAGTGTGTGTCACATGGCATCAGAGGCAGTTTACGAATTGGCGGTGTGTTCCCTCAGACTTTTCTATTACCCATGAATTGAGAGTAAGTTCTGGTTTATTCCATCTTCAGCGTCCTTGAAAGCAGAGGTGCTCTCTCTTATATGAAAGACAGCTGAGGCTTGAAGCAAGTTGCATCGCCCGGAGCTCACTCCGTCTCAGAAACAGAACTTCCCTGCTTTTAATGAGTGTTTTCTTCTAGGTCTTCACTGGAACCTGTTGCCTCAGCAGTCCAAGTCTGACTTAACTGGGTTTGCTGGACATACAGAGATAGCAAAGTGTGATGGCAAAGGCCGCACGTCCTCTGGCTGCCAATGGAGCACGGCGCCACCTTGTCCGGCTCTGAACGAAATTCAGTTCACTAGAGCAGAGGTTCCTAACCTTTTCTGGGGTCCTGGAGCCCAGCCTCCTGCAGATGTCATCTAGGCCTTCAGTGAAGGTGTCCTGTCAGAGTCCCCGCCACGGGAGGTATTAAAGGAAGCTGAGAAGATGGGCTGTGGTGGCTGGTGTCCTGCTGCCAGGCAGCCGGGGCTGGGCGGGGCAGGGGGGACAGCCCAGTTCTGAGCAGCTGATGTATAGTGAGCTCAGGGGGATGCCCCTGGCAAGGCAAGCCAAGAATCTTTCTTAAAAATGTTCCAAACCCCAGTGACACTGGAGCAGCCTGGCTGAGCCCTGAGAAACCACAGCATGGGGGAGCCCGGCATGTGCCCTCTCAGACCCCAGCAGAGACCCTTCCCCTGGGCTCCTGAGGCACAGGGCCTCGGCAAGGCAGAGATTCTCCTATGGACAGAGTGTTTATGTGGTGTTTCCAACACCTGTATTTCCACAGCCAGGAAATAACAAATTTGTGATTTATATTTCGGTTTAGCCTTGCAGGTCAACAGCTAATTCTCTTATTAAACATCTGCTTTATTTGGGCATATGAAACATTTCTACATTCACACAAGGAACTTGGTTCAGCAAACACCTTCATAGGTGCCTGGCTTTAGGCAGAGGAGAAGGTGTTACTTTGAATAGCTTTGTAAAAAACTGAATTTGTGAATGGGCTCCTTTTTCTCCTAGTATTTTTGCCTTGAGTCATGTTTTTATTTACCCATAATTACTCTGACCATGAAAAAGTCCAGACACAAATGGAGTGACAGCATCTACCAGCAGTATGGTTTCCAAATACTGCTTTTCACCTTTTTTGTGCCTCCAGGCAGGAGTGGATGGTGAGCCGCCCAAACAACACAGTTCAGGGAAAGCTTCAGCTCCAGCCTTCAGATGGGTAGTGGCTTTATCTGCTGTGTGTCTGCAGACTCGCCCAGCCTCCCTGTATCTCTGCCACCGTGGAGCCAACATAAAGTCATCAGTAATGCTGGGTGGTGTGGATTCTTCCCAACTAGGCAATTTGGGAGTAGCCTCTTGAACACAGAGCAACTGCTGGGTAAGCTGAAGTTGACTCTAGTGATAGTCCTGGGCTATTGATTGCTGAGTTGTTCTGTGCATCGTTATCGTTCGGTAAACACCAGCTGACAATGTGTGGAGCCCTGAGATGCAGCCTAAGCAGCGTCTAGCTTGCTTGCGTCGGTAGAGGACAGTGGAGGATGTATGGCGGTGGTCGGTGTTATATTGCTGCTCTTGCCACGCAAGGGCTCACTCTGGGTCGGGGCTGTAAGACTAGTGAAGCCATTTTCATACACTTTGCCTTTCAAGTCCTGATTCTGGGCAAGACCTAACTCACTCAGCTGAGACATTCCCCCACCCCGTGATATGAAGCTTTGTTGCTAGGCAACTGTGTCAGTAACAGGTAAGTGCTTACATACAATTTGATTTTAGTTACATACAAAAATACCTAGCTGCTTTTTCTGTTGGTCTTCATTATTAGCAAATGATTATCAGTTGGCTTTCTTTTGCCCAAATGAAATAACTGCTTTCATTTATCAAGTTGCATAAGAGCAGGACGCAGTGGAAAGACTGGGCCTGGAAGGCAGAAAGCTTGGACCCTGATCTGCAGGATGAGAATCTCTAGTTCTGTGACTGTGGATAAAACCAGGGACCTTCTGAGCCTACATTTTTTAAATCTATCATTTGTGGTACAAAAAGCTTCTCCGCTTGCCTCACAGGGCTGAGCGAGTGTGGGGGAAATGTTTGAGAGAGACCAGGACATCCCATGACCTACTTCATTATCTAGAACCCCAGGCTGTAATCTGGGAACTTGCATGTGTCGGTGTAAACGCCAAAGGCTGGATGGATGAAGAAGCACTGAGTGAGCACATACTGCCTCTGCAAGCAGGTGCAAAGCTAAGGGGCAGGTCCGGGAGCAACAGAAGAAAGGAAACACGTGGTATTGACCCTCCAGTGAGTTAACAATGCAACACTAACCACATAGAGAAGCAGGAGACCACACTGCAAGCAGCACCTCATTTCATGTCAAACGTAAGCTACATACTCTCCAGACCAAGTGCTTTAAGACTTCAGGGGCAAGGATGGTGTTCCCAAGGCTGAAGTAGTTGATGAGGGCAACTTGTCCAAGCCCTTGAAGAATGGATAAAATTTTAAGAGAGGAATAAGGGTAAACTCATAGAGATGATCATGATGGGCTAATGTTCTGCCTTACGCTGCAAAACTCAATCCATTTTTCAAATTCTAACAGTGTGTGGCTACAGGGTTTTAACAATATTGTTTGAAGTTAATGGCCAGCCATGTTTTACTCCTAGCAGTAAATGTTTTATTTGAAGTCTTGCCATGAATTATCTTCTTGCATTAATGAAATGGTTCATTTACATAAAAATAAATAAAAAACACCCAAGACCCATATGCTTTTCAGTCTCTGGAGACACGGAAATGACCTCAGTGACAGCCAATTAGGAAACGGAGAGTCGAAGGGGCACACTCTTCTTTCCCGTTTGGAGTTTCCAAAATGACTAGCATGCTTTGTGGCAGGGTCAGAATCCTTCTAAACAGGTGTTCTTTCCAAAGGAAGCATAACTGGTGTTTTTTACATGTAGATAGATGTCTTAAATGTTTCCGGAAGCTTTGCCGCAGATCAGTGGTTCTTGTCCCACACCCTCCCTATTTATCATCTGTTTTATTTTCTGCTGCCCCATGTGTCACTGACCCCATGGATTCCTAGGAGCTGCTGTGATCTGTCATTGCTCATTACCAGATCGTCTTAATCCTCAGAGCATTGAAATATCTGACAATGGTAAATAAGCCGCCGTAGCCCACGGCAGCCCCAGCCACTGTCACGTTAAATGGCAGCTTGGATTGTCTTTTACATGCTGACAGTGGGAATTCTGCTACTTCTGTCCCCTCCGGGGTCAGGGCTCTTTCTGTGCAGCAGATGTGCGGCCATTCTGGGGGCATCCCCTGCCCTCCTCTCGAGGGGTTTTCAGTTACTGTCTCACCAATTGATTGCCTAGGTCCAGTTTAGGAGAGCATGAATGACCTCTTAATTTTTATAAACCTTTTAACCACCTATCTGAGCACACCACATCTGAACATCCCCCTCAGACAAGATAAAATGCACTCAGGATGTGGTTAGTGGCACACGGTGTGTAGAATTTTTTAAAAGGATAATAAATCCTTTAAATAAATGACCCCTGCCCATTACTCCTGCCTGTTCCCTAAGGAAAGTTCTATTCTTCATGAAGATAATAATTCTTAAAAGACTGTTAAATATTGCTCATCAGGAATCCCTAGACACTAAGAATGGGAGACCCCCATTTTATTTGCATGAGCTGCGCTGCTAATGTGGGCTTTCCGATAAATACCCCACAATGAGTCTATCACTCAAATGCAAAAAAGAAAAAAAATCCCCTAAGTTCCCCCTCTGAGACCAAGGACGTTCTCCCACCTAAACCAAGTAAACTTCATCAAATAATTATTCACCTCATTTTTGAAGATCTGGGTACGCCTGGTCAATGAGAACAAGTAAACATCCCAGCTGAAGGTCATCTCAGTTCTAAACTGATTCCTAAACTCGGATCTCATTAGTGATGTTAGGACAGTTTTCTGCTGGGTGAGGTGAGGAAGGCTATGGAGAGAAAGGGGTAGCGCCCAGAGGGAAGAATTGAACTCCAAGGTTTAAAATCTTGCTCTGCTCTCCTGCAGCCCGATCATGCTTAGCACAGCACCTCTAGCCTTATAGATGCTCAGTAGATATTAATTCCATCCTGCCGGAGAGACTATTTTTTTTTCATGAAATAAAAGGCACAAAACACTAAATGAAACTCCTGGATATTTCAAGATGTGTGCTGGGATGAATAGCTTTAGGAAATAGGTCGTTCTTACCATCTGTGGTAAGAATGAGGCAAGCAAATATTGCTTAGAATAGCTTTATAGGTTATTTTGTTTTATTTGAAATCTTACAAAACAACCCACTCATTTTTTTCATGGGGGAAGAAAAGAACTTAGAAGGCATTAATTACACAAAATACACTTATAGCTAAAATGTCTTTACCTTTTCAATTTATTCGTGACTGCCTCTCCTTTACACTGAAAAATGCGATTATCTGTGAATGATTTCTGTACCTTAACCTTCTCCTAGCTGCATGTCATCTAAGTGCTATATAATAAGAGCGGAAGCTGTTGAGTTCCACGAAGTTGGAACATGTGAAATACAGATCAGACAGCTGGCTCTAATGATGTTGAAATTAAAATCAAGTGTCCTTATAGAATATATGGCTGTAAATGTGATTTCTATTTATTTAAAAATTCTGGAATCCTCCTAATATATATTTCATATACATGTTTTAAGAAATACTTTTTTAATGTATTCTCAAAATAATTCCCACTATTACTATTTTTCTGCATTCAAGCCGATGGACGCTTCCCTAAATGGAATAGGAGTTCCAGGAATCATTTCAGAATCTCTGCCTTGGAAGAGATTTTGGAAATGGTCTGATTTCCCCAGTACGTGTGTTCCTCTGTCTGGTATTCCCTGTAGGTGGCCCTCTAGCCACTGGACACTTCCAGTGACAAAAAGCTATGTCATGAAGCAGACCCATCACTAACAGGTTACTCCAGTTTTTAGAAAGAGAGCCCTTACACTTATAAACCCAGATGTGCCTCTGTCACCTGCCTGTTCCAGGATATTCCAAGATGATACTGTGCAATATGGGTGCATGGGTGGAGATCCAGGCTCAGCTCCACAGCTTATTCTTGCAAGGTGCCGTCTGTTAAGTACGTCCCGTGTATGAAATCTTGTGCATGTAGTCTCATTTAATTTTCATGAAAAAGTCTGTAAGTAGGTACTATTTTTGCTCTATTTTACTATGCAACTGAGGCTCAATAATAATATTTGTAACTGTGGAACTGAGGCTCAATAATAATATCTAGTGATGATGACGACAGCATTATTGAGTACTATCTGTCAGGTGCTGTGCTCGGCCCTTTATATACATTTTAAACATCAGAATTTAAGTAACTTGCCTATTATCTACCTACTATCTGAAGACGCTTGATGTTCACATGCAGGTCAGATACTAAAAGGACTGGATACTCCTCTAGAAGACTCATCTCTTCGTTACATGGGAGTAAGATTTTTTTTCTTTACAAGGTGTTCTGAGATTCAGAAAGATGACCTATGAGCTTATCTGGCATTCATGCTTGGAAAGTACTTCCCACCACATATCATTTATTCATTTTTTTAAAGAGAGTGTTTTGGAAGGCTGTTCCTTCTTCTTCCTCCGGGTTTATATTCTCCAGGCCTTTTAATATTTTCCTTCAATTTTCATTTACTCACTCAACAAATATGTCTGAGCTCTCTGCCCTGTTAGGACTTAATTCGAGAAGGGAAACAGACAATCAACATGGTAACTAAGTAGACCATCTAGTGTGTTGAAGAGAATGAGGGCCACTGGGGAGGGGGTGGCAAGGCCAGCTGGGTAAGGGAAATTGGAAATGGCGAGTGGGCAGTGAGATGTGTACTGTGGCTGTGTAACCATTTATCCCAAAACTTAGTGCCTTTAAAGCACGAATGATCGTTTATTATCTCTCATGGTTTATGGAGTCCAGAAATCTGGACACAACATAGTGGGGATGGCTCGTCTCTGCTCCTCAATGCCTTGGGCCTCAGCCAGAAGACCTGGAATCAACCAGAGGCTTGTGCTCTCAGATGTCTGGGAGTTGACTCTGGCTGTCCACTGGCATCCTCAGTTCTTCTCCACACAGCCTTTTCCACGTGGCCTGGGCCTCCTCACAACGTGGAGGCTGGATCCCAAGGCCGAGAGGCAGGTGGAAGCCATAGTTCCTTTTATGCTGAGCCCTGGAGGCCATACAGCATCTTCCCACCATGTCCTGTTGTTCAAGGCAATCTCAGAGTTCCACTCAGGCTTGAAGAGAAGGAAAGTAGACCTTAAGTCTTGGTTGAGAAGTGTCCATGTCATGTCCTAAGAAGAGTGTATGGGATGGGATACACATTGGTACGGTCATCTCTAGAAAATACAGTCTGTCATGGTAGGCAGGGAAGGTTCATTGATAAGGTAGCATGTGAAGAAAGGTTGAAGGTTAGGGAGTAAGCGCTATGCCTCTCTTCATCTGAGCAGAGCATTCCAGGCTGAGATGAGGCCTGTGCAAAGGCCCTGAGGCAGGAGGATGTGGCTGGATCAGAGTGAGTGCAGAGGAGAGCAATGGAAAGCTGGTCTGAGAGCTGGAGGGACCTCTTAGGCCGTTGTAATCACTCTGCCTTTTACTGTGGGAAGAGAAGCAAATGGAAGGTCTTGAGCAACGATGTTTTTAAAGAATCACTCTGGGAATGATGTGGAAAGTAGACTGGACAGCAGGCAGATGACAGGGGGGTAACAGAAGAAGGGAAGGGGAAGTTAGGAGGTGATTGCAGTGATCCAGGCAAGAGAGGTTGGTGGCTCAGACCAAGATGGAAGCACCAATGGTGGTGAGAGGTGTTAGACTGTAGATCTGTTTGACGTTACAGTCAAGCTGTCCCGATGGATCGGATGTGTGCTGTGCGAGAAAAGGAGTCAGATGTCTGGGCCATTGCAAGGAGGGGACTGCCATTTTCTGAAATAAAGAAGGCTGAGTGTGTATAGCTTTTCAGGAAAAGATCAGGAATTTAGTGTTAGATTTGCAAAGTTGAGGTATTTATTTGATACCCAAGAGGAATTATTGAAGAGGTAGTTAGATAAACAGATACAGAGTTCCAGAGAGAGGTCTAAGCTAGAAATTAACATTGAGGAGTCATAGGCATAATGATGTTATTTAAATTGTGGTCCTGGAAGAAAACAGCAAGAGACAATAGAGGTGGACAGGACCAGGACCAAGCCCGGAGGCACGCGCCACCAAGAGATGAGGAGAATGGAAGAGGCCAGCGAGGGAACCCGGAGAGGAAGGGCCAGGACCATCCTGGGAGCCTCAGGAAGAAAGTGCATCGCAGGGGAAGGATATGCTCAGTGCTCTGATAGGTCGGCTAAGGTGGGGCCGAGAGCCGCTACACGTAGCTCCCGGGAGATGGCTGGCAGCCTTGACAAGAGGGGCTTCGGACGACTGGGGAGACAGACACCTGATGGGAACGCACTTCTGGGCAACGGAAGGAGGGAAGCAGAGAAAGCCCATGTAGACCACACTTTGCCGCAAAGATGAGCGAGGCCACAGGCAAGCAGCTGGCTGGGGAAGGGAATCAGGGGGATTCGTGTTTGACTTTTCAAGACGGAGAAAGAACAGCATGTTTGTGCGCTGCTGGGAACGATCTGCCACCAAGCGACAGTTTGATGACCGCCGGGAGGGGGGGAGGCCCTGGGACGGTGTCCTTGGCAGGCCCTGCAGATGCTCCGCTTTCAAGGACCCTCGCTTCCCTCCTCTGCAGGGCCTGTGGGGGTCCGTGCGCATGGGTGGCGGGATAAGACAAAGGAAAAAGCCAGCAGCCACCACCTGTTTGAAGCTGCCTTTCGGCATCACTCCCTTCTCTCTGTCTCCGCATTGGGACCGGAAACCCCGGCGGGGAGAGTGGGAGCGTGGCACTCCCTGGTTCGTTGCCGCTATACACAGGGATCCTAATGGGAACGGCTGATCCTTTAGCTCCTAGCAGATCACCGTCTTCCCCCTTCTTTCTAACCCTCCTGTGTCTGGCTGGAGAGCAGGGAGGGGTGGCCGAGCGGAGAAGCAAGTGCCAGATGGCAGTGCCAGCACCCAGGCCGGCACGAGGCCTTGCTCATGCATGGGGGGCATCTCAGGAGTGACAGCTGCCAAGAAACTGCCAGGCGAGTCGCTGAACAATTCCACTTCACCTTGAATTTTAGAAGGAAGACTGGCAGCGACATCATGAAAAACACAATTAATTCCTAGGTTTTTCTTCCCACTGATTAGAAAAAGAAAGAACCGTGGCGATCTCTCCCCGGTGCCCCTCGCTTTCATCACGCTGGAGCAGAGTGACTGTTGAATTCCCGAAGCGTGGCACATGGCGTTGGGACTGGTGGGGCGTCATGCCATCAGAACCTGCCATTCCTCCTGCATCCCCGTCCTCTGTGGTTCGCTCTTGTGAAATAGATTTTCAGTTTCACAACTGAGAAAAAATTAAGCTTTGAAGTCCTGATTCCATTTGCTGTATTTGTGCAGTGGCAGTTCCGTAGCGAAGGGGATTTGTCGAAGCATGGTGATTACTGATAAAAACTTACACTAATGATTCCAGGTCGTTAAGCTGGAGAGCAGAGGGAAGTCGGTGCCCACAATGCTGGTTGTGTCTTTGGACCGGCCCCTCTCCTGGCCTGCGATGTGATTGAGGAGAATGCTGGATGCATTATAAAGCTTTGATATGTAGTATAGAGTCATAGGGGTCCATCCGTTTTAAGCAGTAGTTCAAAGGTTTAAAAACACTTAGGGAATTAGAATTCTTAGAACACCAAGGATTAATCAAAAATTGAGTTTATTATAGTGTCTGAAATGCCTTTGCCTCACCCCCCATCCCTTGCCTTATTTTCCCATCTTCTCTATAATAACATTATTATGTTTTTAGTGTCGGGGCCTATGAGTGATGGAAGATGTGATGTGAACTGCTGATGTTAGGAATGACGCCCCGATCTCTCTCTGCCTTTCCTGCCGCTCCCCCCCTCCCCCCGTGCCACCCTTGCCGGTTCACACCCTTCTCTGCTTGCACTTGCCGATGAATTGCATTTTGTATTTACAGACCGCCCTGCACAAAAGCCCGTTTTCCACACACACGGCCCATAACCTCAGCACCCTGCACTCTCGCTGCAGTTTATTCTGCTCTGGATTGTTCCTGAAGCCAGTTAGACGTTTATTTCCCCGT
>JAQQAC010018689.1:31670362-31709594 GCA_029783875.1 Phataginus tricuspis | reverse complement strand
TCAGCCTGGTTCGGATTTTACAAGGTGTTAGAATTTCTGAGTGACTCCTAAGTTCCCTCACACGGGAGTTTATACCAGAGAAGTTATGGAATGATTAACCTAACGGGTGCTGTTTATCCCCAGTGATGACCAGCTTTATTCATGGGTAAGCTGAGTGATGGCGGACGACAAATAATTCTTTGTAAGTCGCGATTGCAGAGCCACACAATTTTACGGCTTCTTCTTCTTTGTGATCGGATCGCTCGTTACGTTCACTCTGCTGTAGTAAGGGGTGCAGCCGAGCACTCGGGGGTGAAGAGAGCGCTATTAGGAACGAGGGGTTCTCTAAGACAGGGAAGGTAAAGTAACGCTGGCATACCTGATGGCACCATACTTGCCCCTGACTGTCTCTTTTCTGCATTTTTCCCTCCAGAGCGGCCCAGAAGTTAAATCTGTCTTCTAAAAAGAAGAAACATCGACCTTCTACTTCTGTAGCCGAGCCACCTCTCTTTGCCACGAGCTTCAGTGGCATCCTGCAGACGTCCCCACCCCCGGCCCCGCCCTGCCTGCTGAGGGCCGTCAACAAGGTGAAGGACGCCCCGGGTGTGGGCAAGGTAGGTCCCACTGCCGTCTCTGCCGTGCGCTCAGGGTGTGGGCTGGGTGTCAGGGAAAGAATAAGACGAGGGGCCCGGCTTGTTTGTTAAAACAAGAAGGGAACAGGCCGAAGAGGAGACAAAATGCAATTCACTGGAAGTACTATAAAATATTCTTTAGTTACATACACTAAAAGGTCAGTTAAGACATTCAGATTATTGGAGATCCGATTTGATTTTGACAAGAAGAAAACAGCTTTGCATTGTTTGACAGAACTCTAACCATTTAAAGAAAAGATACAAAGACACAAAAGACAGGACAGAGGCAGGAGACTGAGAGAAGAGCTGGAAATTCGAAATCGCTGACACCCATTTTTTCTCCCCTTCTGAGAAATTCTAATTTCTGCTTGTGAACCACACCACTGATGGGATTTTGGGGGGACGTTTTCAGCTGTGCCACCCTGGCCAAGAAGTGCAATTTTGAATTGTCACCAATCCTTGGAAGGAGCTGTAGGACCACTAGTAGGAGATGTTGCTCTGCTGTGTTTGGGACGATTTGGTTGTTAGATGTCACCTCTGAACTCGCTCTTCTGAGATAAACATTTGGGCCCAGTGACTTGCGGTTTGCTCTTCAACTGATAAATAAGCTGTGACATAAAAACATTTAGTTAAAGAGAGAGGTGGCTGTTTTATTTCTATTATTCTCATCTGAAGTGGGATGGCGCGCGCGCCATCGCTGGGCCCTTGACAATTAACAAGTTTCTCCCCAGGCTTGGCTACGGCCTTGCTGAAGGGAGGCTGCTAAACCATGCGTGCCCAGCTCTTGCCCACTTAGGCTACTGACTCCCTTTCCCCTTGGCCTCCAGACCGGGTCATTCCCACGTTCACAGTCTTGAGCAGCTTCGGCCTAATCGGGCTGTGCTCTGCCCTCCTGTCTCTGTGCTTGTCTCCTCTCCTGGGGTGCTCTCCCATCCCCCATTTCAGTCCCCCACTGGGAAGGGATTAACTTGCTATGTTACTCTTTCCAACAGCATTTAAACTGTAAGATCCTGTTGAATAGAGCAAAGCTTACTCCAGTGGAGAGCCTCCGGTCCTGGAATTTTCCATGGCATTGGACCGGGCAGGTCATTTTCAGCTGAGGCTTTCCCAGGTGCAGAGGGGAATTAGGAAACCTGACTGTGGCCAGGGCTCCATCTGCGGGGGCTGCTCTTGCTGTCTGGCCGGGAAGGGGGTGGAGAAAGACAGATGGACCTCAGGGGGTGGAGAAAGCCCTCCTCTGGGGGGACTCAGGTGGTGGGGATGCTGAGGAAGCAGGGCCCCCAGGTGGCACCTGGGCCAATAACGGCCAGTAGACATGCCGCCTTCTAAGAGGGTGGGTGCAAGGAACTGCAGCACTTCTTAAAAAGTGATTTCCAAATGTGGTAAGATACACAGAACCTACCCATCTGCACCATGTTTAAGTGTAGGTGGGCTTTTGTTCTGCCAAGGGTAGTTGGGAACTTCAGTGCCAGAGCTGAACCATTCTGGACAAAGTGGAATCCAGTTACCATGACATCTCCTCCTGTCACGCTCTGAGCAACACCCATCCTCTCTTCTCAATAAGCGTGAACAAATATGTCGGTGTAATCACTCTGAAGAGGCAGCAGACTTTCAGCCAGCCCAGGACACTCATATACCCCAATATGGCTCTGCCCAGGGCCCTCCCAAACGACCCATATATGACCCCTCTTCCTGCACTGATAACCGGGCCCTGTCTGTGGTTCCTAAAAGGGTCAGTGGAGATATGTCTTCAGGTGGGCCTGGGCCCCAAGCTAGGGCCTTCTGTCACCTCCAGCCCCATCCCTGCACCCCTCCCTGGGGCGCTGAGATAAAGGGATCAGGATGCCACGGGCAGGGACGGAACCAGCAGGAAGCATGTTACTAGCCAGGAGGCTGACCCAGTAAGACAGTCTGGAGGCCACTGGCCCAGGCTTGACTTCACAGTGTGCTGTGTGTAGTAGCCAGAGATAAAGATAATTATAAATAAGAGAGGCGGGTGTGAGACCAGGTATAGCCACAATTAATATTACAATCATAGAAAACTAAAGCTTGCAAACCACACATTTATTTCTTTAATGGAAGGTATTTTCCCTCTCCGTCATTTGCACTTCAATGTGCTTTTGTGAATGGGAGAGAGAGGGGTGTTAAGCAGCCAGGAACAGCAGGACGCCCTGAGTCCCTGGAAGTCATAGAAGTGGTCATCAGACTAGTGTCAGCGAGTGACGGAATGAGACTCCTGTCTGACCAGGGGCCACATGGCAGCTGACCTACTGAGCACAGGGTGTCATTGGTGAGGAGGCCATGACAGTGGGGGGCAGTGTGCTCCCAGGAAGGCAGTGGTCATGTGCTTGTTGAAAACTTGTGTGTGGCTGAAGCAGGTGGTTGCTAAGCACAGCTCCCATCCGCTGCCTCCCCCCAGAGGCATGTCTGCTGCACAAAGTGGTACGAGGCCTTCACTTTGCCAGAGGGGTGCCCAACTGCCTGACCTCAGCCCAGGCTGGGTTCCCAGACTCCCACTTTCCCCACCGCCTGACACCTCACTGTGATAAGGAACCGCGGTTCTTCTTACGCATATGGAAAAATTCTCATCCATTTATCTCTGATGAATAATTTATACATTAACATCTCAAGGAAATACAGTGGAGTTTAATATAGAACATGAATAAGTGGTGCTCTATATAAATCGGTGTGTTGAAAGTAGATAAGCTTGATTGAATTGCCAAAAGCAAGCCCAGCCCAACGCCACCTCTTGGGCCTCAAGCAGCCAAGGGCTGCCTCAGGAAACCTGGCAGGTTTTCTTGGGTGTGGAAAGGCTTCTGTGGGTTCATTTAGAGCAGCCCTCTCATTGAGGAGAGAAGAAAACTGAGGCGCCGAAAGGGCCCAGGATTTTCCGGTACCTCCTGAGTCAGGCCCAGTAGTGGGGACCTTGAAGCCATTTTATTTTCTACAGTCTCACTGGGCTGCTGCTATGGATACATGACCTTTAAAAAAATTGGGGGCAGAGACAAGAGTGTGATGGGGCTGTGGTGGTAGCAGTTACCTTCACCCATGGAGGACGCGCCCGTCTTCAGGTCAGGGTTGGGGAGGAAGAGCGGACACACAGCCAGATCAGAGACACCCACCACACTCCCACTGCTCCCGCAGCGCCCACCCTCCACCCAGAGCCAGACTCAAAGCACAGCTGTTCTGCAGGCCCACGTGACGGCAGAAGGTGGGGTGACTTCCGTGTATTTGGAGCTGAAGCTAACACACAATGCAGGAGATGTGTCAGGGTCCTCGGCATCCACAGCACTTTGTGGCACACAGCAAATCTCTACTGAGCTCCTGTTATATGTGAGGACTGGGCTGCAGCCATGGCCAGACAGGCAGAATGCCAGTGCCCCGGCACTGAAGATCTAATGCATTACCCTCGTCATCTCAGAGATCCCACCAGCCTGAACCAATATGAAGGACACTCTGATTTGAGGAGAAGCGAAATTACAGACTTATTCTATCTAACTTTCAAAGTATGTGAAGAAACTATATACTAAGTTGTCTTGTGGAGACATTCTTAATGGAAGATAATGATTAGTGGATCAAAACAGCTTAGTCCCCTTTTATATTGCATTTATTCGGCTTATATGTAAGTGATCCTTCTAATTTGTTTGAAAATGCTTCCTTCTCCTAAGATAGCAAATGCGCCTCGTGAAATGTGTTTGCATAGTTAATTAACATCCATGTTTAAGGACCATTTGTTGGTGTATCACAGTGTAGTGTCACGGTCATTTGTCTTGGATTACAGGCTTCTCCAGGGAAGCACCTTGTTTGTTTGACTCCCTAAAAGCACATCACAGGTGCATAAATGTCTATAAAGGTGACGATGGCAGTGGTGACAGTCGTATTGGTGATGATGTCCCCACCTGTGCACTGGTGAATTCTCCTCTTCCCAGAAGAACACCTGGGAAAGAAGCACAAAGGAAAAGAAGCCTTCTTTTTCCTTCAGAATCCCAGGAATGCCTCAAAATGCATGAGCAGCACCCAGCCTTCTGCCCCCAGTCATGTTTTGGGGATGTAAGAAAACTCCCGTGGGAAAGTGCCAGCAGCTAGAGGACAAACTCTATAGAACTCGGAAAGACCATAAAAATATTAGACGGAACAAACATGAAGAGGAATTATGGACAATTAAGCTGGGGCAGGTTGAGGGGACTTGTCGTCCTTGATTTACTCAGCAAGTATCTGTAGACTTGTGTACAGGTACTGCAGCAGGGGGCACTGCAGGACCCAGGACATGGCTGCTGCCTAGCAGCTCTGGGCTACTTCCCTGCAAAGGAAGAGGAGGTACATCCTCATCTCCATCAGCTCTAGGCTCCTCTGCAAACCTTTGCCTGGCATTCAGCCTCAGCCACCGCTCCTGTGCTATCAATGCTATTTCCTTCTCCTGGGATCCCTGGTAAGCCATGTCTGGGAGAAGTGGCGCCATGTGGTACCCGCTATGGTGCATCCCCTTCCCACCTGCCCACCCACCGGCTGTGTGTTTCTGAAGTGTCACTGCTCTTTCTCCTCCGCGGGCAGTGAGCCCAAAGATGGTGATCTGCTGGAGTCCTCAGAGTTGCAATTTAGAAATACACTTGCTTGTCTGGCCAGATTATTTTTCTTAGGCAATAAAGTCTAGAGCCATTTTTCTTTGTTCTTCTCAGTCCTCATTTTTAACTCATCTGTCTTTTATTACTCAGCACTCTTCTTCAAACCCAAGAGCAGCATATTTTGACCTCTATACTCTCCTTCTCTCTTTGTCTCTCCCCACCTCTTTCTCAGTCAGACACACACACACACACACACACACACACTCACTCACTCACTCACTCACTCACTACCTGGCCCATGTCACCAGGTCCTATATTGTCTAGATTTAGTTTAATTCTAAACTTTGTTGTTTGGCATGTAAACCAAGAGCCCAGAAGAAATAAAAGAACTATGCAAGCTTTTTAATAGAGACAATTTCTCCCTTACAGATGTAGAAACATTTTTAGGATAGATGGCCTTCAATAACAGGCACACCTCAGACACTGCGGGTTTGATCCAGGCCACCGCAGTAAAGCAGATCTCACAAAAAAAAGAGAGTCAAGTGACTCTTTTGGTTTCCCAGGGTATATAAAAGTTATGTGTACACCAGACACAAAAGTAAATACAAAATGGATCAAAAACCTGAATGTAAGTCATGAAACCATAAAACTCTTAGAAGAAAACATAGGCAAAACTCTCTTGAATATAAACATAAACAACTTCTTCATGAACATATCTCCCCGGGCAAGGGAAACAAAAGCAAAAGTGAACAAGTGGCACTATATCAAACTAAAAAGCTTCTGTACAGCAAAGGATACCATCAATAGAACAAAAAGGCATCCTACAGTATGGGAGAATATATTCATAAATGACACATCTGATAAGAGGTTGACATCCAAAATATACAAAGAGCTCACACACCTCAACAAACAAAATGCAAATAATCCAATTAAAAAATGAACAGAGGATCTGAACACTCACTTCTCCAAAGAAGAAATTCAGATGGCCAACAGGCACATGAAAAGATAAATGCTCCACACTGCTAATCATGAGAGAAATGCAAATTAAAACCACAATGAGATATCACCTCACACCAGTTAGGATGGCCAACATCCAAAAGAAAAACAACAAATGTTGGTGAGGATGTGGAGAAAGGGGAACTCTCCTACACTGCTGGTGGGAATATAATTTAGTTCAACCCCTGTGGAAAGCAGTATGGAAGGTCCTAATAAACTAAAAAATAGAATAGGAGAAGACAGCGGCATGAGTAGGGTGGTGGAAATATCCTCCCAAAACCATATATAATTTTGAAAATACAACAAATACAACTATTCCTAAAAGAGAGACCAGAAGATACAGTACAACAGCCAGGTACATCTACATCTGCGAGAACTCAGCATCTCACGAAAAGGGTAGGGTAAGATACAAAGCTGTGACCCAGTGGGACCCGAGCACACCCCCCCACCCCAGCTCACCAGTGGGAGGAAAAGAATCAGAGTGGGGAGGGAGTGGAAGCACCGGACTACTAAATGACCATCCGTAATAATCTGCACCAGGAGCACAGACACACATTACAAGGTGCACTGGATATTAGGGAACAGAAAAGTAAAGTCCAAGACAGAGACTGTGAGTGGGTCCCCACAGCAGCTCCCCTGGGACAAAAGAAAAGTGGGCGTTTTTTTAAAGTCTTAAAGGGACAAGGGCTTAACAGCTGGACAAAATCGTCCTGGCACACTCAGCCCAGCAGGCTGGGAATCTTAAGGAACTTCGAGCACCCTAAACCCCTGGGTGGTAATGCAGCTCTGAAGCCCCTCATGGTGATAAGCAGCCTGCCATTCATTCCCTCCCCCCCCCCGCTGGTGCTGCAAGCAAACCGGCTGACCCACCACAGCTGGGGAGCAGCCGGGGAGCAGCCCCGCCCACAGCATCCACACAGAATCTTCTCCCAGTGCGCAGCTAACCAGGACAGACCCAGAGGCTGCCGCCAGCACGAAGCTCCCCAGCACAGACAGGAAGCCGGAGCAACATCCGGAAGGCACGAAGGGGTGCCATTCTCACAGGAGAACACACCCGGTGCATCTGCAAGCCCCCGCAGTGCCCCAGGCTATTCCGAGGGCCACCCAGCCCACGGCAGCTCAGGAGATTATCCCAGAGACTGCTCCCTGTGTGCAGGTAACCGGCATAGGCAGTGGAGAAGGGCAAGGTGACCAGCAAGCAGGAAGGTACTTTGTTCTCCCAGCTGACACATGTGCCAACTGCTGGCGATCACTTCTATCACCATGAAAAGGCAGAAGAATCTGATCCAGTCAAAAATCACTCAGACAAACCCAGAGAGAGGGCCTGGTGAGATAGATATAAGCAATCTTCCTGAAAAAGAATTCAAAATAAAAGTCATAACCATGCTGATGGACCTGCAGAGAAATATGCAAGAGCTACGGAATGAAGTCCAGAGGGAAATAACAGAAATGAAACAATCAATAGAAGGACTTAAGAGCAGACTGGATGAGGTGCAAGAGACTGTTAATGAAATAGAAATCAGAGAACAGGAATACAGAAAACCTGAGGCAGAGAAAGATAAAAAGATCACTAGGAATGAAAGAATATTAAGACAACTGTGTGACCAATCCAAACGGAACAATATTTGCATTATAGGGGTACCAGAAGAAGAAGAGAGAGAAAAATGGATAGAAAATATCTTTGAAGAAATAATTGCTGAATACTTCCCCCAAGCTGGGAAAATAAATAGTTTCTCAGACCATGGAAGCCCACAGATCTCCCAACACAAGGGACCCAAGGAGGACAACACCAAGATATATAATAATTAAAATGGCAAAGATCAAAGACAAGGACAGAGTATTAAAGGCAGCCAGAGAGAGAAAAAAGATCACCTACAAAGGAAAACCCATCAGGCTATCATCAGACTTCTCAACAGAAACCTTACAGGCCAGAAGAGAATGGCATGATATATTCAATGCAATGAAACAGAAGGGCCTTGAACCAAGAATACTATATCCAGCACGATTGTCATTTATATTTGAAGGAGGGATTAAACAATTTCCAGATAAGCAAAAGTTGAGGGAATTTGCCTCCCACAAACCACCTCTACAGGATATTTTAAAGGGACTGCTCTAGATGGAAGCACTCCTAAAGCTAAATAGATGTCACCAGAGAAAATAAAATCAGAGCAAAGAAAGCAGACCAACCAAATACTAACTAAAGGCAAAAAATAAAATTAACTGTCCACAAAAGTAGTCAAAGGAAACACAAAAGAGTACAGATTAAACACCTAACATATAAAGAATAGAGGAGGAAGAATAAAAAGGGAGAGAAATAAAGAATCATCAGACTGTGTTTATAATAGCATAATAAGAGAAGTTAGACAGTTAGATAGTAAAGAAGCTCTCCTTGAACCTTTGGTAACCACATATCCAAACCCTGCAATGGCAATAAGTACATATCTATCAATAATCACCCCAAATGTAAATGGACTGAATGCACCAATCAAAAGACACAGAGTAAAGAATGGATAAAAAAGCAAGACCCATCTATATGCTGCTTAAAAGGGATTCACCTCAAACCCAAAGACATACACAGACTGAAAGTGAAGGGATGGAAAAAGATATTTCATGCAAACAGTAGGGAGAAAAGAGCAGGTGTTGCAGTACTTGTATCAGACAAAATAGACTTCAAAACAAAGAAAGTAACAAGAGACAAAGAAGGACATTACATAATGATAAAGGGGTCAGTCCAACAAGAGGATATACTCATTATATATATCTATGCACCCAACACAGGATCACCTACATAGGTGAAACAACTACTAACAGAATTAAAGGGGTAAATAGACTGCAATGCATTCATTTTAGGAGACTTCAACACACCACTCACTCCAAAGGACAGATCAACCAGACAGAAAATAAGTAGGACACAGAGGCACTGAACAACACACTAGAACAGATGGACCTAACAGACATCTACAGAACTCTACACCCAAAAGCAACAGGATACATATTCTTCTCAAGTGCACATAGAACATTTTCCAGAATACACCACATACTAGGCCACAAAAAGAGCCTCAGTAAATTAAAAAAGATTGAAATTCTACCAACCAACTTCTCATATCACTAAAGGTATAAAACTAGAAATAAACTGTACAAAGAAAACAAAAAGGCACACAAACACATGGAGGTTTAACAACATGCTCCTAAATAATCAACGGATCAATGACCAAATTAAAACAAAGATCAAGCAATATATGAAAACAAATGACAACAACAGAACAATGCCCCAACGTTTGTGGAACTCAGCAAAGGCAGTTCTAATAGGAAAGTATATAGCATTCCAGGCCTATTTAAAGAAGGAAGAATAATCCCAAATGAATAGTATAAAGTCACAATTATTGAAACTCGAAAAAGAACAAATGAGGCCCAAAGTCAGCAGAAGGAGGGACATAATAAAGATCAGAGAGGAAATAAATAAAATTGAGAAGAATAAAACAATAGAAAAAAATCAGTGAAACCAAGAACTGGTTCTTTGAGAAAATAAACAAAATAGATAAATTCCTAGCCAGACTTATTAAGAGAAAAAGAGAATCAACACACATAAACAGAATCAGAAATGAGAAAGGAAAAATTATGACAGACACCACAGAAATACAAAGAATTATTAGAGAATACTATGAAAATCTATATGCTAACAAGCTGGATCACCTAGAAAAAATGGACAACTTTCTAGAAAAATACAACCTTCCAGACTGACCAAGGAAGAAACAGAAAATTTAAACAGACCAATTACCAGCAACAAAATTGAATCGGTAATCAAAAAACTACCCAAGAACAAAACCCCTGGGCCAGACAATTCACCGCTGAATTTTATCAGACAAATAGAGAAGACATAATACCCATTCTCGTTAAATTTTTCCAAAAAATAGAAGAGGAGGGAATACTTCCAAACTCATTCTATGAAGCCAGCATCACTCTAATACCAAAACAAGGTAAAGACCCTACAAAAAAAGAAAATTACAGACCAATATCCCTGATGAACATAGATGCAGAAATACTCAACAAAATATTAGCAAACCAAATTCAAAAATACATTAAGAGGATCATACACCATGATCAAGTGGGATTCATCTCAGGGATGCAAGGATGTTACAACATTCGAAAATCCATCGACATCATCCACCACATCAATAAAAAGAAGAACAAAAACCACATGATCACCTCCATAGATGCTGAAAAAGCATTTGACAAAATTCAGCATCCATTCATGATTAAAACTCTCAACAAAATGTGTGTAGAGAGCAAGTACCTCAACATAATAAAGGCCATGTATGAAAAACCCACAGCCAACATCAACTTAACAGTGAGAAGCTGAAAGCTTTTCACCTAAGATCAGGAACAAGACAGGGATGCCCACTCTTCCCACTGTTATTCAACATAGTACTGGAGGTCCTAGCCATGGCAATCAGACAAAACAAAGAAACACAAGGCATTCAGATTGGTAAAGAAGAAATCAAACTGTCACTATTTGCAGATGACATGATATTGTACATAAAAAAACCCCAAAGACTCCACTCCAAAACTACTAGAACTAATATCTGAATTCAGCAAAGTTGCAGGATACAAAATTAATACACAGAAATCTGTTGCTTTCCTATACACTAATGATGAGCTAACAGAAAGAGAAATCAGGAAAACAATTCCATTCACAACTGCATCAAAAAAATAAAATACCTAGAAATAAATCTAATGAAGGAAGTGAAAGACCTATACCCTGAAAACTACAAGATACTCCTAAGAGAAATTAAAGAGGACACTAACAAATGGAAATTCATCCCATGCTCTTGGCTAGGAAGAATTAATATTTTGAAAATAGCCATCCTGCCTAAAGCAATCTACAGATTCAGTGCAATCACTATCAAAATACTGACAGCATTCTTCAATCAACTGGAACAAAAAGTTCTAAAATTCATATGGAACCACAAAAGACCCCAAATAGCCAAAGCAAACCTGAGAAGAAGAATAAAGCAGGGGGATCTTGCTTCCCAACTTCAAGGTCTACTACAAAGCCACAGTAATCAAGACAATTTGGTACTGGCACAAGAACAGACCCACAGACCAGTGGAACAGAACAGAGAGTCCAGATATTAACCCAAACATATATGGTCAATTAATATACGATAAAGGAGCCATGGATATACAATGGGGAAATGACAGCCTTTTCAACAGCTGGTGTTGGCAAAACTGGACAGCTACATGTAAGAGAATGAAACTGGATCATTGTCTAACCCCATACACAAAAGTCAATTCGAAATGGATCAAAGACCTGAATGTTAGTCGCAAAACCATAAAACTCCTAGAAAAAACCATAGGCAAAAACCTCTTGGACGTAAACATGAGCAACTTCTTCATGAACATATCTCCCTGGACAAGGGAAATAAAAGCAAAAATGAACAAGTGGGACTATATCAAACTAAAAGCCTTCTGTACAGGAAAGGACACCATCAGTAGAACAAAAAGACATCCTACAGTATGGAAGAATATATTCATAAATGACATATCTGATAAAGGTTTTATATCCAAAATATATAAAGAGCTCATGCACCTCAACAAACAAAAAGGAAATAATCCAATTAAAAAATGGGGGGAGGATCTGAACAGTCACTTCTCCAAAGAAGAAATTCAGATGGCCAACAGGCACATGAAAAGGTAGATGCTCCACATCAATAATTATCAGAGAAATCCAAATTAAAACCACAATGAGATATTACCTCACACCAATGAGGATGGCCAACATCCAAAACACAAACAACAACAAATGTTGACAAGGATGTGGAGAAAGGGGAACCCTCCTACACTGCTGGTGGGAATGTAAAGTAGTTCAACCATTGTGGACAGCAGTATGGAGGTTCCTCAAAAAACTCAAAATAGAAATACCATTTGACCCAGGAATTCCACTCCTAGGAATTTACCCTAAGAATGCAGCAGCCCAGTTTCAAAAAGACATATGCACCCCTATGTTTATCGCAGCACTATTTACAATAGCCAAGAAATGGAAGCAACCTAAGTGTCCCTCAGTAGATAAATGGATAAAGAAGATGTGGTACATATACACAATGGAATATTATTCAGCCATAAGAAGAAAACAGATCCTACCATTTGCAACAACATGGATGGAGCTAGAGGGTATTATGCTCAGTGAAATAAGCCAGGCAGAGAAAGACAAGTACAAATGATTTCACTCATCTGTGGAGTATAAAAAGAAAGCAAAAACTGTAGGAACAAAACAGCAGCAGACTCACAGAACCCAAGAATGGATCAACAGTTACCAAAGGAACTGGGGAGGATGGGTGGGAGGGAGGGATAAGGAGGGAAAAGGGGTATTATGATTAGCACTCATAACATAGAGTGGGGCACGGGGAAGGCAGTACAACACAAAGAAGACATGTAGTGACTCTATAGCATCTTACTACACTGAAGAACAGTGACTTAATGGGGTGTGTGGTGGGGACATGATAATGGGGGGACTCTAGTAACCACAATGTTGCTCATGTAATTGTATATTAATGATAGCAAGATTAAAAATTTTTTTAAGTTATGTGTACAATATACTGTTGTCTGTTAAGTATGCAATTGCATTGTGTCAAAAAAAAGTGCCCATGTTGCTTTAAAAATACTTTGTTGCTAAAAATGGTAACCATCCTCTGAGCTTTCAGGGAGTCAGAATCCCTTTGCTGGTGGAAGGTCTTGCCTTGATGTTAATGGCTGCTGACTGACGAGTTGCTGAAGGCTGGGGTTGGGGTTGCTATGGCAATTTCCTAAAGTAAGACAATGATGTTTGCTGCATCCGTCGACTCTTCCTTTTGGGACGTTTCTCTGTAGGGTGTGATGCTGTTTGAGAGCATTTTAACCACAGTAGAACTTTAAAAGTTGGAGTCAATCCTCTCAAACGCTGCTGTTGCTTTATCAATTAAGGTTATGAATATTCTAAATACTTGGTTGTCATTTCTATAATCTTCAGAGCAGCTTCACCAGGAATGGATTCTATCTCAAGACACCATTCTCTTTGCTCATTGTAAGAAGCAACTCCTCGCCATTAGAGTTTGATCACAAGGTTGCAGTAATTCAGCCATGTTTTCAGGTTGCACTTCTGATTCTAGTTCTCTTGCTGTTTCCACATCTGCAGTTACTTCCTCCACTGAGATCTTGAACCCCTCAAAGTCACCTGTGATAGCTGGAATGAGCTTCTTCCAAATCCCTGTGAATGTTGATATCTTCCCATGATTCATGAATGCTCTTAATGGCATCTAGGATATTAATCCTTTCCAGAAGGTTTTCAATTTTGTCCAGATTCAGAGGAATCACTGTAGCCTTATGAAATGCATTTTTTCAACAATAAGACTTGAAGTCAAAATGACTCCTTGATTCATGGGCTACAGAATGGATGCTATGTTAGCAGGCATGAAAACAACATTAATATCATCTCATCGCCTATCTCCATCAGAGCTCTTGGGTGACCAGATGCCTTGTCAATAAGCAGTAATGTTTTGAAAGGAATCTTTTTTTCTGAGCAGTGGGTCTCAATAGTGGGCTTAAGACATTCAGTAAAGCATGTAAACAGATGTGCTCTCATCTAGGCTTTGTTGTTCCATTTCTAGTGTACAGAGTAGATTTAGCATGATTCTTAAGGGCTTTAGGGTTTTGGAGTAGTCAGTAAGCACTGACTTCAATTTCCTGTCACCAGCTTCATTAACCCCCAACAAGAGAGTCAGCCTGTCCTTTGAAGCTTTGCAGCCAAGCATTAACTTCTCCTCTCCAGCTGTGAGAGTCCGAGGTGGCATCTTCTTCCAGTGGAAGGCTGTTTCGTCTACACTGAAAATCTGTTGTTCAGTGTACCCACCTCCAAGAAAAATTCAATTAAAATAAGATTTTTAAAAAGGTACTCGTGTGGCTCTTATTCATTTATTCAACAAGTAGAAATGGCTGGTCTAGCCCTCTTGTTCAGGAAGTGATGCCAGGTTATACTGAGGGGAATTTGGTTCCCTTCACCCCACCAAAGTCCAGGTTATTTAAGGAGCATGCAAATTGTCAGATTCCTCTCCATCGTTTCTACCATTCATCATCCTGAAGTTTTAGCAGAGAGAAGAGAAAAGATTTGAGATAGACTTTTACATTCAAGTATATATGAAATGAAGTCAAATCTGAAGGAAAATTCTGGATCCAGGGACTGACTACTCGACCCTTAAACTCTCTAGATGGGAAAAGTGAATTCTTGAGTTCTCTGTTTTGGTGTGCCGGGGAAGAACAGGGCAGGCGCAGAAAGGCTGCATAAATAACTCAGACACATTCATCAAGACAGCTAGCCTGATAGCCTTGTAAATTAAATTGGCGGCTCTTCTGGGGAATAAACTTGTGTGACCTTCCACTGCCTAATTCAGTGTGCTTCTCTGTGCCCTATTGGGTTGGGTTGAGTCTGCTAAGTTCATGTAGCAGAGGGTTTTTTCTCCTTCCTTTCTTTCTGATTCTGACCCTTCCTTTAATCTGTATCTCAAGAGAAAGGAGATTTGGAGAAAATGTTCTGACTCATTAATCTTCGAGGCTCCTTTTTCCCGGTGGAAGCAGAGGCTCCGGCCCGGTCCCGGCCCCACCCACATGCCCAGTCTGCCGCGGCGCCGGCCCAGAAAGCCGGGGTTCAGCGAGCACAGATGTTTCACTGCAAGGGCCCAGCTGCTTCTGGAGCAAACCGGGGTGACCCAAGTCACGGCGCTGGCTTCCTACGCCCCCCCATCCCCCTCCCCATGGCACTCTAGAATTTAGCAGTCTACATTCCTGCAAACAAAAGGAAAGTATTAGGAGGATGTTGACCATGAAAGGCCACGGGACAGAAAAGTTGTCGAAGTGCATGCCGTTTTTGTTTTTCATTATTGGCATGACTGCCTTGAATACTGATTATCAAGTTACATGGATATGATTTTCTGTTGTCCTCATTATTAGATGGAGAACTAGAAGGGTAAGCAGCAGCACATTTCTGCTTAATTTGATCAGATTTGTGATAGGATGCAAATTATTATATAGAAAGTACTCGTTTTTCTGGCTCTTTTGGGTCTGAGATATCTGCACGGGGCAAACTGGATGAAAGGACCCCCGGGTGAGCAGGAGGAATGCTTTGGTCCAGCAGACCAGGGTCACCTGTTTTATATCCTGGACCCATTGCTGTAGCTTCCAATGCAGAGAAAAAGGAAGATAATTTTATGTCCACCTTTTCATGGAGATTCTACATTTTCTAATTCTCTGAACTTCCCCTGCCTGCTTCAGGTGAGGAGATGGAATCTTCTGAAAACCTTCTAGTTCAAGTTTCAGGCACATAAGTCCTCCAGACACTGATATATATATATAGATAGATATAGGTATAGAGCTATACTGCCCAATATCATGGTCAAGCTAGCGTGCCATTCCTTATATTTCTAGTGAACTATCCCTTTCAGTTCCTCTCACCAGCTTGTAAACTTCTTGGGACAAGGAATGCATGTTCTTTTCACCTTTGCACCCCGTTGGTGCCAGCTGACCTAAAGGGCACTCAGAAAATGTGGAATGTTTCTACCTAATTCTACTGAGAACTTGTGGAGTCCTGACCGGGCATGCAGAGCTGTCGGGACCCATCCTGCATGATGGAGCTGTGGTAATGAGGCATCTAAATGACATCTGAACAACAAGACCCCGGTGGTCCGTGGCCTCACTCATCCGCACCACGGGAGGTGTCTTGGTGGGGTGCCACTGGGGAGAAGGTGCTGCCTCACACCACACACAGGCAACCCCTCACTGAGTAACCTTCCCAAAGATCATCTTGTCTAAGCCCCTCGTTTTGAATATGAGGAAACTGAGGCCCAGCAAGAGGAAGTAACTTGTCAGCCCTTATATGTGGGAGAAGACAAAAGCTGAAACTTCTGAATGAAAAAGATGATCAGTCATGAAGACTTCAAGGCAGAATTTGAATGAGAGATTCTTAATCTTTTCCCCTATTTTTCCTTTCTCTTAAGTATTAAATGGAGATGGTAGGGGTGTGTGTGTTCCCGCACATCTAAAGAGGAAGAGGAAGGTGATTTTTTATAAAGAGAACTTTTTAAGGCTAGAAACCTTTCTTACCATAATTGAAAGCTGGGTTTGGGGGTCTCCTGGAATACTTGTGACCCCTAATGACCATCCTGACTTATGGAATGAAAACACATGATAAAATGAGAGAATTCTCTCTGGAATAAATGCCACTTTCTCAATTACCCAAAGGTCAGTAAGATGGATTACTATGCCAGAATAGAGCTTTTGATCATTCTTTGTCCAAAAACCACAGAGCAAATGGTTTTAGTCAGGCTCAGCACAATTAGACAATTACTGATATTAAGAGAATGGAAATCGTAGGTATATTTTGAGCTAACATTTCTAGCATCTTATCTTACTGTGTCTTTCTATTGCTAAGGCTGAAAGGAAAGTTAATCATGATTTGCTATAATTATCCCGTTAAAATGAAATTGATAGTAATGTTTTATAAAAAATGGTGAGTCCAAACCACTGAGTTAATTAGAAAGTTTTTCCTTTGTGCCTCAGAGTAGGAACTGGTGTTCTTGCGGGCTGAATGACTTGTATAACAAAACATTTGAATTCCTTTCTAATGCTTCATTGAGCTAAAATGTATCATTGTGGAGGGGGAAAACCATTCTTAAAAGCAAAACATAATTTTCTTTAGATTGTTAAATAGTTCCTGAACGGAAAGTCTTCCAGCTACTCGGAGCCACAACACAGGATTCTGTGCGCCCTTATACTGCCTTACAAATCCATCCAGGCTCTGTTCTGGGAGACTTAGCCCATTCTGGCTGCTATAACAAAAATACTGTAGATTGGGTGGCTAAAACAACAAAAACTTCTCACTGTTCTGGAGCCTGAGAAGTCCAAGATCAAAATTCTGGCAGATCTGGTGTCTGGTGAGGACTCTTTTCCTGGTTTGCAGACAGTCATCCTCTGGCACCTCACAGGGGAGAGGGGAGAGGGGACAGGGAACAGGGACAGGAGGGTGGAGGGCGAGGAAGAGAAAGCTCCCAGGCCTCTTTTTATAAGGGCACTAATCCCATCATGAGGGCTTCACCCCCACCACCTAGTGACCTCCTGAGCCCCACCTCCAAATGCCATTACCTCGGGGGTTAGGATTTCAATGTGTGAATTTAGAGCGACCCAAGCATAGAGTGTACAACACTCAATTCCAGCTGTGAATTAGAGTATTTGACTGTCAGATGAAACAACTAGAAATAGAACCATTATTGTAGTGTTTGGTGCTGGGGGCAGAATTCTTTTCTGGTGTCTTTTCCTGTTCCCTTCTCTGCTCTGTGTTCCAGCTACAACCAACTGCTCAGATAGAGATTTTGTCCATTTACAGCTCAGCTGAGGTCCCTTTCCCATCCACAGTGAATAGTTGGCGGATTCTTTAGTGGTTATTGTACCAGGTGTAGCTGATCAAAGATTTTTTCATACTGAAACCAGGGATGGTAAACTTGGTCTCTACTTCCCAGTATTAGCTTTTTAGGTCGGTAAGTTCACTTCTCTTCTGCAGGAGGGTGAGCTCACAGGAGGTGGCTTGCTGGTGTGCCATGGGAAGGCACTGTCACCTGCTCCACTGGGGACGCTCCAGGTGGCCCGGCTCACCACCAGGGCCGTGCAATACGTGCTCAGCCTGCCCAGCCCTGGAGCAGCACCAGTTGCACTCATTTAAGACCCTGTGTCTGAAACCTGCGGGCACAGAGCACAACTCTTAGGCTGCAGCAGGCCAGGCCAGCTTGGGGAGAAAGGCAGAGGACTGAGCCCTGGCAGTGAGTCTGGTTCAGGAGGGATGGCTGGAGGAGCGGCTGGGGCCAGGCACGGTGCTAGAAAAGCCTCGCGTGTGTTTGTGGGTGTGAGGTAAGCGGCATCAGGCAGTGTGGAACCAATTTGTAAACTCCTAACACCCACACCGTCATCATTAAACAAGTTGCTACTGGCTCTTTCTCTCTAAGCCTCAAAATAAGAAGCCCAGAAGAGGTGAACTCCTTGGAATCTTCCGATTTTTTGCAGGAAAAAGGGGATTCTTTTTTTCCCCAAGAAGTATGTCTTTCAGCAGCGTGCCCCCCACCGCCCACCACCACTGAGTTTGGGGAAGAGGACAAAGGACCTCTGGGGATGCCTAAGCCCCAGGTGAGGGACACTCAGTCTGTCCTGGCATGGTGAACTTGATCTGTTCCCTGTTTAAATATTTTGAGAAAAAATAATTCACCATGTTTGTACCAGAAGATTTTCAGTGAAGGGCAAAGTTTTAAAACCCCATCAGTGAAATACTCCCTGGGTGGTGATTTATTGTAAAGCAGTGGAGAGTTAAGCACAGGAAATGGAAGGACAGAGCAGGGGGCAGTCGGCCTGCCTCCGCCACTCCATCCCTGTTCTATAAAATTGGAAAGCAGCAGCCTCGAAGGACTCCAGGATGGACAGAATGCGATTCAGACCAGCACTGGCTGCACAGCCGGGTCAGGCTGTGTGCCCTGGTTACGGGGCCAGTGGCGATGCCAGTGCCCACAGCTGGCCAGCGGGCAGGACTGGAGGCAGGAAGCCCGGTGGCCATGGTGGCAGTTCGCCCAGAAAGCCTGCTCACCTTGCAGGTCCCAGTGTTTCTCTGCTCAGCCTTGGCATGGCTGGTTCCTGCCCTCCTGTGGACACCCTCGGAGGGCCCACTCCCTGGGGAAGCTTCCCTGATAGGTGCGCCATCGTACACCTTGAGAGCACCCTGACCTCTTCGGTGCATTCCTCCCGTGTTAGATCTCCACAATCCCATGTTTGGTGGAGCTCTTCGTTGACCGTGAGCTTCGTCAGGGCAGGGCCGCCTCTCCCACGCCCCTGGAATCCAGAGCTCCACGCAGGTGCTCAGTAATAGGCGGTGAGTCGGAGTTCTGTGGAGAAGCAGAACCAGGAGGATGTGTGCGTGTATGTATGCATGCACACACACACACACACACGCACACACGCAAATGGAGTGAGAGACACAGAATACCTGTGAAGACAGGCAAGTCCGAACTGCAGAGAGCACTGGGCAGGTGGGACCCAGGGACAAGCTGAGTCCAAGCCCAGGGCTGGTCTGCTGACAGAATTCCTTCTTCTTCCAGGGAGGTCAATCTTTTTCTAGTAAGGTTTCAACTGATTGGACAAGGCCCATCCACATTATGGAAGGTCATCTGCTTATGCAAAGTCGACTGATTTAAACGTTAACCTCATCTACAAAACACCTTCACTGGGACATCTACGAATAATATTTGACCACATATCTGAGTACCATGGACCAGCTAAATTCACACACAAACTTAGCCACCTCACTAGGTGAATGAACGGATGGATGGAGCCATGCCCGGACGCCCATTCTGCTACAGCGATGCATTGTATCCGCATCAGGCCTTACGGCTTCCACCTCCTCTCACCTGCATCATCTCCCTTGACCTCGAGTATGGCCTGAGGGGTGGGCAGTAAAGAGGAGAACACTGGCCTGCTGACAGGTGAGGACACTGACACACAGAGAGGGCAAGGGGCCTCCCAGAGGTGACCCAGCCTCCGAGCGGATGGGGAGACCCTACCTCTCTGCAGCCAGTGTTTGTTTCCTGACCGCATCTCACACACTAGCCGTTCCTTTGTGGCAGGCACTGTTCTGAGTGGTTCACTTGCATTAACTTACTAAATCTTGATCACAACTCTGTGGTCTGGTATAACACCTCCACTTTACACCTGAGGACGATGACACAGATTAAGGAGGCTGTCCAAGGCACATCCCCGGCCCATGGTGGAGCCGGGGCGCGAACCCCGGCTCTGGGGCTTGTTCTCTGCTCTGCTGCGCGAGACCGTCTGCCTGCACGCTTGCTGTGCAGTCATCTTGGTTTCAGGAAAGGCCCCTGCTGCATCTGAGGGGTGGACCTGGGGCCGAGGAGGGGCGGGCCGCCGTCCTCTGCCGCCGGAGTCCACCGTTGTCCTCACCCCTCATCATCGCGGAGAGCCTTGTCACTGCCACCGTGTGCTGTTAGCCCTGTATCGTGGTGTGGGTCACCTTTTGTGGCTCATGACTCCATTCAGGAAGCAAACCAGTGAAAGGAAATTAATATCCAAAATGATTTTGTAAAGGCCAAAAAACAAACGAAGATGTCCTAAGTTCCATGAGAGAAAAAGCCATTGAACTTCAGCCCCATTTCAGAACAGTGAGAACTCAGGACCAGAGGTACAGTGGGGACAGGACCCTGGACCTGCTTGACATTGAATTCCCATACTAGACTACACGGAGCCATCCAGGTGGTTCAGTTCCACTGGGAATTCTGCGTCCAGAACACCAGATCAGTGACAATAGAAATGTTCATGTTGCAAGTTTTGTTTAAAGCAGTGTTGGTGAGCGGTGGTCTGTGGAGGCGGGGCTGGGAGAGGCTGCACTCCGTGAGCCAGCATGTCTGCCCTCCTGGCTGGCCCCTGCTCCCGCTTGCCTGGCCTCATGGACACTCCGTCCTGTGTCCACGCCCACCTACTCTTCCCGGTCTGGCCAAAGACCTGCCCTTGTCGACATCCCGTTTCTGTCCCCGAGCTGGCTCCCCCTCTTCTCTGATGTTTTGTACCGTGTACCTCCCAGCACAGATTCTTCTGTCTGTCTCCTCCACTGAGGCCTCCTCTGTGTGAGGCTGGGAGCCCAGTTTGGTCTGCTTTCCTATACCCCAAAAGCTTAGCTGAATGCCGGCCAGGTAGGACTCTCCGAATCAAAAGACATGGTAGAGTATAACAATCGTTTTATGATTATTTTTCTTGCTTTTGCCTGCTCCATGTGTTACGTTACCTGCTATGTCCTGGTTACATTGGGTATGCAACATAAGTTAAAAAGGTCTCTGCCCTTAAGAATCCCAGAAATTGCTCTTGGAAAGAGTTAAAAATCATTCTTAGGTAGACAACTCAAACTAAAAATACCTATATTATCATCACCACTCATGGCAGATAAGGCTGAAAGTTGTGCAAGATAATTGGCTTCCTGGCACGTTTCCGCCTGTCCTTTTTACTGAGCACACTGTAATAGTCGTGCAGGACTCGTGCTGCGCTGTGATGACAACTGGGGAAGCAGCAGGCGGGGAGGGGTGCCCTTCTGTTCTACCTGCCATTCCCCTGCAATTAGCTCCGGTGAATGAATCACAATGGCGTGCAGTCACCAAACTTTCCTAAGAGGACTCACACATCCTTTCCTCGTGGATACACTTCCCCTGGAAGTGTGTGATTAGAAAGTTATAGTTTTCCTCTCTGAGGTGGGAAGAAATGGGCGGCTTTGTTCAAGGTTGTATGGTCAGCGTCCACCATTCCAGGACCATGTTCTTCCATCCTGTGTGTGCTCCAGTCTGCTTTTACCGCCGAGGGAGAAACTTCCTGCCTTTCAAGTTCCAGTGTCGCCTAGCTTCTTTTGCAAATGCTCTTGTTGTAATATGAGATTGACATCAACGATGATGAGACCCTGAAGTTACTTTGAAAAATATATATACTCGCATGTGGTAAGATCAGGAATGGGGGTGGGAGGCGGGGAGTAAAGGAGAGGGAAAGGGTTTTGTATTGATTCGAAGTCTTGTTAGGATCAAGCAATAGGAACTCAGACTGTCCGAAACTGGAAATGCCTGGAGGGATATCGGAGACTCATGGAGCCAGTCCGTGGAAAGTCAGGGAGCCAGGCATTGTGGAGGCATCAGCTCTGCACTGTAAGTGAAAACAGATGCAGATTTTTTAAATTTCAGATTTCTAGAGTTTTCCAAATAACTTGAATAGTACCAGTAGTTGGTGTTCGTATATATTAATCTTAAGTCAGCAGAAAATCTGAGCAGGTTCACTGATGTTAAGTGGCCTTGAGCTGGAAGTCTGAGAAATGATCCGGGTCTCACTGCAGAGGGGCGCAGAAGGAAGCCCTCACCATCTTTCTGCATCATCGTCCCGCCAGCAGCCTGATGAGTCTATGAAGTCGGCCACGGAGGACATGTGTCACATCCCAGCTCCCCTTCATTTGCTTTGTGGGCCTGGGGAGGTGTCTTAGTCTGTCCAGGCTGCTGTAACAAAATATCACAACCTGGGGAAATTACTTTCTCACAGTTCTGGAGGCTGGAAGTCCAAGCCTACGTTGCCAGTGTGGTCCAGCAAGGGCCCTCTTCTGAGTTACAGGCTTCTTGTACCCTCCATGGCAGAAGGGGCCAAGGAGCTTTCTGGAGCCTCTTTTATAGGGGCACTGATGGCATTCATGAGGGCTCCACCCTCATAACCTAATCACCCCCCAAAGGCCCTACCTTCAAATACCATCACTTTGGGGAACTAGGACTCAACACATGAATTTAGGATGGACACAGACATTCAGATCATAGCAGGAAGATACTTATTTCTCTGGGCCTTAAGTCCCTTATCTGCACAGCAGGAAAATGAATCCCAATCCCAGTTCATCATAGCTCATTGCAAGCCTCTGGTGGCTATGCTGGAGAAAGCAGGGACTGCAGCCACCTCTAGGCTGCAGGAGAGCCTCCCCATGGGGCCTTGTGGAGCTTGGTGTGTGGTAGAATCTTCCAGGCTGAGGAAAGGCTGGGACAGAGATCCATGGGTTCAGAGGCTTTAGGGGGATGTTCGAGAGATGGGTACAGTCCACATTTAGGTCTTGAATTAGGATTTTAATGTATGAGGGGATGAAGCACAGATGAGATACAGGTATTTTGAATAAAAGGTCTAAGTTGAGGCCAACCTCAGAGAAGGTCCATGCAACCAGAGGTGAAGCATTTAGTCAGCAGCCCTCCAAGGTCCAGGGGGCAAGGTGACATCGAGGGCAGGAACAGCAGCTTTTACTATGAGACCACTGGCAGCCTTGGGTTTCAAGGATGAGAAATCCATCCTGGATACTAAGGAGACTCATGATTCTTAGAGAACTAGGCTCCCAGGATCAGAACCAGAGCAGCAGGGAACGGGTGACTCCCTAGACGTAGGGCCTGCAGGTGACTGCCTGTGGCTTCTTAGGTTCCTCTTGTGAAGAGCAGGAGAGGCTCCCAGAGCCAGCAGGGCCCGAGCCTGGATTATACCAGCGGCTGCCCTGCCACCCTTCCAGCCCAAATCATGACCCACTCCTGGCCACCTGGTCACGTGGCTTCCCCTTCAGGCTCTCCCTTGCCCTCAGTGGAAACTCCGAATTACACGAGGCTGCTCCTGCTCTCTGGCACTGCCTTCCCCACCTGCACCCTCGGGCCCAGTCAAGGGCCTGCCATGCTGTCCCCGCCCGCTTCCTCTCCCTTCCAGGCCTTCAGCCATGTTCCCCCATCTTCCCCCCTTGGCTTTTAATTAGTCTCTCTTCAGGCTTGGATTTGGGTGTTGTTCCCCCAGGAAGGTTCCCTCGGGTCCCTGAGGCCCCTTGCTGTCCCCACAGGACCCTGTGCTTGGCTGTGTTGAGGGAGGCGTGCTTCCCCCGCCCAGCTCTCTGGGGGCAGGATTGCATCTGACCACGCCCCACCCCCAGGCCCTCCTGCAGGTGGCCGGGTTGGATCAAAGTTTGCTCCTCTGGCTTGGAGATGAGACAGTTGCAGGGACAGCGGGCCCACCTGTCACGAGTGCCCTCTCAGGACATGGGGACAGACACGTTTATTGGCAAGCGTGTGACATTGTCACTGGAGGACCTCCCCAATGTCTCACTCACCCTCAGGCTTGGGAAACAGTGGTAAGGGGAGAGGGTCGGTGACTACATTTCCGTCCAGACAATTTAGTGGCTCGGGAGATGCTCTTAAATCTTTGACAGGAGTCAAGGCAGAATTGTTGTCAGATTCTGTAAGGAAAACAACCTATCATGGCCCCACACACCCTGAAAGTGACTGGGCATTTTCCGGACGCCACTGTGTATGCAGGTGCACAGTACTTAAACGTTGGGGAATCCTGTTTTTACTACCAAATGGACAGTGAGGAACAAGAGTTTTGATCTGTCCTTGAGTCGGCCTATTTTTTTCAGTCAATATTTTCAACACTGGCCCCAGACAGGAGGTTTTCACATCAGTGTGTGAAGTAACACCGTGTGCTACTGACACGCCAGGCCTTTCCGTGCCTCCTTTTCTGTTCATTGGCCCTGTCTCCTCTCCGCATCTTTTGTTGGCCTGGAAAATGCTGTTCTTCGCTCAAGGCCCAGCTCCTGTGTTACCTGCCACCTGTAGCCTCCCCCCGGCACCTCCTTGCACTGTGCATGTGCCCCCCACGGTCCCTGAACTGTGGAGGGCAGGGCTGCTCAGTCACCTTCCTTGGCAGTCACTCTCTGGATGGGCATCTGCTCTTCGCCTTCACTCCTCTTGAAGGGAGACCCAGAGCCCCCCAAGTTGTGGACTTGGCCATTAAGGAGCCTTCCTTCTGTCAGGAGAGGAGACTTACGGATGGTGCTCCTGACAACTTGCTGTTCCGTTTCTTTCCTGTGACATAAAAAGGACACTTACGATATTACTTCATCTGCTGTATTTGTTCTAAAATTCAGAGATCACTGGGTGTTAATCCTCTTATAATATTCTGTTCCTAATCCTATTAGAAGAACAGAGGGAACTTGGATTGTGTGTTCCTTTCACAGAGTAAAGGGGCTCAAAACAGTCCTCTTCACTCCATGGGGGTTCTTGGGGAGCCCAGAAGCTTCCAGGGAAGGGGGAAATGCAAACCTGTCACCCAGGAAATCTGGCAGTGAGTCTCTGGTTGTTAAACCGGCTGTCACATGAGCCGCCTCCCCTGAGGACATCCTTCCTCGGCTGCCAGCTGCCTCCCACCTCCACACTCCTGTCCCTACAGGGTTTTCTTCAGATAATGGTGACTAGCGCACAGACCCTGTCTCTGCCCAGGTAACGTCCCTCAGACACCCCTGGGCTCCAGAGAGAATAAACTCTGGACCCTCGGGTGTCATCTTCAGAATCATAGCCTTCTCGCCCGCAGAGGGTGGCCCCAGCCCCCGTAGGGGACCAGAGCGCCTTAGAGGGGGGCGCGTGCTGTCCGCAGAGGCTAGTGAGTGGGGGCCTGGGGAGCGGGGGTCTCTCCAGCTCCCGGGCAGTTGTTTATCATGAGGGGCATTAGGCAGACAGGAAGCAGTGTTGACACACAACAGCACAAAGGCTTGATCTTGGCTTATTAATAAGGAAACGGCAGTGGTGCCAGCCCAGCTGACAGTGAGTAAGCGGTGGAAGAGGAAAGTTGGGCATTTGGGGAGCAGCCTGAGCCGCTGCAGACCCCGGGGAAGCCGTTTGGCGTGTGCCGCTCCTCCTCCCGGAGAAGAGAACCTGGAGGGAGCCGTGGGTGCGGCCACGGGGTCAGGTGGGGCCGCTCGGTGGGGAGGACCACACGATACGTTTTCTGTGATTCTGACTCCGCTAAAAAGTAGCCAGTCCTTACCCAGGGCTAACGGTGCTGAGCGCCCTCTAAGGGCCGTACACACGCTAACTCGTGTACATATGAAGCCACCCGCATAATCAACTCACTTACACGCACAGTGCATTTCCATACACAGCTCATTTACATGCATAACACAATACATTTACATATACCAGCTCATTTACATAACAACACATGCGTGGTACATTTGCACGCATTACCTCATTTACATACCTAGTGCATCTGCCATATTAGTCCGTGTGGACTGCTAACACGGAGCGGCGCAACCAGGGGCCTCAAACAGCACACGTATATTCTCACAGTTCTGGAGGCTGAAAGTCCAAGACCAAGGCGCTGGCAGATCTGGCATCTGCTGAGGGCCCCTTCTTTTCCCAAATGGCATGTTCTCACTGTGTCCCCACCTGATCCCATTCACGAGGGGCCAATCTCAGGCCCTAATTGCCCCCCAGATGCCCACCTCCTAATGCCATCACATTGGGGTTTAGGTTTGGGGGGGACACAAACTTTTAATCCATAACACATGAGGTAGCTCATTTACAAACATAATAACACCCACATAGTTTAACTCATTTGAATCTCCTACATTACTGATGAGGAAGCTGAGGCACAGAGAGTAACAAGCTGAGGGCCAGCAGGTCGCCTCTGGCTCCACGCCGCGCCTGCCACCCCGTGGTCTGACCGGACCCATAGCATATCTGGGTACATCTCCATCTTACCAGCTGTGACATGGGTAGGGTGCCTTGCAGTTTGCATAGTTTCATTAGGCCCCCTGATCCCCACAGCAGATCTACGCAGCATTTTATAAGGAGGCAGAGGCTAAGGTTTCCCAGCGACGCAGGGGCTCCTCGGGGGCATGAGGGCTTGCCCAGCTTTCCACGGCCCATCCTCCTCCTCACACCCACCCATGCCTCAGCTGCTGTGGGCACCATTCTGCTCCTGGACGACTGAGGGCACCTTCCCAAGGCACCAGATCAGATTGCCACCCGGTCCTCCGGGCTCTCTGTCTCCTCTTCCCGACTTGGCCACGAAACTACCTCCCAGCAGTGCTCGTGGCCCCCTCCCAGGGCAAAGCCCAGAGATTAGGAATGGGGCGGGGGGGGGGGGAAGGTCAGGAATCCTACTGAGGGGGTTAGAGGTGAGAGGGCAATTTGGTTTGTGATTTTAACCTTTTGCCCTTAATATGACACATCCTGGTGGCAAAGAATGGCAATTTTTAGGTTCTACCCTTAAAATAGGAAGATCCTCACATTGCTTCAAAGGGATCTTCTGGGAGAAATTTACCAAAGATTTCATGGTTGCTCTGGTGTACGGGCGCTCTCTCACCAGGAGACTCAGGCTTCCAGGCTTTGCTCCCGGTTTCTCTGCACGATTCCCACTGTTTTCGTGACCGTTCAGTTTCCCACCTGTAAACAGTTACTAAATGTACCTGTTTGCATGGGGTGAGACCCCAACACCTTTGCCCAAGCTCTGCTCCCTCCTGGGCAGCCCTTTGCTCTGGGAGAAGCCCTCCAGCACCCCAGAAGGAGTTCGAGTCACCCCACCTGGGCCCCCAGACCGTCATAGGCACTTTCCACATTGTGTCAGTTCTTGCCCAACGTCCCCAACACACAGTGAATTCCTCATAAGAATTTGAACACAGCTTGGCCTTATGATCCTTGCATCCTGCCACCTTCCCCCACACAGCACAGAGCGGGCACCCAGTGTCTGTTCAGGGAATGAGGCTGTCAGTGGATGATTCTGAAAGCAGTCTAGTAAAGGCAGAAAGCAGCAAAATGCAAATGCCTTGTGTTCAGTGCCTCTCAGCAGCTCTTCCTGAAGACTCCCTGAGTCCAAAGTTGGACCTGTCCTTGCCCCCACCCTCCCGGTCAGCCACAGTGTCCTTCATTGGGGACTTAACCACAGGTTCCTCTTTTCTGCCCCTGTAAGTACATGCCCCTATTTCTGCCCCCTCATCAATGGGTCCTCCAGATGACCAGAAAGACATTCCTAAAATCTAAATGCTGTCATTTCACCTAACAGCTCGATTATGGTCAATACGTCAGCGGGTCATGCCGGGTTCCACAGGATCCCATCCCAAATGCTGGGCAGGCTCCCAGCATGCCTGCTACCCCAAGTGCCACCTCCCTGCATTGCAGCCACATGGAAGCCTCAGTGTCCCCTAAGACGTAAGTGCCAGACCCTTTTGTGTCTGGGTCTGCGCTTCTGCCCCTCTGCCCCAGGAGCCACCCTTCACCCTCATGGGCCAGTCCTGCCTGGGCGGCGCTTGCACTTTGTTCCCAGCTCTGCAGGACTGTGTTCCTCCTGGCCTTGGTCCCTCTCACTTTCCTTGGGTCTCCTTCAGAGCATATTTGCATTTCCTGCTCCCTGTAACTTGCTTCCCTCCTCTTTTAAATGTTACCAGCCTTGGGGCAGGGACACCACCAGTACTTGAAAGGGGCTAGGTTCTGCCTGCAGCAACCCAGAAAGAGAGGGGCAGGGCTGCCTCAGCTGTGCACCTGCAGATGTGGCCTCAGCACAGGCTCAGGGGACACACACACCGTCTCCTGTTGCGGCAAATACCGCAGACTCCGGGCAATGGTCTGCTTTCCAGAATGACCTTATAAAGAACAAAATTTGAATTTCCAGTTATTTGGAGTTCACTGTGGTGACATATTCTGCTAACTCAGATGAGACTGTGAGGAATGCGGTAGCTCTGGGGGGGCCCTAGAGCATGTTTAATTCTAGGATTCTGACGTACTTTCGCTGGTCACCAGGGTAGCGTTCTGCCCAGTGTTCTTGTTCAGGTGAGATATTAAGGCCTGACATCAGTACTGCCAAACGTGATGTGATCTCTGATACATATCTCCATGGAACAAGGAGGTCGTTTCAGGTGCCTATGTGGCCCAGATTATTTTTGCATTTCCCACCGCAGGTCAGTGGTCCCGTCTCATGGTCCTGGCAGCCCCAGGCCAGTAGGGAAATGAGCTAAATTTGGTTGTGGCACTTCTTTTCACTTCTCTTCTTTTTGGGTGAGGCTGTAACCCATCTTTCTGGCTTCCAGGTACTTCCTCCTTCCACCAACAGCCAGTTCCTACCCACCAATTTTCCGTTCCTTTCGGTCCCTGCATGTCAATGGCAAATTAATGACAATGGTGCCCACTGTATGCAATCTTTTCTGGAATCAGATGAGCTATGAATGAATGGAGTGAATGAATGAATAAGTTCTAAACAAATAAAATCACTTGTGCTATGATTTAAAAGGGAAAATAAGGGCAAAAATATCATTACTTCTCTTCCTCCCATGCAAAAGCCTTCAAATGTAATACGCTGATTTCTAAAACTTCCCAAGAGCACAGGGTCAAACTTAAAATGGCAACGTGTGCACTCCCATATCCCGGGCTTCCAGAGTGGAGAGCCCTGCCCCCCCAGCCAGGGCGAAGGGCCAGAAGTAGCAACTAGTGATTAATCAGATGGCTCCTGTCTAGAGACACAGTCAACGTTTCTTGTCTCTGCAGACCAGACTATAGAAATAAGCAGACCCAGAAAGGCAAGCAATTAATATTTCCCTGGAGAGATTCCAGATGCTGTGGGGCAGACTCTTTGTGACACATGGCAGCGCTCTTCCTGCTTCTGATTTATTCCATTGTGGAAGAGATTTCCTTGCATGGGCGTTCCCGCAGAAATAACCCCTTTTGGTTTTAGAGGAGCCATTTCAAGGCTTCTTCTCTGGCCACCCTTTTGGTGTCTGGTGGTGGTCAGAGCTGAGCCCCAGAGTCCCACCTTCCCAAAAGGAAGTGGCAGACTTACCTTTTCCAGCCTCCATTCCCACCCGGGGCACCCTCCTCCCCTCCTACCCCAGGAGCTGCTGAGTGGGTCCATGGGAGAGAGACGATGGCTTGTAGGGACCTAGCCCACCCCCCAGCCAAACACTGACATCTTCCTGTGGCCTCCAGTGGCATACGGGATGACCAGGAGCAGGAACGCAGGCTGCATGTACAGAGGCTTTGGCTGGGAGGGCTTTCTCACATTCTTCAAACCAAACCACGCTGATGATTCCATGGTCCACGGTGAAAAACTCTCAAAAGCTGGCCTGTCGCTCCCATTATTAACCTTTGTGAAACTTCAGGGTGTTGTACAGCTGGATCTGAGGACAAGACTCGTCTTCCTTTATATACTGTGAGTGCAAGTAGGACAGGCCTGGGGGGGACACACTGGGATCTCTGTTCTTTGTCATCATTTCCTGTTCAGAAATTCTCATCTACATTAAGAAGCATGGCATAAAATGCAAAGGGGAGAAAGGCTCTCAAAGTCTTGTTTAAAAGGCTTGAAAGGCCTGTGAAACATCACACAGTTGGAGGCATTTCCTTTGAAAAGGATTGAGAACTCCTAGGGAGTGCTACGAGACATTGGTCCAACCAGCGGCATCATACTCTGGTCCTTGGGTCACAGGGCCTCATTGGAGGTCCTTGAAGAGGTGGTCACGGAAAACAAGTTCATTTTGTGTCTTCTCTCACATGTTCTTACACTTCACTCAGTGTCATAGTAAAGGTCAAGGATATGGTGAATAATAAACAACCCCAAGAGTTTCCTGATCTCCAAGAATTTAAAGCCATTCATCTAAGCTGTGCTTTTGAATTGAGCTGAACCAGAGTGGGCACAAGAGGAATAGAGCACAGATGGTTTTAAAACTAGAGATCAAGTCCTGTGATTTCCCTACCCTGAGCAGGAAGGGGTTGCAACTATTGCCAGGTTTCAGAGGATGATGGTGATTGGTTCGCTCCATGCTCACTGGACTGAGATGAGACATATGCCTGATGATAAGGTGCCTCAAGAGCATTTGGTTAGGTGTGAAGAAGGTTCCTTGGAGTCAGTGAATACATGTGGAGCCTCCTGGCTGGGAGCCGAGTTTGGATTTTGGAGCTAGAGGATTAGGCAAATGACCCCATGAATTCTTTCTCTTTGTATAAGTTACTACAGTGTGTATGGACTGTTATCCCAGAGCATTCCACAAGGCCTAAGGAAATCTTCCCCTTAAAGATAAGAATCCAGCTAGTGGCTTCTAGAATAGTCAAGAGTTCTTTTTGTCTTTTTCTGAGCACCTTCCTATAATCCTTTATCTTTCCCTTGAGGCAAATGTTTTGAGTTAGACATGGACAGATGCTTTTAATTTCTCTTTTTAAGTGAGGAAATTGAGATTCCAGGGTGCCCCGTGATGGTGCCACCCAGGTTTGAAACTTCAGTGTCATTTTTGTGTGTTCATCTACCACATTCAGTCCGTCCCTTATTCTGTTAGATTTTTCCTTGTAATGGCACCTGCATCTGTTTCTTTATCTCTTCACGCACTGTTACCAGTCATGCCCGGCCTATCTGTGTCCTTCCAGAAGAAGCCAGTCTTGTTTCTTCCTTGATACCTTCCCTGAGTTTTAGAACCTTGGGAACATGAATCCATATCTCCATTCACTGGGCAGCTCGCAGAGGCTGTGAGCCCAGAGCCGAGGGGGCTGTGGATGCCTGAGACAGGAAAGGCTTTTCAGAGATTTCTCGACGTACTTGAACACTTACTCCTCAACGCTAGGCCACACCAGCTCTCAATATTTGCTTCTGGACTGTGGGCCTCTGTTTATGGTAGTCATAGGGTCGTATGAATCTCTATTTCTCCTTCAGTGTTATATGGCCACTAAATGTCAAGTCATAAAAACAGTGAAAGCTCTAACTGAAATTGTTTTGTTTTGTTTTATTTTCCAGAATTCACTCGTCTAGTTGCAAACTGGGCATTGAGGCAACATAGCCATGGTGACATTACTTTCCAGATGTCACCAACTCTCATTTACAAGTAATTGTTAGCTTCTCTTAGTTACTTCTGAAATTTAAAAATCTATCATAAGAAGTTAAAATATTTCAATCAGAATGATAATACTGCCTGCCTTATAATCCACATTTTCACTGTATGAAATAACTAAATTGCCTTTCATCATGCTTGATTTCTATCACACCGTCTTCTCCAGTAAGATTTCAGTCCCTCAGTGACAAAGAGCTGCATTAGTTCATGTGTTTGGTGCCTCAGTAAGACCTGGTTGGTATGTACCCAATCTGTGCGAAGCCCTGCACTCACCCTGGGTCCCTCAGGAGCTGCGCCGGGCGATCTCGTGATGTGCCCAGGGGTGGGAAATGACGGCCCTGGGACTGAACGGGGCTTTCACTCCCAGCCCCACCCGTGCTTATGCCATGGCACCACATGCCCCACATGAATGTCAACTAGGAGAGATCTACCAGGTGTGAAAGTATTTGACCCTCGATCAAGGAGCAGAACAGTCAGATTTCCAGACAGATAGAGCCCTTGTGTCATTCCTTCTCACAGAAAGTGCTCAGATGATAACGGTAAACTGTGATGTAATTCCATGCTCGTTGGCTTTTCTTGAGAGGTGCTTGTCCAGCGGCTTTTGCCTTCCTTTCATTAGGCCCTTTAAACACATTAGGGCACAGAATTTACTTACTCTTGATTTTAGAAAAAATAAGCAGAAACTCAGAAGAGGTGTCATTCGGACACGCTGTGTGTGTACACAATGGCCTCTGCTCTGTGCCCTCTTCGGCTCTCAAGGGCTTGGGTTCTGTGTCTGGCCCCAGGGAGCAGGGTTTCTGCAGTGTATTTACACAGATTCCTTAGTGAGCCTCCAGACCACACCCTCTGGTGTGTAAGGACATTCATCCTCCTCTGCCTGTGATAGACATAGAGGAAGTATTTCCTGGTGAGAAGTCAGGTCCTTGTAAGAGCCAGCCTTTCACAGAGGTATCTGCCGTCAAAAGGGCTAATCGTCCAAATGACAGATACGCATGGCTGGCTTCCCTTTATCCACTGCCTTGATTGAGACAAGATGAGTGTGCTGCTGGCCTTAGCAATGGAGGATTCTGTTAGAACAACATCCTCAGGGAACAGCTTTTATCTGCTAAGTATGACAAGCGTGGCAAATGCACACAAAGCCCAGATCCCCTGGCCTCGCTCTGGAAAGGCTGCGAGACCAAGGGCCGGTCCCTGTGCCAACACACAGGACCAGCTCTCACTCCTCCCCTGAAGCAGTGGCAGGACATGTTCACCTTTTGTCATTTGGCCCAGAATGTTCCCTGTCACCCTCTCACACCTGGCCATGGTTCCCATGGTGGTAATCACTTTGGGAGACAGAAGGAGGTGGATAGTGGTTTCTTATTTCAGACATTGAGCGATTCATCACTTACTCTTTACTTTTCTTGGGAACAGGGGCTGCCTGGCCAGGTGTGGCTGGGCTGAGGGTGAGGCCCGTCAGGGAGCCTGGGCCCACGCCTCTTGTCCCCTGACTGTTGTCAGGCAAAAGTCCTCCGTGCTGGCACTGCAGCCTTCTCTAACGGCACAGAGGACAGCCCTCCCTCCTGCCCCGCGCCTGTCGCCGTTCCCAAAAATGGTGTGACTGCGGAAGGAGCCATCTGGAATCCCCTCTATACACTCAGGCTGACCCACAGATACCAGCTGGATGCCTAGATGCCCAGGGGCTAGCGGAGGGGAATTAGGAGGCACCACTAACAGGTGTGGGATTCTCCAGGGGTGATGGAAATATTCTGGAATTAGAGGTGATGGTTGCACAATATTACAAATACACTTTTTTTAAAAACACAAAACCACTGACTTGTCCTTGTTAAAATGGGAACTTTTATGTGAATTTTATCTCAAAAAATTAAAAATAAAGTAAAAAAACTAAACATTCTGTCTCATCTGGAAGGGATCGTCCAAAATCCCCTTCCTCACCCACCACCCTCATCCCCTTCTGAGGCCCAAGTTCAGTTCAAGATGTGTCACATACGTGTATTATATGCTTGTTTTATGTCCCGTGACCCTGCGAAACGCCCATCTGACCAAGAGGTAATGAGGTCATAAGGCCCTCTGGTGGCTCAGATGTGTTTGCTGGGAGGAGCAGCGCGAGCTTCTCTCTGGAAAGGCACCCGTCTGGTCCAGAAATGGAGAAACACACCCTGTCCCCCTCCTGCCGCCTGCTCCGAGCCCTTGGTCTGTAGTGTAAGACTCCCTATGAACCCACGTGTAGGTAGCATTCTTGACATTTTGCCCAGGGCCAGGGGAGGAGTAACGGAAACACACAGAACAAAATGTGAAAACTGCAAAGAATTCCCATAATGAGAGACAAAAGGCTGTGCTCCGCCACCTTCCCGGAGATGGGTGCAAGCGGGACTGGGAGATGCAAATTTTATCTAAACTGAATATTTATTTTTCACATTAGAGCCCCACTGTGTGCCGAATCCACAAGGCTTTTTCTGATGAATGAAGATTGTTTTCCCCTGAAGACAGTTGGCAACGTCTTCCTGATTTTCTCTTGTACCGGATTTGCTAGCTCACCGACCTCACCCCATTCAGAGGTTTGCTCTTCCTTGGTGAAAATTGGCTAAGGGAAAAAAAAAAAGAAAGAGAGATTTTTCCTGTAAGTTCTTGGTGAGAGTGAAGACGGGCATACTTTGGTCTGGGACCAGTTTCAGATCCCACCTCAATAGTTCTTAGAGACTATTTGATTTGAAGAGGGATCCATACAAGTTGGCCAAGGCTGAGGCCAGCAGCAGCTTGGAGGGAGACGGCAGGTGCGGCTGGCGGGGGTGCCAGACAGGCTCCCTGCCCCGCGTCAGAGCCGGGATCTCCCTGCTAAGGCTCTGGGGGTCGCGCTGCCTGGGGCCATCTTTACCTGCTGGTTTGTGGCAGGACCTGGACCTTCCTTGCCTTGGTTTCAGTGATGGCAAAGGCCATGGGAGATACCGTGTACGCCAGTGTCATGGGCATGGGAAGTGGGGGGCTTTTCTGTTGTCCCGAACGTGCTTTCCCCTCCTTGAGCATTGCCACTCTTGAGAAATTGCGATGTTTTGGGAAGTTTCTTGTTCTCATTTCTTTTTCAAAGTATGAAATAAAAATAAAAACATTAGTCTATTTATGGCTAAGCAGAAGTTAGATTTTGCTCACTGACTGCACTCCAGCACCCTGATATGTCGGGTTCCTGGAGTTGGGGACCACTGGCTACTGCATCCTCTAACTGTCCCATTGGAAAGTGACTCTTCACATCACAGGGACCTTGTCATGTGGGCGAGGATGTGGGGGAAACGGTGAGGAAAAATCCATGACATTATTAGCACTGTCAACACAATCATTTAATAAGTGTTCCTAGGAGGGAGACAGTCAGTGACAGGGTCTACCTCTTCTATCCATTTTCTTTCTGTGTGACACTTTTCCTCGATGACTTCCACTGAATTATGAAAATGAGGCAGCTGTCAGTAGGGAGCCTGTGGCCTGAACGATCTCACGCCACTTCCTTGTGCTTGCCTGGGGCTCTGCAGAGATCCCGTCCTTGCCCCCTGCATGCCCTTGAGACTCGTGGCAGATGCCAAGAAACTCAAGTGACAGCACTCGAGACCTGGCGCTGCGGGAGCGGCCCCTCTCCCTCCCCGCCGCCTGCTCGCCTGGGAGTCAGGACTGTGGTCTCCTGAGGTCTCCTCCGTCTCTGACACCTGAAAAGCCCGACTGGTTCCACGCGTCCCATTTTCCTCAATCTGAAAATTAGAAAATGAAGCATAACGTGAAGCCACAGAGACTCGTGACCCCAGGTGATCATTGAGGCAGCCAGGTAGGCATTTCCGGGCCACCTAGGCCTTCCTTGAGGCTAGGGCATCGCCTCTCTGTCCCGGCTGGCACCCACCCGTGTGTGGGGTGTCGTTGTCTCTGGGAGGTCCCTGTCATTGGACATTTCCTCTCTCCTTAACCCCCCACACTCCCAGAAGTCCTCTTTGCCGTCGGTTGTCTTTGCGGGGCTTTAGGGACCTTTTTAGGGAAAAGGCTACCTCTGAGGCCCTCCAAACAAACCTGTGAGGTTGGCTTTTGTCTGGACAGCCTGATGTGCCCTGAGCTAACAGTGTGGCTGGTTGTCACGTGTCATGGCTAAAACGCCTCCTGCCCATCTCTGAATCGGCACTCCTAGTGTCTAGGCTTCAAGCAGGCCGACCTGGTGCCTTCACAGGCCCTCCTGTCTCCTTATGCTTGTTAGGTAGCTTGCGTTTCTTTGGGGCTTGGGAAAGGCGTACTTCATTGCAGCTCCTCTAAAAACCCATTTCCCCACAAATCAAACCCAGCCTTTTTCTGTTTGGCACACTGTTTAGACAGGGAGGAGGTTGTATGTATCACTTCCCACCAGACTCTCCCCAGTGAAAGCCTAAGCTTTGAAGTGGGATTTCTCCTGCCCTCCAAATGCACACCCTGTTGGACAGGCTATTGACACAGTGCAGTTTCCCACATCCTTATAGTGCAGGGTCTACCTGAGCGGCCAGGGCATCCCCATTGCTCTTGGGGTGAGCCGCTGAGGTTACATTTACACACCCTGCAGATTCTGTTTTGCTTCTCAGCACATTTATGGCATGATTCATACTTAAGTTTAACATAAAATGATATACTTCCCCAAACACTTCATCTACATTTCAGATTTTTGTCTCCAAAAGTGTTTTATTTTTAATGATCTAATCCAACCTCTCACTTTACAAACAAGAAAAGAGAAATCCAGAGCAGGGTTTCTCAAGAGCAGCTGGCTGGTGTGTTGGGCCAGCTGCTTTTGTGCCGGTGGGGCGCTGGGGGAGGTCTGTGTACTATGGGTGTTTAGCACCATCCCTGGTTCCCACCCTTTGGATGCCATTAACAGCCCTAAGTCATGACGAACAAAAATGTCTCCAGACATTGCTAAATAGCCCCTAGTTGGAACCACTGGTCTAGAGGTGGACACACAGTGAGGTTGTGGCATCGTCAGGAGTAGGACCCAGGCGTCCTGACTCCCACACCCTTCCCAGGTTGAACATCAGAATCAAGCTCTTGGTCTGCACAGAACTCCAAGGAACGGTCAAGAGCACTTGCACAGCTTGGACGTAGTGAAAGGGATGAGCAGGCTGGGAGCCCAGGGCGAGAGGAGCCGTGTGGAGCTCTGGGCAGATACGTTCCCTCCACCCAAGCTCCCATCTACCAAGAGAACCCAGCCCAGTGACCCACTGGCTCAGATCCTGTGAATGAGCCTCCACCAGGCAATGTATCTTAGAAACTCGTAAGATGTGAGTGGACAGATTTAGGGGAGGGAATACAACAGGCCGAGAGGTTTCTCCACGTGTGCTGACCACGCACACACCCAGAACCGAGGCCTAGCCCCGTGGCGGAGGTATGCAAGCCTCATACAGCACAACTCAGCCTCAGCCACGCGGATGTCAGGGCGGCCCCAGTCCCCTGCCTCTTGTGGAAGTCCTGATTCACACAGTTTCTTTGGCACTTCTTCCTAAGCTGTAACATACATCCATTTGCACAGGGCTCTGTTCTATCTTTTCCTTTACATCTCTGTCACTTTTCTTTCCTGGCTATTGGCTTAGAGGACACCTATTGCCCCAGATGTGTGGAGTGTGGCAGGTGATGAATGCCCCAGAATATTGCTACTTTCTGGTGGTGGAGGACAAATGTAAATATCAGGGATTTCATAGGGAGGTCTTGGAAGTTTTCCTGCTGGGCCTGATTTTGTGCCTGGGTTTCCAGTAAAGGTAAGAAAAATCTGATGGTTGGGGCTCCAGACGGGACCCCCCTCACCTCTGCTTATGGAGCTCTGTCTTTGGCTTGAAGGCTCCATAGAGCTGGTCTGAGGTGACTTTCTTCTAAATGCAGGATTTTATTAAGTGACTGTGCCTCCATGCAAAGCAAAAAAATTACTCAAAACTCTGAGTCTTCTGTTTAGATGGTGCTAGAAATACCGATATAGAAACAGGGCTTCTGCATGAAATTACTTTTGGGTAGTTAAATAAGCTCTAAAAATAGAGTTAATGAACTGAGGGAAAAATAGGTTCTGGTTATGCTACTAGAAATTGTGGTTTTATTCTAACAAATCATTGCATTGGAGGAAAGCCCTTTCTAAACTTTTCCTGTCCTATTTCTTTTTTTATTCATTGAATGAACAGTAGGGTATTCTTTGTTTCTGAGTTATTTCCTTCCCAGCCACCTGGTCATAATCCAAAGGGAAAAACAAATTAGATTGATTCTGTGAGCTGTATTTCATTGCCACTCACATGTGGACCACAAAGCTCCGTTTTCCACCAAATAAAGGAAGAACATTCTGGAACTTTGCACAGAGAAAAATTTGTGTTTATCTCTACAGTTGATATTTCCTAGTGGAAAAAAATAGCAGTGGGTCAAATAAAAAGGAGCCCCAGTTTTCACTAATACCAGTCTATTTCTGAAGATTTCCCTCTTTGAGGAAGAGGTGTGGTGTCTCGTTGGGCTCAGGGAGCAGAGTGTCGAGAGAGGGAGCGCCAGCGTGTTTCTGCAGCTGCAGAATGGAGCATAGGACCTTCCTGGGAGAGTCACAGTGAGGCTCTGTCACAGTGGTGGACGGATGTGGGCTTTTACGAAGCAACCTCACCTCACATCAGACCAGAGCCCAACGGGCCCACACCATATTTAGGACAAAGTGGCCTCTTCCCATTTACTACTCGTATTCTTCCGTCTGCCAATGGGACATCAAACTAGAGCCCCACCCCTTTCCCTGTCTGCCAGGAGCAGCCACTGCCTACAACCAGAGAGAAATGTGCAAGAAAACGATCCCCACGGAAGTATGGGCAGGGCATAGACCCCTGGAAGGGCCAAGGCAGTAGTCCAAGCCCAGCGAGAGCAGAGCCCCAGTGTCCCCTAGTCTGAAGGGTCGAAGAGAGGGGGCGGTTTGCTGAGCCAGGGGAAAGGAGACATGGTGAGGCCTCCTGGCTCACGTGCCGCTCCCCAGAGTCAGTGGGGTCCGGGCAGACCAGCCTCTCTGGGCACCGAGCAGGTTGGAGAATGGGGGAGAATGCATCTGCAGGGCATTGGGGAGAAACTGGCTGAGCATGGACCAGTATATTTCTTTCAGAACGGTCCTCTCAGCCCCTGAAACTGAAAGGCATCCTTGCTTTCCTCCTGCCCCACTTCTCTGTCCCTGGATGGAGGCAACTGACACCTCCCATCCGCCACCTCACCTGTCATTTTCCATCCTGTTTATGGCCCGAGTTCCTTGTTCAGCCAATACTGTAATAATGGACAGGAAAATGAAAGGCTATTTCAGATCATCTCATGTGCTAACAGCACGTTTGTTCTGCCATTAGAGAGACACAGACCCAGGACGAGGGTTTTACCCTGAGCTCATCGCTTCTGTTTTTCTCAGTACAGACGATCTTTCTCAGCATCCCTGCCTGCCCATGTTCTGGCTGTGGGACAGTGGCAGCTTTTGTCCGCTCACCAGCCAGCTTGCAAAATGCAGGTTCCACAAGTGAGGAGATACCAAACTGCACACCTTTGGATGTCTATCCTCTTGGTCCTCTGGGGTCACGCTTGCAAAGTTATATCTTCAGACCCATCTCAATACCTTGAGACCTACAAGAGCTGATGCCACTGGAGGTTTACTCACAGCCCCTCCAGCCACAGGTTTCCCAAGGTCAGACCAGGAGCTATTGATTGATGAGCCTTTGCCCTTGATTAGAAAAGCATTGAGTTTTGTTGCAAATATATTCTTCAGCATTATAATGATGAAGACAGATAAACATTGAAGATAGACAGATATGTGTGTGTGTGTGTGTGTGTGTGTGTGTGTGTGTGTGTGTGTGTGT